>JAVBJF010000536.1:0-198962 GCA_033439095.1 Pseudococcus viburni | reverse complement strand
TTTTTTCTTTTTTTTTTATTTTTTAAAAATTTCAAAAACTCTGAAAAACTCATTTTTGGATTTCTTCAAAAATCACCTCTGGAGGCCCAAAAAGGTTCGTTTCTTGAAGAAACAACAAAAAAAACGACTAAATCAGGGAAACATTTGAAAGCCCTTTTTTGGGATTTTTTCAAAAATCACCTCTGGAGGCCCAAAAAGCGTCGTTTCTTGAAGAAACGACAAGAAACGACCAAAAACGACAATTTTAGGAAAACTTTTGAAAATCTCATTTTGGGATTTTTTCAAAAATCTACTCCGGAGTCCCAAAAAGTGTCGTTCCTTCAAGAAACGACAAGAAACGCCCAAAAACGACATTTTTAGGGATACTTTTGAAAATCTCATTTTTATATTTTTTCAAAAATCTACTGCGGAGGCCCAAAAAGGGTCGTTCCTTCAAGAAACGACAAGAAACGACCCAAAACGGCAATTTTTAGGAAAACTTTTGAAAATCTAATTTTTTGATTTTTTCAAAAATCTACTCCGGAGTCCCAAAAAGTGTCGTTCCTTCAAGAAACGACAAGAAACGACCAAAAACGACAATTTTAAGGAAAACCTTTGGAAATCTCATTTTTGGGTTTTTTCAAAATTCACCTCAGGAGGCCCAAAAAGTGTCGTTTCTTGAAGAAACGAAGGGAATCGACCATAAACGACAATTTTAGGAAAACCTTTGGAAATCTCATTTTTGGGTTTTTTCAAAAATCACCTCTGGAGGCCCAAAAAGTGTCGATTCTTGCAGAAACGACAAGAAACGACCAAAAACGACAATTTTAAAAAAACTTTTGAAAACCTCAATTATTTTTCACAACTACATTGAAAATAATGAATTATACAATAAAAGTTAAAAATAAATGTCTTTATTGTATTTTCCATTATTTTATTTTCTATGTTGTTGTTAAAAATAATTTCCAATTGTATTTTTCAGAATATTCCTGAAGAAGACTCCGATTTACGTTTCAGAAGTTTTGAAGCTAAAAAAATTTACAGGAAAAAAGTTCATAGTTTGAAAATTTACGGTGAAAAAAAGTAGAAGTTTGAAAAATTTTGAGGAAAAAATTTTAGACTTGAAAGATGTACAGGAAAAAAATTCAGAGTTGGTAAAATTACGTTGAAAAAATTTTGAAGTTTAAAACATAATTATACAGGAAAAAAACTAGTTTGAAAATAATTCAGAGTGCAAAATCAAGAGGACTTTGAAAAAAAAGAACTGCTCACCGCCCACTGCAAATCCGTAAAACAGAGCCAGGTAAAAAATTGTACTTTGAATCAGTAAAAGAAAAACAACAAAGTTCAAATTTAGCAGAAAATTTTGCATTTTTTTGTCCTTCAAAATTTAAAAAACTGAAATTTTAGAACTGGTATTTGGAACTGGAACTGGAACTGAAAACTGGAACTGAAAAATTTTGAGACCTGGAACTGGAACTGGAACTGGAACTGGAACTAGAACTAATATCATCTCAGTTTTCCATCACTGCACAGATGTCATAATTTTTTCTCCTCGACTGAAGTATTCATGTAGTCTTAAAAACAACATGAAATGTTTCCTTCTTCATTTGTTTTGGAAATCATAATTCATGAAATTTTTGTCTGTGAATTCATTCGATTAATTCATGAATTTAAAAGTTCAACCTTTTTGATTATCATAATTGAAAAACATTGAATCTTTTTCCTAAAAACTTTGGTGCTGTCAATTCAACCGCTTAAACCTTATGAGATCAAATATCCAGTACCTATTAACAATTTGACCATAATTTCAGTTTAACTCGATTACTTCCATAATTCAATCTAAACGACATGTCTAAGGCCTGGAAACGCGCTCATGATCATTTATTGACTGCTTTAGAAAAGAAAAAGCACGAACGTTTGACAATCGAAGGAAGCTGCGTAAGTTATTTTTCATCCGTTTTAATATCTTAACCAAATTGCTTTTTCTATTGATGTTTTGTATGATAACTAGAAAAAAATGAAGAAATTGCTAATTGCTGCCAAGCGACGCCACGTTTTGGAAACTTTGGAAAACGTGGCGAAACCTGAAAATATTGATAACGATACCTGGAATGAATTTTCTCATTCGAAGAAATGGGAACAATTAATTCAACTGAACGACGATCATCCGTGGTTACAATCTTTTCTGGAGAGTATTGGAGAGGTAGATTCTGAAACGAAGCAATGAATCGTTGAACGTTTATTTGATATTTTATATGAAGACATCGACGTGTATTTCAAAAATAAAAAATCTGTGGAGAGAAATGAACCCCATTTGGAAAACATAAAAAAAGCTATTGAGTGTTTAGATCATCTTGCAAGCTGAATGATTGTTATATTGTGATTGAAATGGAATAACTTATGCCTTTTTTCGATTAAAGTGTTCTTTTAGCAGTGTGTAATAATTTTCTATTATTAAAATGAAAATGAGATATATCTTAACACAAAGGTTCGAATTCTTCAAGTTATTTGAAGCATTGGTCACAATTACTTTCCTTACTTTGGTAAAAAAAAAGTCACATTATTTGTTGTGAAATTTTGCAATTTTTCAGCTAAAATTGTGTTTTAACATTTTATGTTTATTTAGGTACCAGAAATAATTGAATTATACTTACAATTTTTATTCTCATAAGACTTTGAGACTAGAAGTATTTTTTAGCTAATATTTTTCTTTATTGTAATAAATTGTATTTTTTATATTATAAATGAATCAAGATGTTACGAATTTGAAAAAAGTTCAAATATTTTTTCAACTCGTGAAATTTTTACAAATTTTTAAATCTTCCCAAATTACACCGAGAATTTTCATTATTTTTTTTTCAAGTGAAAATTATAATTCCGGGAATCCTATTACCGAGTCACCGGTGACCGTGCTTGTTATATATTTTCCTTCCCCAACGTTTGAGAATTCATGCAATTGCCTCGAAAAGAAACGAAGATATAACAAAATTTTTCTTTATTTTATGATACAACATTTTAAACATAGACATTCGTCTTCTGTTTAGATTTTTCTGTTTCCAAAATAACTAAAAAACGATGAATCGATGAAGGCTTTTCAATAAGTAAAGAAAACAAAATACTCGATAATATTACTCAATTATAAATTTTTATTAAAAATTTAAAAATGATCGATGGTAATTAGCGCACTCTGAAATGGAAGCTGTGCAACTTCAAAACAGAGGCGGACAACTATTTACGGTAAAGTATTCGGATTATGTGGAAGGGAATCTTTTCCAGTGTTTCTTATCACCTTTATCTTATTTTACGATAATTTTACCTCAATCTTCAATAAAACCAATGAAAATCTTGAAATCTCTCGCTCCAATTTATTAATCTCCAATATTCAACTCTTCAGCGTGTCACAAAATTCAAACTTAGCACGAAACCATCACCTGAATGCTGCAGGTAAACCGAAAACTTCACCGTAATTAATCGTCCGTCCGGTCACTGCGTTCAAAATCCCCATAAAATAATTCCATGATAATACCTCACCTGTTAGCCCTGTTATTAGTGTTATTCCATTCCACTTCGTAAGTAGTTCGAAATTAAGTGCAGAAGTAACAACTAGCAGTCAAGTACCTTTATGTGATTGGAAATCATACCGTTGCCATCGAGTCCAGCTTTTATCCAATATGAACCCTTCAAGTGTTCCTGTCTCGACGAAGAAATCAAAATACGCTTATTTAAACAAAAACAACGATGTGGTGTTTTGTGAACAGGTCAGTCATTTCATTGTTTCGAATACCTATGTCCATCTTTACTTTACCCTAATTCTTTCTCACAGGACATACCGACGGAGCTGAAGAAATTCGACGTATTGGTCAAAGTATTAGCTTGCGGTATATCTATCGCCAGCGAAGAATACAAACCAGTCTTAGACGAAAGTGAAGCTAACACCGAGTTAAAAACTCTAGGCACAGATATATCCGGTATCGTTCAGAGTGTCGGATCCGAAGTAAACACTTTACACGTTGGAGATCGCGTCGCAGGTATCTCACAATATTATTTTCTCAATATAAATCTCTTGTATTACATCGATATATAAATTACAGGAGTAATTCCGGTATCCTGCGCACAGTCCGGATGTGGCCAGTACGTTGTTATCGAGCAGTACGATTTAGGTGCGTTTTTCTTCTTCAATACCTCCTTCCTGTACGTAACGATAACGTCGAATTTATTTCAGTTCGGGTACCAGAATGTATCAATTTCGCGGATGCTGCTGCCTGTATCGGTGATTGCATCCGGGCCTACATTGCGTTGCATTATTGCTCCAAGTTAACCAAAGATGATATTGTCTTGGTGCTAAACGGAGCGTTACCGTGTTCCAATATCTGTGTACAGATTGCGCATCACGTCGGAGCCAAAATACTCACTACGTGTACCTCGGCCACCGAAAAAACCTATTTGGAAACGTGCGACGATTGTATTGGTATAATAATTTGGCATCCAAAAAAACACACCGTAGTTGATTTATGATCTAGTTAATTCAACGTTGTTTTAATGTTCGCAGATGAAATCATCGATTTGAGCGAGAGCACCGATATCGACGATACGCTTTATAACGAATGTATGAACAAGACCGATAATTTAGGAGTCGACGTTGTACTCGATTTGGAAACTTCGGTGGGTTATTTTGCTTCGTTCGATATTGATTTTCGTTCGAGTTGTGTTCGGTCATCTAACGTGTATTTATTTTCAGATGAAGGAGGATAAAACACCTTGTCAACTCAGTACCGAAACTATCATCTCGTGTTTGACCATTCATGGTAGATGGGTTTCGTGTAATTCTAGATTACAGGTAATTCAAAAATGGAGGAATTTTTTCCATCGAAAAAAACCATTCAATTATTTTATTTTCGCAGCTGGATCCTCCAGATTCGCAAAAATTATTCGATCGATGCGCTTGTATAAGTTTTCTCTACGAACAAGCTTGGTTGATGTCGAAAATAGCCCAAGGCAAATATCAGCACATTTTGACCGACGCGATGCATAAATTGAAAGAAAACATAATCAAGTAATTTTAATCGCTGAATTGGCCTTATTTTTATTCGAATATTCACGTATTTTTTCTTTCTAGGCCTTACGTCTACCACACCTTTGATTTCGAATCTCTTCCCGAAGTTATACAGAAGTTTACGAAAAACCAAGTGAATCGAATCGTAGTTAGCATTAAATAATCTCGTTACCTTATTTATTTTACCCTTTTGTAAATACTTACGATTTTTTCTCCTTTTTTATACGCATCTCGAGTCATTTTATTTATTTTTTTTTCTAAATCGATGTTTTTAATTACCTATTTCAAACGCTTCTGTAATTATTTAAGTTGTGTGAATCGGGTTTTCTCCCCCAAAAAAGGCATTATGTTTAATGGTTTCGTCGCCACCGAAGTATTATTTATTACTCTTCTCTCATCGTATCACTTATGTACATTCCTTCGGTGTCTCGTTCCTCTGTGGGTAATGCATTTATCAAAAATATGTAAAATTCGGACGATTCGTCTTATCATAGACCTAAGTACTTTTTTTTTTTAAACGCTAGTAATTTCTAGTCTGAAACTAGTCGTCGATGGTCTTAAGCATTATAGCGTATTTTTCTATACATCGTTTCTCTAACTTATAAGTTAATTTACCGGAAAATTTTGTATAAAAACAAATGTGATATTCGAGTTATTTTTTAAAATTAACTTTCCAACAGCAATATTTTTTTGTTCGAAAAAATACTGTGATTACGTGTTGTTTGAGAAAATTTTCTGTTATCAGTTCACTAACATTCCGTGTAAAACGAATCTATGTGCTTCCTTTGGTAGAACGTGATGTTTCTGGAGATTTTTTTTTCTGGTTGAATCGCATTCAAGTATTGTGGTATTTGTTAATTCTACGTAATTCTCGAATAAGTACATTTTTCGCACGCGTGTCCGTACTATGTATTTGGTTAAGTTTGATTTTGATTATAATATTGTTTGTTTTTTAAACGTTAATCATCTTCGTATATTACAGTATAACTGATATGTGTGCTCCAATTATACCTTTTCTTTATTGTTTCGTATGAATATTATAGGTATATCGCAGTGTTGTACAAAACCATTCGTATTGAAAAGACAGTCCGTTGAAATGATCGATTTCTATTCCATATTGAAAAGTTGACTTTTGAAATTATTCCCTCGTTCGATGATACTGATTCTTTTCTTTCGTTATTTCGTGATATATTCGTTTTTGTCAACATTTTAATCGTATTTAATACTGGATTGTTAGTATTTAAATTTTTCACTGATATTCTATCGATATACTCATTGTTCTATTTTAAATACATGTTTTTCCCCTTCGATAATTGTTTATTTTTTGATGCCAGAGAATGAATTTTATTTCAATTGAACGAGTACGATAGACTTGGCTGATTAGACGCAGACGTCTGAATTCAGAATTTGTTTACGTAGTCGGTTAAGATATACGAAAGCATTCGTATGCGAAATAACGCTGGTTTAATTATTCTAACCCCTGGGCTCCTTTTTCTTGCCCGGAGTGTTTCGAGATAAAAATATTATTGATCTGCGAATAAAATTTGTGCTGAGGAATGTCAGCTGTCTGGGCTTTGAACCTTTGATTTTTTAATTTTTTTAAAATTTTATCACTCTCTTTCCCCCAGCACGACATTATTTCCTTCATCCCAATAGAAAGTGAAGAGGAGAAGTTTTTTTCTTTAATGAGGGAGTAAAAGGCTACTTTGCTTTCGTTCGTGAATCGCTCGGGTATTCAAATTCGCGTTTCTCTCACGATAAGAAAAAATATCATTCACAACTCGAAGAAAAAACTGTTTTTGACTCCCTTGTTGTGAAATACATATACTATTTTTTGCATTTCTCAGTGACTGATGAATTAGGGAATGGATTTACATGATACTGCATGTTCATGTTAATGTTTGCGAATCAAAAAAATGTCTGTAAAATGAGCCCAATTTGATATTGTATATTTTGCATATTTTGAGCTAAAATGCATATTTTGATATACAGGGTGTCGGGTAAGTGGTCTGCCATACTTCATTTTTGGATATAACCAGGTACCGCTCAAAAAAAAACACGTTAGATGAACAAGTTGCACATCTTGAAAATTGAAGGGGCAAATGATGTTTTTTAAAAAATCACGTAAAATTTTTTTTCAACCATGGGAAAAAACAAGGTGATGCGAGCAATTACCCAGGCTCCGTGGTACATAAAAAATGAAGACTTAAGAAAAGATCTATTATTGGACTCCGTCGACGATATTATCATCAAGAGGGCCAATAATTACGTAAAGCGGCTACATAGCCATCCAAACACTGAGGCCCTGATGTTACTGGATGATTCCGGTAACACAAGGAGGCTCAAACGTGTTCACACGCTCGATTTAATTAATAAATAATTAGATAAACATGTTCTTTTATCGTTTAGCATTTTAAGGTCATTATTTGTAAATAGATTCCTAAATAAAAATTGTTTTAAAAAAAAAAAAAAAAAAACCATGGGAATGAATAGTACTTTGAAAACTGAATAAATTTTCATGATATGACTTTTTGCATAACTTGAAAAATGAAGGGGCTATAAAAAATTTTGTTCGAAAAAAGCTCTAAAAAAATGAACTAATCAAGGGAATGAATAGTATGTTGAAAAAGGAACAAATTTTATTCTACACATTTTTTGCCTAACATCAAAAATAAAGGGGCCAAGGGTCATCCAAAATTTAGAAAATTTAGAAATTTTTTAAAGCCCACTTTTTTTTGAATGAGCAGTAGCCCCTTCATTTTTGATGTTAGCCAAAAAGTCTTTAGAACAAAATTTGTTTATTTTTCAACATACTATCCATTCCCTTGATTAGTTCATTTTTTTAGAGCTTTTTCGAACAACATTTTTTGTAGCCCCTTCAATTTTCAAGTTATGCAAAAAGCCATAAATAATGAAAATTTATTCAGTTTTCAAAGTACTGACCATTCCCATGGTTGAAAAAAAATTTCACGTGATTTTTTAAAAAACATAATTTGCCCCTTCAATTTTCAAGATATGCAACTTGTTCATCTAACTTTTTTTTTAGTGGTACCCGGTTGTATGGCAGACCACTTATCGGACACCCTGTACATTTCAAAACTTAAAGAGCATATTTCGTCATATTTCGGCTATTTTTCACTAATTTCTTGCATATTTCACAATAATATTTCGAAAATTCCACCCCACAATTTCGTTTTTTAGCTATTTTTCACTGGCAAAAATGACAATCCTGCGAAAAAAATTTAAAATATTTTTTCCTCGTGAATTGACGCATTTTTCCATCGCGAAAAATTTGTGATTTGAGTGATTTTGATCAAATTAAACGATTTTTGGCGATTTTAAGTGTTACCATGTTATAAAGCTCGAAAAATCCTTTCCAAGGGATACCCATCTCGATGTTGCATATTTTGCATATTTCGAGATTTTCAGTGCATATTTTTGTATATTATTTTGAACGTCAAAAATGCATATCACCTATATGGTCATATTTGAACTTTTTTAGAGCATATAATTCTTTTCCTACAGAGATGATACCAGTGCCAAATAGTTTACGTCGCTGTCGTTAGAAAGTAGGTACATACGCAGTAAATTTAAAACCATTCATATCTTAAAGTTGAAAGTTGAACCTTTACATGAAAAGCCTAATTTCAAAATATTTCGTAAAGTTTTGAGAGCATTAGGTATTGAAAAATCTATCAAAAATGACATCAAATTTATGTACACATAACCCCAGCTGAACGCAACCCAGCGACCTCAAATTAGACAAAAACGACCTCAAATTAGTCAAAAACTACCCATAGATCGATATTATAGCTCAAAATTTTGAAAAATGGAAGTTTTCATCTTTGCCCCTTTCGATTTATACGAATTATAGGCAACTTATTTGACATGTCAAAATCTCGATTTGATTGAATTTTGACGCGAAAAGGGTACCAATTTCACTAGGAAAACATAAGATACTGAGAGGTCTCTAACTCCTAATACACCGGAATCTTTAAATTTTTTAACCCTTTTGTTGAATAAAAAAAAGTAAATGAAAGTCTTGGGGTATGTTTTCGACCCCGTGGAATTAATTTTCGGAATTCGTTTTTTTTTTAGAAAACGTCGATTCTATAGTTACCTCAATTGCGATTTATTCCGGAAAATTGACAACCCTACGGGAAGATAATCACTAATTAGTGATCAGCAACCTACTGGGGCCAAAATTTATATTTTTCATTTTATTTTAAGAAAATAATATATTAAAAAAGAACATAATTCCTTTTTTCCTTTGCTAAAATTGCAATTTTTCAAATTTCCTTTTAAAGAAGATTAGGCAAAAATGGCAGAACCAGAAAAATTGCGAAAAAGGGTTGAAAAAACAATTTACAACATTTTTCGGCGGAAAAAGAGTCCGAAAATTTTTATAGCACTGAGCCCACATTCGCTCTCGCCAGCTTTGATTGTTTAGCTTGGAAAATGGCGAAATAATAAGTTTCTAAAAAAAATTCGATTTTACGCCTGCGAATGTACACATATGCAACGCAATTGACTGGTCGAAAGTCCATTTCTACGCAGTTTTGACGCTAAAAATCACCAATTTCATTAGGAAAATATAAGATACTGAAAGATCTCTGACTCCTAATACTAAAATCTTTGAAATTTTTTTTAAACCTTTCATTGTACAAAAAAAGATGAATGAAGGGTTCTGGGGTATGTTCTCGACCACGTAGAATCCATTCCCGGCATTCGTTTTTTTTTTTTAGAAAGAGTTATGTTCAAGGGAACGTCGATTTCTTCGGAAATTTGACAACCCTGCGAAAAAATAATTACAAATTAATAATCAGCGATTGTTAAATAATCGCAATTCGCAATTGACCTTTCGTACGACCATTTTTAGCTTAAAAATTAGGTAGGTACGCGAATAACAAATTTTCCAATTACCAAAATACCATACTTCTTCGATTCGATTTATTATTGAAATTTGAACTGATTTATTAGTGCCTCTATGGCAGTTCTTCAATTTTTCCAATTTCATTTGGACTCCATTTAGCACGGTCGGGGGTCAGGGTTGTGCAGGTATGGCTCAAAAAATGTTTCGAATTTTCTGTCAGAAAATGATTCGTCATTCGTCATTTGTTTGAATCATTACTATGTGATTCGTGATTTGTGATTTGAACTGTCGAATAATTTTATTTCTTTGAAAGCATTTTTTGGCGTAATTTTTGGAAATTTTCCTGTAAAAGTATAAATACATAAAAAAAATCTAGAAAATTAAGAATTTTGTTTTAAAAAATTGCTAAATTTCTGCCTTGAAAACTTAAATTTTAGTTTGAAAAAATATCTTGAAACATGGCAGTGCGATAAAACGCCGTTTTTCAGTCAAAATGTCGTGTTTTTTGGGTGTTTATACATTTATTAGCAAAATATCTGAAAAGGTACTTCCAAAAATGTCCGGAAGTGGAAACAATTTCAAAAGAATTAAATGATACAGAACAATTTTGTTCATAAGCGCACCCAAGGGGAGGGCTCAGGGGACTCGAGCCCCCCCCCCAAGCTCGGACAGGAGATTTTTTCCGTAACAAAAATATAAAAAAAGTGTTTTTTGGCTCTTGAAACATGATTTTTCAAAAAAATTACGCCCTAAATTCGCTCGGGCAGTATTTTAGTCCTCCTTATTTTTAAAATCACTGATTTTTCAATAAATTCCCAGTTTGTCAGAAAAAATCAATAATTTTGACTAAAAAATCAGTGAAAAATAACCGAAATTCCGTAATTTTTTAATTTTACTTGGCTCAAATCCGTTTATGAATTATCAACCTACTGAAAATACCCTGACTACGCCAGCGTCACTGAAATAACAAGTTACTGAATTTTTTCATTGAAATTTCACCCCCTCCAGTTTTTCTCGAATTCTGAGCCCCTCCCTTAAATAATTTCTGGGCGCGCTTATGATTTTGTTGCTCTAATTTATTTTCATCGTTCATTTCCAATTGATTAAAACCAATAATTATGAAATGGAGTAGGTAAGCACCTAATTTTTTTAAATATATATTTCTTTTAAAATTTTTAAAAGTAATTGGATGTGATTTCATTTCAATTTTTAAAAAAAAGTCAGATACGTTTTAAACCTTTTTTTCTTTTTTTATGTTACTTGTCAAAATCAGAGAACCTGATTTATAATATACAACTACGTTCGACTGTTGGACTTTCAACAATTTTTTTTTTCAAAAACTTACAAAAAAATCCAATCGTATTTATTAAAAAAAATTAAATAGGTACTTATTTTCTCTCACCCCTTAAATTCGCGTTAACCATTTCATGTCAATTCATTGTTTCTTTCCGGCGTTAATAAAATTGCATACCCAGTTCGCCGTAAAAACGAAATGTTCATTTTTCATCTTAAAAATCTATTGAAGTTAGAGATACCTCCGATTGAAAAATTAAAAATGATTATTCAAATAGCCCAGACTGTTAGTGAGCAGTCTAGAACGATTTTGAACAATCTTCTCCTCTACAGGCTATCCACGTACGCAAGCAATCTGGGCCGTCTGAGACTGTCTGCGAGCAGCCTGGATTCAACTATTCAAACATATCAGCGATTATAAAATTATTGCTCCAAAGCCAACTTGTGTCATTTTTTTCGATCCATTCTAATGTGCATAAAAGGAAGAAATAATGGTAACTAAGCTCTTTTCCCACAAATTTTTAAATCAATCCCCAAGAACTTTTGCCTCCATTTGAAAATCAAGCTTTTTATGAAATAATTAACTCTCGAAAACTTTAATGGTGCTTTTTATTCGAATTTCCCTAAACGAAATCTATGAAAAATTGGACACTTTCGGAAACAGTTGCATAAGTGAAAAAATAAATTCATCTTGCACCCCTACGAGTTCGTTAAGGAAAAAATTAAAATAATTTTCCGAGTTTTATCATAACATTTTCTACATTTGAATTAGTCAAATTTGGTAAAACTCTGTCTTTTAGAAGCAGTAAAATTTATTTTACTTAAAATCAGTAATTTTTGACTGAAAAATCAGTGTAAATTACCTCACTGATTCAAAAAGGCAAAATTTCACCAAAATTTGACTGATTAAGATTTTGAGAGCAAGAGTCAGAAAAATTTTGAGTGAAAACCAAGGGCTTAAGGTGAAAAGTTGGCTACATGGGAAGGGAAATGACCCACTGACCCCGAAATAATTCTTTTCTTTCTTTCCACCAATTTAACAGGAAAATGTTTTAATAAATGAGGAAAACTTTACCAACCTAATTCTTCAGGTTTAATTGTTTTCCAAATATATTCCAGATGTCTCAAAAATATAATTCATTTTTGAGTGTAAAGATTTCACTCAAAAGTTACTGAAGTGGGAGGGACAGAACTTCGAACTCCAAATGTCTAATTACTTACAAGACCAATTTCTTCTTTTTTCAAAAAAACAATATCAAAATGTCAATTACAGACTGTAATGTACCTACGTAATTTTTCCAGAATTATAATCAACCAACCATCAGCGACCTACATTTCAAAATATTCCTAATTTTTATACGTTAAATTTGCAAAATTTCGTTATGAAATTATAGTTCATGCAATTAAAACGCGGCAGGTTCATCGATTTGTAACAATTGCAACGTGGCCATGGTTTTCTCAGAGGAATCAAAGGAATAGAATTGGACAGTTCGGGTTTAATTTAAATACAATTACATTCACGTGGAATAAAATACTTCACCAATGTACCGATTGTTTCAGTAGCCTTTTCTAGCTCCCAATGGTACTGCAGCAACACGACTGACGTCTATGTGAATAAATTTGCCAGCCATGGGATTCGAAGGGGCAACCCCTATTACACCTCCACTATTCAATCACCACAAAAAAATAACACGAATCAACTTAAAAATATTTAATTTTCAACAATAAATACACTATTTTATGGATTACAATCGAGACAAATTTTTATTGAAATTTTACATAAAAATCGGTTTGGTGAAAAAAAAAATCAACTTTAGACATTTACTATAATCATTCGTTCGACGTTAAGAAACCGTCGAATAACAACGAAAAAATTTCACCTCGAATCAAAAACGTAACACGTAAAATAAAAACCATGAAAACGATGAGATTTAGAATTTCAACACAAAACAGTACTTACTAAAAATCAAATTAAAAAAAATTGTTCCCACAGTTATAAATTGAGCCGCTTTTAAGCTCATTATACTTTTCGCTAGTTTTACATTGATTTTCATTTCAATAAAAATTTAGGTAATTTGTACTTAGAATTTTTTCGTTAACAAATTTCTTTTAAATATCGATAAGTTTAGGTAAAAAAGGCACTAAGAATTTTTTCCACTTCGAATACCTCTTTAACGTAAGTATAAGACGGTTTATATTTATTTTCTGTAGTTATTGTTGTAATTATTAATTTGCTAAATATTTATAAAAAGGTTCGTTTTTTAGTTGCAGCTTCGACGTATCATGGAGATTGGTTTCGAATGCGATGAATCTGTACCAGAATTTAATAACATTAAAAATGAATTTGCGGCGATTCCGTTTCGCAATAAATATTCGTCGACGATTTATCACTATTTTTCTTTTTTCGCTTTATTTTTTCTCGAAAACAAGTTTCGCCAATTATGAAATTCCCGCATACTCTTGTCCGGCGTACTTCGGTGTTCCCCTGGAATCCAGATGTCAAGCTCATTGATTTTTTCCTCCTTTTACGCCACAAAATTATTTCAAACTTACCAACGCTATTACGCGAAGGTTAAAAGTAACATTGTTTAATCTCAACTTTTTCTTTCCATAATGGATTTGTTTTCCAGCCCCCATAAGTTATTTATAAAAACACATTAAGTATTTATCGAAATATTTGTGCAAAAGAAAAGAAAAATCCAGCAGAAAAAATTCCACCGCAATGAAACCGTTGGGTTACGTCGAATGCAACGTCGTTTAAAAATAATATTTAAATTTAACAACAATAAAATATACAAAAGGAAATAATCGTAACTATTAGGTACATTTTTAAAAATAAAACTCACGTTTTAATAATAAAAGATTTTTTGTCTTTTTATCAAAATATTATAAAATTGTGATCTTATAATAGAAAAATATATTCCAGTTAACCCGTATATAATGATACACAATTTAATGGGTTTATCCCTAATTAACAATGATAAGACTAGTATACGAATTTTTTGCGTTAAAATTAAGATGGATTTGAAATTTCGCGTCTTTCAAACTATCAAACGTAAGTATAAGAAAGTATAATACAATGAACGAAAAAAAGAGGGGAAAAACAAAAACAAAACAAACAATAAAATTTTCGTAATGACGCAATAATAATTATAAAATATACAGTAAGTTTTGTGTTATAAAATTGGATCGTTTCACAGAATTGGCGGCATATCCGAATTTATAATTTTTGAAGTTTTTTCTCACTTAACTTTTTATTATTTTTTTTTACGTTGGTAGCAAGAAAATCAAAGGATTAAATAGAATGCAAATTTGTTAGTTTTCGTGCATTTTTTTTTCGAAAATTCATAATAGTGTATGACGTCGGTTTACAAGATTTCAAACCAGGGTTGTCGAGAAAAAAACATGTATTGGATTTAAAACGTTTTTTTGTTTAAATTAAAACATGTCTTTTCGGCGCTTTTTTGTTTTTTTGTCACTTTTTTTGTAAATTGAATGAAAAATCCATGCATTTCAATTGAAATTTCATTGAAGGAAATGGAACTAAAACTAGAAAACAGTAACTCTCTCGAATTATGGGTAAAAATCAAACATATTTTTGAATAAAATAAAAAAATAAAAATAACATCAAAATTAAATTTCAAGATCCTATACCCATCCAGAGTGGTTCAAAAAAAAACCATAAAATGTTTTAAACACTGAATTTCCAACACTCATGAAATTGAGTTTAAAACAAGAAAAAAAAATTCAAACAAAAAAACCATGTTTTTGTGTTTTTTTTTGATAAAAAAAACACAAAAACATGGTTTTTTTGTGTTTTTTTTTTTCAAAAAAAAAAACATTTTGTACAACCCTGTTTCAAACGTTGGACGAATATGTTGCTAATGTTTCAAATGTTAGGGGCAAATGTCAAACAAAAAATAGGGGCAAATGTCAAACAAAAAATATAAGTCAAAATCAGATCAGATCGGATTGAGGTGTATAGAAGTTAGAAGTACAGCTTGTCCCTCTTAAATAGAAAAAATTCCACTTTAGTCTCAAAATGACCTTTTTCAGAAAAATTGTAAAATGTTGTATTTTGAGTTGGAAAGGATAAGAAAAATTGAAATTTTAGGCATACAAATAATAGAACATTTTTTCATTCATTTGTTTTAGTTCTCCCCCCCCCCGAGCAAACTTTGGTTTTTTTCTTTAAAAAACCAAATTTTGGAATGTGGGAAGCAATAGAACAAGGAAAATTGAACAAATTTTAAACAGACAAATTTTGACTAGATTCAAGAATGAAAAGAGCTACAAAAGTGTTGAATTCAAAAAATCCAAAAAAATTGAAATTCGAATAGAATTTTTGCCCAATTTCACGACTAAAGAGTTTTCAAAGTGTCATTCATTACTACGATTACTTATTCACTGAGAATGTTTCAACTTTCAACTGCTTCAATTTTGAAGTAAGATACCTAACTAATTCCGACGATAAATTATTTTTGGAATAGGAGGGCAATAGATTCGAAATGCTTTGGCAGTTCATTGCAACTTCATTCGATTTTGAAATTGGCCAACAAATCAAACGGTGAAAATTTGTTTAATCACGATTATTTGTTGGGAATTTGCGCCTTGAATTTCAAAATAGAGCAAAAAATGATGAATTGTGATAATTTCAAGTCTAAATTCAAAACTTACAAGTTGAATAAAAGATCACCAGCGGGAAACTTGTTCGCAATTCAAAACGCAATTAATTTTCATGAAAATTTATTTTTGTAAAAAATTTTTCTAATTTAACACCTCTTTGTACCCCTTCAATTTCGAAGTTAGGCTAAAAAAATAATCTGATAAATTTGGTCGTTTTTTTTTAATATTACATCGGTACCTACTTGATTATGATCAAGATTCATAGATTAATCTTTGGTGGTTGACACCTCCCCCCTCCTCCGAGATTACCTTAACAATTTTTTCAACTTCATTCGAAATTTTCATTAAAGCCATAAAAACCTCCAGGCGAAAAATTGAAAACTTGAAACATGCCAAATAATGAATTTTTTTTACTTTTTGACAAGTAGGTAGGTACAAAAAACTTGAGTTTTATAAAAAAAAAAAACTAAATTAGAAAAATTTTCCAATTTTTTACGTGAAAAATTCCCAAAAGATTTAAAACTGCAAAAATGGGTTTTAAAAATTTGATAATATTTTTACCTGATTTTTCAGTCTTATAAAAAAACACCTGGAGTCTTAAATTTCCAAAAAACATTCTTACTGACAAGGAAACGTTCATGGCACATCTTCTCTGCCGAAATTTGGTTTATTGAAATAATATGTCACTCACAACTCAGAACCAGATTTTGAGCTGCCTAAATTGATTTTTGGCGAATGTTTGAAAATGGCTACATTGGTCCATTGATACGTTGATTTTTCATACAAATTGTAAATCCGAAAACTGGTCAATTTAGTCATTAAAATCGAGTCCCCGAATCGATTGTGACCATTTCCACGTCCATTTGGAGCTTACAGCAAAAGTTGATTTTTCCAAAGTGAACTGGAATTGCGCCAGGTGCGCCATAATCAACTTGGAGAGTTTAAAATTTGGTCGTTTCATTGAGTATTTCACTAATTCTAACATCACGTATTTCTGCTGCAACAAACTCAAAATTTTGCTTACGACTTGAAATTGGACGACTCCCCCCCCCCAATCGTTCAGCTAGTAAAAGTTGGTTTTTCTCCAGCGCACTAAAATTGCTTCAGAAGACGCAATAATCAACTTGGACAGCTCAAAATTTGGTTCTGAAATGTCGGTGATATATTCATGTATTGAGCCAAATTTATTGGCTCAATTGACGAGGACTTGTAAATATTCCCTTGTTAAATAACACGTTAATTGGCTGTTTTTTTATTAAAAGATTACATAAGAAACAGAAGCTATGCATGGTTAAGTGAAAAATGGAGCACTTAGGGTTAATCCCAATAAACTACCCCCACCCTTTTGGGACTGGGCGGCCTTTAAAAAAAAAAAAAAAAAAAAAAAGGTTTAGGGTACCTACATTACGTGCATATTTCACGACAGTATGTAGTAGGTTCGAACCAATCCTCTAGCAAAACAAAGGTGAAATTTAAAAAAAAATGAAGTTTAATAATTGAAAATCAGCTGAAAACACATTTTTAGGTACTCAATGTGAAGATGAAATTTTCCAGGGATAAATGATTAGAAAATTGACTAAAATCAAGATTCCAAATCCATGAAGAAATTTTCCTCTAATTTCAAAGAAGTCAATCATCCCTAAATCGAGCATCGAGCATAATTCATTGACTCGACTGGCCATCGAAATTTGAAGTAAATTTTTAGAACTGATTTTTGAAAAATCAGCATCTTTTCGATATTGAAAATGAATAATTCCTGGCTTGTTTTTTAGGCGGAGGTGGAAGAGGAGACCAATTTCTATACTTCATTAATCTTTTTTTCAGCCTCAAAATTGTGTACCTACCTATAATTTTTCACAAAATTTTTTCAAATATCATATTTTTCAGTCACAGATTTCCTTGCCTACCAACATTTTTCAATGGTGCGATTTCGAATCTAAAAATATAAAATATTCATCTAGTGATAATTCGAAAGGAGAAAGATGCGAGAAAAAGAAATGCTAACAATATCGTGTCTTTAAAACGTAGGTAATAACAACAAATACGAAATATTTATCAAAATTGAGATCACTTTTCCAGCAAATATTTACAATGGAAGATTCGATTCGCAAATTGACCATATACCCGAGTTGACCACCCACAACAAAATTTCCCACCAATTTAGGAAAAAAAATAAACGTGACAGAATCACACATAGGAACACAATCACGGATACGCCGCGTAATCTGCGATCATTTAAAAATGGAAATAACCCATATCGAAAGTAAAACGAAAACGATAAGTCGAAAAATGTTTAAAAATAATTATAATTAGGTACCGGAGGGTATGAATTATAGCCGTAATTGAACGACTGTTGCGACTGCATATGCTGATTAGGCGAAACGAATTGTTGATAATATGGCGACGAGCTACCCTGCCTGTATCTGTAGGACTGGAATTGCTCAGCGTATGGGAAGAATCTTTCGCCTCGCCAATTTTGATTATGACTGTAAGACATCGAAGAAGACCCGTACGACGACAACCTTTGACTATGTTCGTCCGGGTAGTTATTCACGTTATAATTAGAATGCGCGTTGTACGAGGCGTTGTTGTAATTTGGATACTGCGAATGGGTATGGGCTGGATGGGAATGCGTATGCGAATTTTGCTGATACCGGTAATACTCGCAATTCGGATAATCTGAGCATCCGTTGTAATACGGCGACGAACAATTGTAATACTCGTCCGAGGCGTAATACCCCGGCGAAGAATTATTCTCGCAGTTTTGGTTCGGTTTAGTACGTCTCATGTCTTTTCGCTTGTAATAGGCGCCGTTCGGTGGAGCGCATACGGCCGGCGATTCAGTCTCGTGCTCGTAATTCCAACACGACGCTGATCTCGTCGTCGGATTCGGTTCGATCGGCGGTTTTATCCGTTTATTACATGGCCGAGGTTTGGTCTTAGGACTAGCCAGGCCGTTTGGCACGCCGTTTATGGTCGTTTGGCACTGCAGCATCATTGTTTTACTTTGATGCATTATAATAGACTGGGTGGCCGTTTGTTCGATGAAATCTTTCTGGTGTACGTAGCGTCCGATCTCCGTCGAGCCGAAAGCTTGGCAGAAACCGGGAAGACGAAAGTTCGACTCGTTTTCATCGCAGATTTTATTTATCTCGTTGGCTGTATTTTGGAGCTTTTGCTGGTATTCTTCGTTCTCGTTGACCGGAGCGTTTATAATGGTTTCCATGTCTAAATCTATGTATGGTATTAAATCGTTTTCCTGCAATGAAAAAAATTTCATTTTGAAAATTAGTTAATGCAAAATTAAATGACAAATCCGCTAAATAGAAAAGGATTCGCTTTTGGCTGAAAATTAATTCTAACATTTGGGTGAATAATACAAAGACCTTCCTAAATTAAAAAAAAATCTTCAAAGTCTTGCCAGGTAGATTTCAAAAAAATACAATACTTTTCAATATTAAAAAAAAATCATGTGATATTTGGATAAAATTAATAGAAAATTGGCGAAAAAATTGGTAAAAAATCCATAATACAAAAAATTCCATCAAAGCTTTGGTAAAAAAAACTTTCATTGAAAAATTGATAAAAAATCCTGTTGAAAATCTTGCGAAAAATTTTCACTAAAAATTTGAAATAAATTTAGAAGAAATTTGACAGAAATTTTTTTTAGAGGAACTTGAAAGAAAAAATTTACTGAAGCTTTGGTGAAAAAAATTCTCTACAAATATTGAAAAAAAATTACGTGCTCTAAATTTAGCAAGAAATACCGTCGCTGGAAATGCAGGCCGACATTTTTAAACTTTTGAAATGCTGTTTGAAGTTAAATAGATGATTTTTATAGTATTTTTCACTCTGATCACGAAAAAAGCAGTGAAAAAATTCCATCACGCAAGGATTTTTTACAATTTGAATTTTTTGTTGAACCGTTTTTCAACTTTTTTTGATAACTTTTGACACTTAAAGTAGATTTTCTGAGAAAAGGAAGAGTTCTACGAAAAAAATGAATAGAACATAAATTGTAGAGCGTAAATTTTCTTATTCGTGAAGTTCAATTAGTTTTTGCTTGGGAGCCTTTAGTTTTTAAAATGTAAAATATCTCAAAAACTAAGCCTTCTAAGAAAAAATAATTGGACTTTACAGCAAGGTAATTTTACGCTTTACAATTTATGTTCTATTCGTATTTTTCTTGGAGGCTCGATTTTGCCAGAAATTCGATTTTTCGTAATAAACCACATTTTCAACATTTCTCATATGTAACAATGGAAATAAGCAATAATGGCCGGCAAATCAACAATTTTTTCTTCCACAATTGATTCTGGTTGGTGATTCTGACTTATTTTTTAGTACTGAGTTCGAATATGATTTCAGTTTTTCCCAATCACGTCAGGATTTGTTATAACATTGGAATTTTTTGTTGAAAATTTATTTTACATTTTATGAGTCGATTCTCTGGAAAAAGAAAGGGCCTTACAAAAAAAAAAAAAAAAATGAATAGAACGTAAATTGTAGAGCGTAAAATTTCCTATGCGTAGTGTTTAATTATTTTTTGCTTAGGAGGCTTAATTATCGAGATATTTTCAATTTTTTTTTAAAAGTTGAACTTAGAACTCTGAAATGAAACATCTCGAAAGCTAAGCTTCCTAAGGAAAAACTAATTGGACTTTATAGATAGGAAATTTTACGCTCGACAATTTATATTCTATTCATTTTTTTCGTAGAGCCCTTACTTTTCTCAAAAAATGAACTCCCAAGTGTCAAAAGTCATCAGAAAAGTAAAAAAACTGCTCAACAAAAAATTCAAATGGTGAAAAATCCTTGGGCGATGGAATTTTTCACTATTTTTCTCGTTATCAGCGCGAAAAATACTATAAAAATCACCCATTAAACTTCAAACATTATTTTTCGGGTCGGCCTGCGAAAATAACAAAAAAATTTTACTTGAAAATTCTCTCATTTCTGAAAGACGTAATGAAATTTTCTTTAAAAATTAAAACTTTAGTCAAGACTTTTCTAGAAACTTTATTTATTTTTTTTAAATCTTCGATTACTAGTACTTACTTGAATTTTTTTCTAGAAAATATGTCATAAATTTTCCGGAAAATTGCTTTGAAAATGTTCTCAAGTTTACATAAAAAATTTCTGTAAGCATTCCTTTAAAAGTTTTGAATTTTTTCAAAAAATTATTTTCAACGATTTAAAAAAAAACTTTTGAACTTATTCATAATATTTTTCGTTTTGTTTTTTTTTCAAATATTTGATTACGTTCGTTCCCTTTAAAGATTTGTCAATTTGAAAATGTTCAAAAAATGATTTTTTTTTTCGAAATAATATCTTCATACTCATCTCCAAAAGAATTATCAGTTATTGTGTCGTTAAACATTGTTCAAAAAGACTCTAGTTTCTGTTTTGTCTGAAAGAAATCAAAAATTCCTCTAAAACTTTTTTTAGTATTCGTCTGCCAATTTTTATACTAAATGAACTTATTAAGAACTATTTCGAAAAAAAAAACTGAAAATATTGTTAGGTAAGGTACCTTACGTTTCAAAAACTTCATCAAAAATTCATTATATTTTTCTATTTTCTTTGCTGACAAAAAATTATTGTTCGCTCAATCCTTTCAAAAAATGTTTAGATATTTTTTCCCACAATCCAACACTTCTATCTACTTAGATGATGGAAACTCTCCCCTCGATTTTCTACAGAATAATGAATATGTACCAGGAATAGGTAGTATGTACCTACTTTGTATGTACATCACTATTCTTTAATTTTTTTCAGTATTTTTATAAGGTTTCGGAAGATTTTTTCAAAAATCTAGATATTAACTATAATTTTTCAAAACGAATTTTTCCAAAACTTCATTTTTCTTGGAAAATATTTTACTTTTTTCACTAAAAATTTCCTCGCAAATTTTTTCAAAATTTTCATAACTAATTTGTTTGATAATTTCTTTGTGACCATTGTCATCTTTCATCTTTCCCATGGATTTTGAAAAGTGTATTCAAAATTATTTTCAAAATTCTTAAAATTTTCATCTCTAAAAATTGCATCGACTGTTTCTAAAATTTTTGGTCAAACTCAACTGTTTTCTAGAAAATCATCGTAAGAATTCGCACTTAAAAATTTCTACTGCCACAAATTTCTTGAAAAACCATCGAACAATCCTCTAAAAAATGTACTTACGTCGTCCAAGGATTTTGCAATTTTCTCGATTTTTTTACAATCTACAAATTTTGAATTTTTACACATAAAAATTGCTCGTAAAATTTTTCATGGAAAAAATGTTTTTTTGAAACACGTAAGTACAGATTGCAAAATTCAACTCGTTTATTACAAGGAAAAGAGAAATTTTCCATGTTCTTGTTTAAAAGAGGTACCTGGCACATCTCTGAAAATGAGAGGAAACTTTTCGACCTTGAGAGAGTCTAAAATTAAAGATAGGTACGATGTAGAATTAGAGGGTGTCTAAGATATTCTTTTCTTTGAGGTTTCGCCTTTTCATCTCATTTAATCCCCACCCTTCCACAAACAGCCTCATTAATATAATTTTTCGTACCTTTTTAGTTTTTAATTAAAAAATAACGAGAGAAAAACGCACACTAATTATGATTAAAATCTTTGGTAAAATTTTGCTTATAATGCCCAGCTATGCTATTATTAAGACATAAGACGGTAAATTTAGCTAGATACGAACCTCACTAGCAGCGGTATATTTCTGGTAATTGAAAGGTTCACTTTTGATTTGCGACTTTTGTACATTATTATTTTGTTCGTCATTTATCATCTGACTAGTTTCATTATCACATTTACTATCTTGAACTGTTCGCTCGTACAATTCGTTGGCATTAGGAACCAATTCTTTGCCGGATTCGCAACTTTGTGATAATTCTTTCGCTTCGAAACGCTGCGTTTGGCTTTCTTCCGATTCATTGGGCGAAAATTTCTCTTCGTTGAAATAACCACTTTGTTCGGAATCGCAGTCATTAATTTCGGTAATTCTTGACGCCTGTTATGAAAAATACAAACGAAAAAGGATACGTTGAAAACAAAACGATGCGGCAGTAAATAAAATACAATACCGAGTAAACGTGACTATTTCAACACGAACAAAATGAAATGATTACGTATTGAGGAAAATTTTACTTAAACTGTCATTTAATTCGTTTTTCGCCACGGTTATGTTTTCATTAGCGGTTCAAAAAACTTCCAAGGGTTACAGGTTGTTTCGCGCGGATTTGGAATGTTCGCGTCTGCGAAACTTATACGATTTGTTTAACTTTATCCATTATAGGGGTCTCGTTTTGCATTTGATTTTCATATACGTGTTTATCGCGTCGTCGTCGTCTGAAGTGCGAGGGGAACTTTGGCGTTCAACTTTTTCTCAAACGATTTGTTTCGCTTACTTTTTTGAAATTTTTTCCAACAGGAAGAAGGTACACATTCGGAATCGTAGAAAAATATCGTTTCATCAATTTCAAGTTTATGATCCGGAAATTGAGTTTTTTTCAAATTGGGTACTTATCTTACGAATACGAACGGGAGGCTGGAATTTTGATCTTGATCTTCAAAACATGCCATGCTAATTGACATGGATTTGAGAAAAATTATCGTCCAGAAGGGGCAAAGGAAAGAGTATGGGTGACCCAATACTCTTGCAACCCTCGGATTTCGCAAATTTACGAGGTAAAAAAATAATAACATTCAACGAAAAATGAAATCCATTTTTTAGCATAATTTACGCTCCTTTCTCTTCAAGAAATATGAACTCATTCATCATTATTTACAAGTTATTAGAAAATTTACGATTTTTTTCGATTTTTGTACTACAAAAATCTGAAATTTTGAACATTTTAAAAATTGAAACAAGGTATAGGAGTCGACTCCGGAGTCGGAGTCAAACTGACTCCAAATTGACTCAGACTCCGGCTTGACTCCGGAGTCGAGCCAGAGTCAGGGAGTCAAGGTCATAGATTGACTCCGGAGTCAAGCGGAGTCAGGAGTCAAGAGTCAAGGTCTGAAATTGACTCCGGAGTCAAGTTGAAGTCAGGAGTCAGGTGTGAGTTTGATTCCGGAGTCAAGGTGGAGTCAGGAGTCAGAGTGTGAGTTTGACTCCGGAGTCAATATGGACTCAGGAGTCGAGGTCTGAAAGTGACTCCGGAGTCAAGGTGGAGACAGGAGTCAACTATTCCCCTTGACTCTGGGATTTAAGTGGAGTCAAAAGTCAACTTTTCGGCTAATTTCTATTTCCTGGTCCAAAATCGGAGTCAAACTGACTCCAAATTGACTCCGACTCCGGCTTGACTCCGGAGTCAAGAGTCAAGGTCATAGATTGATTACGGAGTCAAACGGAGTCAAGAGTCAAGGTCATAGATTGACTCCGGAGTCAAAGTGGAGTCAAGAGTCAACATTCTCCATTGACTTCGGAGTCAAGGTGGAGTCAGGAGTCAACTTTCTCCCTTGACTCCGGGAGTCAACTTTTTGGCTGACTCCTAGTCCCTGAATTGAAATATTTCAAAACTAATAGTTGCACATGACTGGCATGACAGAGTTTTGGATATGGATAAAAAAATCATGAATGCAGATTTTGCCTATCAAAAATTCGAAGGGGCAAAAATTTACAAAAAAATCAAGTTTTTATGAAATTGGTCCAGATATTTAGAGTGGGGTTGTCCCTGAACGACCTAAATGTAGGCAACCCTTCGTTCAGGCCAGGGCACGGCAAGGAGAAACGATTTCTCTTCAAACAACAAAAAAATCCGTTGGGTTGCACGATTGCTTCAAATTTCAGAAATTGAAAAATATCCACATCTTTGACAGGGTGTCTACCAATTTTTAAAAATCAAATTTCGCGACTTTTTCGCGACCTTTTTTTAAGGTATCTTTTAAGGTATCTAGTATCTACCTCTCAATTTGACACCCCCCTCCAGCAAAAAATCAACGAGATCAAATTTATTATAGAAAAAAGTTTATACGCGGAAGAAAATAAGTCTTCAATTTTGAAAAAAGACAATTTTTCACAAAAATTTTCCAAAAGTGAGTTATTTTATGGTAAAGAAGAGAAGTAGTTACTGCCCGAGCGAAGGGAGGGTGAAAATTTTACGAAATCATGTTAGAACGGATAAAATTGTTAAATGATTATTGAGAAATAAATTCATGGAAAGTTTGAAATATTAGCAGATTTGGCCCGAGCGAAGCGAGGGCGAAATTTTTTCGAAAAATTTATTTAAAAAACAGCAAAAAAAAGACACATTTCCAAATGGTTTTCTCCTTTAAAACATCCCTTAGAAAATTCATTCCAAAATTCTCCAATTATTTTAGATTTTCCTGACAATGGACACAATATTATCTTTGAAATTCCCAATCGTGATCGCTACTTAGTCTCCCACAAGAACAAATTTTTCTACTTCAAAATATTCAATTGTCTGAAATAGAAGGGAAGAGGACGAAGAGTTATATAATTTAAGAATGGGGTTTTAAAATTTATGAGCCCGAGCGAAGCGAGGGCGAAAATTTTTAGAAAAAATGTTCAAAAAGGTGAAATTTCTTTACTATTTCTGTTTTGTAAAAGGCGAAAAAAATGGAAGTAATTTCGGAAAAATTCGCGACTTTTGATGAATTTTGGGTCAATTTCGCGACTTTTTCGCGACTTCAGCGACCTAAATCTAAATTCGCGACTTTTTCGCGACTTTCGCGACCGGTAGACACCTTGTTTGATCACTTTTTCACTGAATAAGTAATTATTTTTTATGACATGGCATTTGTGTCAAATGATGTGAAACTTCCGTAAAGTTATCTAAAATATAATTAAGTATCTAAATACATCATTGAACAGTTAATTTAAGTAAGCGTAACAATTCTCCACTATCTGTGAAAAAATTATTGAAATAATAGCGGGATAGAAAATTGGTATTGGTTTTGAATCTTTCCTTTAAATTTCCAAAATGGAAAAATATCTACACCTTTGAAATCGAATTTTCGCTTCAAATGATTAAGCTTTTTATTTTTCTATTCAGTGAGTAGGTAGGTACGTATTTATTTTTCTATGCCATGGCATTTGCGTCAAACGATATGAAATTCATGCAAAATACACCCAACGTTGTCCAAAAAAGGTATACCTAAATTCATCATTGAACTGGAGGTAATTTAAATGTTCGTAGCGAAAATTTTCCACCAACTGGGAAAAAATTATTGAAATAAGTTGAACATAATTATTGGTTTTGTATCAGCAATGTCTTCTAATCGCTCCCTAGACTGGATCAGTAAACATCCTTTCCAGTTATGTTCTTAATGCTTCATGAATCTCAAAATTCGAAATTTTCCGTTAGTTCAATTTTGCTTACGCACTTTGTATGTATGACGCAGTTTCGAGTCTTTGTGGCAATACAATATTTTTGGAATAATCCCCCCCCCCCCCACCATTATGAACGTCATTCTGTTTTCTTAATAGTTTCCACGTAGGAAATTTCAAAGGTGGATAACCATTTCTTCCAGTTTAATGAATAAGCGGTCTATCTTCAGTAGACATATGTATGTATGCCAATATTTTAAAATACAGGAGCAAAAACATGCTTCTACAAAAATTTTCAGTTTTTAGGTTCTTAATTTGCTGTAATCTTACGGTAGCCGGCCAAGGGGGCATTGATTCAAGTTTTTCTTCTTTTTTTTACATCAACGTTGATGGGGTAAACTTTACCTAAACACAATCTAATCACCTACAAAAAATTCAAATAAGTGAAAAAAATTCCCCATTTTCCAACTTTTATTGAAATTTTCGAAAATTTGTTATCATAATGATTGTATGGGAAGAGGGGAGGGGGATCTGACGCTTTCAAGAGCTCGAACCTCACTTTTCCATCTTTTATGAAAAAATAAACCGAAATTGGCATCATTGAACCTGTGGGAGGGGGAGGGGGAGGAAGAAAGATGAAGAATTTCTGATTGAAACCGAAATTTTTCCGACCCGAACCGAAGCAATACTTGTGTTTTGATTTCTCATAAATCTACAAATCGTTGCACTTTAGTTGGAATGACAATGACGTCATAAGTAACCAAAATTTAACAATATCAAAGCGTAATTAGCTAATTATATCATTCGAAAGCTAATTTTATGGGTTCAAAAAAAAGTTATTTACAATGAAAAATTTCTCAAACTGATCCTTTTTCAAGAAAATGTTGATGAGACATCAATCAAACCCAATAACAGTTTCAAGAATTTCCAATTCTGGCACCTACGTACGTACATATTATGGTGTTGGAAATTTTTTTTCCGAATTTCGAAGGTTTCATCACCTAAGGTGTTTCATTTTTCTCTAAAAACTAGAAATTTTTTCCCGAATTTCGGAGGTTTCATCACCTAAGGTGTTTCATTTTTCTCTAAAAACTATGATTCCCAAAATTTTAGCCCCTTACATTAATTAGGAAACATGCATTAAATCCACTTCTATCTTATAGGATTTTACAAATATAGGATGACATACTAAAACCAAAAACAATTTTTTGGGTGAAATCATGTAAAATTTTCAAATTCAAAATATACTTACCTGATTTCAAATTCTGAAAATTTGATTCAATTTTGATTTTAAGGGATGAACTTTGGACCCAAGAAATTACCTTGGAGACTCAGAAGGTCCTCAAATTTTATAAAAATGACTTTAATGTACTGCATAAGATCCCCTACATTCCTCGGGTCCAAAGTTCATCCCTAAAAATCAAAATAAAATCATGGGTATTTTCAGATTTCAAAGTAATTTTGAAAATTTGCATTAATTCTTGCTAATTTTTTTTCGTTTTTAGCATGTTATCCTACGTGAAAACCCAAAAGAAAAAAAATGGGGCCAGCGCATCGCCCCCAATCAATGTAGGGAGGTTAAAATTTCGGAAACATCATTTTCAGAGGAAGATGAACTACCCTAAGAGGTGGAACCTCCAAAATTAATAAAATTCAATTAAAGATACCAAAAAGTGTTAGATATGTTGCCTGTCTTTAAAAAACACGGGGCAAACGATGCGACGTTTCAAAAAAATCTGATGAATATATATTTTTAACAGTGGATTTGGGTAAGGTTAGTACCTAAAAAAATGAACAAAATTTCATATTGTGATTTTTCGCCCAAATTAAAAACCCAAAGTTGAAAAAAATTGTACCAAAAAATCTGAAAAAAATCAAATCTAAATTTTATTAATTTCTTTGATTGACTTTCTCACAGATTTTTAGGAATGACTTTTCTTTTGCAGCCCTTCAATTTTCAAGTTTTGGGCAAAAAATCACAATTAGCAAATTTGTTCGTGTTTTGAGGTACAACCTATTTCCATAGGTAATAATCATTTTTTGAACCAATTTTTTTTAAAGGTCATTTGCTTCTATGTACACCCTGCATTTTAATATTACGTAATCTTGCCCTAATACACCTAGATAAAGTTGCTTAAGCAACAACTACTATCATAGAATTCTTACTCTATGCTACTATGAAACACAATAGCAATATTTGTAATTTCTAACCGTAAAATAGTTCTCTGGTGACTCGTAAATTCCAGAATTTAGAATTTGCTCGATAAAAAAATGATAAAAGTATAAGGAAGGATGCAATAATAAATTTTTAAATTTTTTGCATTTTCACTTTCGTTCTAATAATCGAAAATCGAAAAAATTTCATAAATTTGAAATATTCTCCATAAAACTAACAGGTGTACATGATAGAGGCTGGGTTAAGGAACAAAACTTATCAATAACCGAGTAAACTACATACATAAATCAAAAATTTGAAGGGAGAAATAAATTGTAAGAAAATTGTTTTGCAATTGGCTACACTGAAACCCCTCAGCCCCTCAGCCAACTCCCTTGCAGACATTTCAAGCATGGCATAAATTTTACTCCTTGGCCACTTACATATAGGCAACTTCAACTACGAATTCATATTGGAAATTTTGTGAGGAGGACGATTTTTCTGTAATTTACAAACAATTCTGGTAGCGGGAATTTTCAGTCACTCTGAATATTAAAATCAGAAAGTAAAATAGAAATCCGTAAACCGGGTTTTCTTTCCAAACAAACTCTCGATAAATTTATTCACCCCCCCTCCCCCCCAATCAGCAGGAATATGAAAAATGATTCGCGAAATTTCGAACCTAATTCACCAACAAGAGTGAAATAAAATTTCAAGAATTTTTCAATAAGTATAGACGCATTAGTCATGAATTACTTTCACGGATAATTTTTTGTCAAAATTTAGCGCTTTTAGAAAATTTACGATAACTTGGGGTTTCGTAGGTTGGCGACAAAAAATAAACGAATGAATAAATTATACGAATAAATGAACTTTCTAAAACCAAAAAATATTTAAAAACACTCAAATATTTTCAAACCCCTCAGTACAGATAAAAAATTCTCCACTTTCATAAAAATTCTCTAAAACTGGAAATAAACCAAAATAAAATTCCTGACCTCGAATAATCAGGAGGGGGGGGTGTCTCGGAAATAAAAAATACCCATAAACCATATAAATTACCTGCGAATAAGTCTGCTGCACTAATTGCGAACAACTGTTCAAAGGGGAGTAATGGCCGTTGATACTCGAATATTGTTGACCAGTATACTGATGTAACATTCCTCTAGCTGCCGATAAAAATCTATACCAACTGCCTTCCTTATTCTCTTCCTCGGACGCTTCGCTGTTCCAAGACGAATTATCCTTTAAATCCTCCGATATCTGAAACCATCAAAATAAAACATTTTCATTAGCTACCATCTCATCTTCACAAAAAAATATTCCAATATACTACGAATAAACCCAGGAACCAAATACTTCTGCCCATTTTACTCGTAAAATAAGTTGCCTACACATGAAAAAAACAGGCTACGCTAGAATTTCTTTCTCTAGTCGACGAAAACTTCTCCATCATTTCAACGCTACAGGGTCAAAGTTATATCGACGAGAAGGATGTTTAACGAAATTCATGATGTTTTCGCCTCGTGTTGAAATGTTTATCTCGTTAGTTTGCCCAAAGTTTCTCAACAATTCAAAAAGTATTCTCTCAATGGGACCTTTCATCATGTATGAAAGCTTCTTAAATGATTTCATTTCAACACGACGATACGATGGTAACTTTTTCTCAATGGGTTTCCATCATATTTTGACCCTATTACCGTTTCGAAAACTTTCGTTGATCCTTTAATTCGACTCTATCATGTTTTAAAATCCACTGATAACGTTTGAAAAACTCGTACAGCAAGATCACGTTCATTTACAAACCGTATGTTCATTAAGGCATAATAAATGACGAGCGAAAGATGACCAGAATCTAAACAGAGAAAAAGTTCCACGTGGGCAAGAATTTCGTCAAATTCGTCTTCTTTCGTACTTCTCACATGGCAAACATGATCGAACCATCGTAAATCCCAATAACTAATAAGACCATCCAATGAAAAAATCAAATAGGTACCTATCACACCCTCATCCCACTCTTGGCATATTTCAACCGAGGGAAATTTTTTCGCTCGCTGACAAAGGCGACACGTATTCGTAAAATTTGACCGCGTTATCGAACAAATTTAAATCAATTGTTGCTGCTTTTCTTATCAGTCAGCTGAAAGACGGCAAAACGCAGCACACCGTTTCCATGGCTACAGTTGCTATTATCAACCAATAATGCGCGCGTCGTTGCGTGATATGAAATCATTTTGCCGCCAAATACGTAAATACCTACTCGTCGATGTGGCCAGTGTTGCCAATCTATGATAAATTTTCATTACACGAACAGGCTGCACTTTACACTTCGACAATCGACAATTTGTTTTCACGATGCGAAATTTCTTAAGGTCGAAATTTTTTCGCCCAGCATTGTTTACATTCGTATCTATCAAGGTCGAATTTTTTTTCGGAAATTTCCGAGCTCATTTCGTTCGTTCGTACGACTGAATGGTTCTTCATTTCACTTTTTTATCAATTTATCACGACCAAACGATTATTTGTGCAGCGATATCTTGCCACATCCGCCATCCGAAGCAACAACAACTATCTTCTATTTTTTAATCATTTTTCGATGCTTCGTACTGTTATCGTACTGTCTAGATATCGTTTTCCCATACGTATCAGTACGTAGATAAGAAACGTATTCCTTCACTTCGTACAAGTTCTCTGTATTTTTTACAAAAACGTCGAAAAAATTCGCCTCAAAAGTGTGCCAAATTTAGCCTCAAATATTCGCCGGAGTGAAGTGTTTCGATGGAAATTTCCTTCGGTATGACGATACATCTTCGAGCTCTCGGAAAACCCACCGATACGGGCGGTATTTCCGCAAAATTCTAGGCACATGTACGAGTCGTTGGCATGCAACACTGATATCGAAGTTCGCAGCACTGACTACATGGTCAATAATTCCATCGTGTGACACTCGCGTACGTACACGTGAATATTTCCACTTCGTATCAGTGCTACGTCCACATTTCGGTGCAGGCGGCGTCGATAGGACGAAAGTCGATATGGGATTTTCGTCTCTTCTGCTTCTGCCAGTTTTTCGCTCACATTCGAAATTCAACTCGACGTTGATGAAAATTTCGCCTTTTTAAATCAATTAAGTCGACGTGAATAATTTAATTCCAGCAAAGTAACACTCGACTCGACCCGTGAAGAAAAAAACAATTAGAGACGACTTAGCGGATCAGCTCATGTACCCCTGGCCCCATAAACATGGTCCCGAGAGAACTGAAATTTAATATTTACCATTTTTAAAGTACATAGCCAAAAAAAAAAATCCAAGTTGTTTTTTTTTAAATTCTCGTTAGTTGAAAAGTTGCGAGCTGTAAAATCATTGGATACGACTTCAGAAGTTCAGAGCTGGGTCTTTTTCACCGGGGATTCTTGTTTGGTGAAATTCTGCTGAATCGATGAATTCAAAGAATACATCCAACGTTGATAATTCTCAACGTATATTGAATTGTTATTTATCTTCGTTATTTGAAACCTAACTCTTTCTCACAGCTGAAGACCAGACTGAAACGACAGCAAAATTTAGACTCCAGACGATACGAATAGAACAATAGACCTACTTAGTCGTAATATCACGCAATAATTATATCATCTCAAATACCACGCAATGTTGTGCAAAATCATCACATTTCTATATGAACAGGATACATTTCCAAGTAGCTATTTACCCTCTTCACTGTCCGCCTAGGATCATTTGTGATGGAAAATTTCTCAATGACAACGTGTTCCAGTCGAATAAGCAGTTTTCAGAAGGTGAGAACTTTACGTTACGTCGATAACGACGCAATAACCCGGCTGGCCAGTGAGAAAAAAAGAAAATTCTGCAAATTTTACGTTCGTGAGAACGGCTCCGGTTGCGGTTGCTTTTGCCAGCTTGTGGTGTAGTGTTACGTGTTAATAAAGGCATCAATGAAGACACGTTGTCAGCATTCTTGGTCGGTTGAAAATATTTTCTCGAGGGTGTCTCGCAATTGTCTCGCGAATGTGGTTTCGAAAAATTCCTGGTATGGTTGTGGCGAGAGGTTAGTTTTTGTTTGAGGATTTACATGTCGATAAGGAAAATGAGAATAAATCGAGAGAAACACTTTTCAAACGAGTTGAGAAAACATAAGGTTAGTCTTGCCAGAAGGAAAATCGTCCGATTTGAAAAGTGCGAATAATTGAAGAGAACAAAATACTCTCTCATTTCTGAATCAGTGAAATTTATCAAAAATCACCGAAAAACAGTCAGAATTGCAGCACAGTAATAAATCAGTGAAAATTTTTTAGCTGAAAGCAACTCAGTGAAAGAAAATTACTGGATCAGTGAAAATTCACTGAAAACTCAGTGATATTTTTGAAATTCACTGAAAAAAATCTGTGAAATTCTTTGAATAATCTGTGAAAAATTGCTGAAAATCAGTGAATTTCACTGATTTTTCCTGTGCTGCAATTCTGACTGTTTATCAGTGATTTTTCACTGATTCAGAATGAGAGAATACACAAAATTACTCAAGAAAGATATACGAGAGCAAAAATTTCGAGAAAAATTCATGGTCGGAAGGGAAAATTGTCGTAAAATTCCAATTGAAAATTAAGAGCATTGATTTTATGAAAATGGATTACACAAAAACCGCTAAAATATATAGAGAGCAGAAACTCAATTTTCACGCGAATTAAAGACACCATCGATAACATGTAATACGACTGACCACTAGAGATTTTTGATTTTTTATTTCATGAGCTCGATTCGAGCACTTTTAGACGGAGTTAGGAAGTTTAAAAATAAAGTAAACGATGTACCATACGAAATTTCATTTTTTTTTTGAATTTTGCTCAAAATCAAGAATCCGATAAGAACCCTATTGCAGTAGTCTGATTGTCTGATAATCCTAATAGAATGAAAGTTGAACGTAGTACATAATACTCGCACTAAAGACGAAGGCTTTAATATTTTTAAATGAGATCCTAAGGGAGTACATCATAAAGCAACCCCATATCCAAAATTCATGTGCTGAAGTTTATTTTTCGAATTTCGACGAATTTTTGAAATTTTAAAATTACCAATTACCTCATAGCCTCACAAAATAAAAAAATTTGATATAATGAACAAAAAAACTGAAATTTGGTATATACCTTATTTTTGATCTTCTGAATTGATTGAAAGTGGTTTCGAGACGTTTCGGAGCCTCCATAAATTTTTTAGAATTTACCAGCACTGAAGAAAAGTCCACAGAAATTGTCATTAAGAAATTCAGCACCTATAATCGCGGGTTACCGATATTCGTGACCTATCGATTTAAGAAATTCGTAACTTACAGTTTAAATCCATAATTTTTGGCAGAAAATTTTTCAGGAAAAAATTAAAAGATACCTACGTCGACAGCGTACGCACTGAGATAAAAAGCTGAAAGCTGGTAGATAGCCTAGATACACTATTTTTGACCTCGCGAATCAACTGGAAGTGGTTTCGGGACATTTCGGAGCATCCAGGAAATTTTAGAATTTTTAGTACTGAAGAAAAGGCTCATAAAAATGGTCCATATGAACTGTAGCACCTATGATTTCGGATTAATATTGGTTGGTCGAAAATGGGGTATCTACCAATTTTCAGATTTTTTCGTTGATCACATCAAATTTTCTCATATGTAAGGGAAAAATTTGTAGGGCAAAACTGGAGAATTCGAGGCAAAAAGTTGACCAACTAAAAATGAAATGGTCCATCATGTAATCACTTTGAATGTTCTTAAATAACATTTTTAATACAACTCTCCAATACAAAAATTCTGAGTTCAAAAACATAGTTATTCGTGTTGAATATTTCATTGGATAAAGACGATAAAGTATGTAGTACGATAGAAAAATTGCATACGAGTGAGTATAAAATATCTCAATTTGTTCGTTCGCGAATGACACAATAAACTATACTTGAATATTCGGCGGTTGCACAGTCGAAACTCAAGAGCACTGATAAAATTTCAATTCAGATGGCTGATATATTTAGAACAGGTACTGAATACCATACATAATTCCTGGAAAGAAATAATCGATAAGCAAAATTTTTTTCTAATTGAAATACACACCGAATTATGATAAAGTTTTTAAAAATTATATGCACGTAGCATAGTTACTGAGCAGTTTGCTATTTTATTTGGGAGTCGATTGATACGAGAAAAATGTAGCCAAGCGTTCTCAAAATTCTCGAAATTTGCTAAAAATTCATCAAAATACGATGATCTTGGCGGGGAGGGGGGATGAAATGAAGAAATCACTTTCGATTTCCAAACCTTGGTTACTTGATCCCCCCCCCCCCACCAATGGTATTCATATAATATAAACAGCAACTACTTTTTCTTCCTTTCTTCCTTTCCTCTCTACTCAAATTTTCTGGATTCTTTTCAATTTTCGTTCCAGAGAATCTCTTTAATCTACTTCATAACCCCAAAAATTTCGGCGTATATGCATCCGTTGACTATTCATGAGGGTGGACTGAAAAAAAATACCCTGGATTTCGACGAAAATTGGTAACATTGAGTGGGAGACCTCTCAAAAAATTTTGAGCTCCCAACTTAGAAAAAGTGGGGTCATTTTCAAAAAACCCTCGAGTTTTTGTCATTTTTGGGTGATACCACTAGCTGAGAACGTCGGTCATCCTTATAAAATGTGATTTGAGTTTCTGCACTTTTTTGAACCATTGATCTCAAAACTGTATACCAGAGAGTTGAAAAATTGCAGTTCGCGAATTTGACAGATTTTTGATTTTTATCAAATTTAAATCGCGAATCAAACCAAAAAATTCTTTATGATTACTTGGAATAATTTTTGATGAAATTTATCAAAAACAATTTTATGGCAGTGCTGCCAACTACATTATGTTTTACGCGAATTTCATCAAATTCAAGTTGTTCATTTAATGGCTTGTAATGTAGGTCATTTTTTTCAATTTTCTGCAGCAGTGCTGCCAACAGTAATTTTATAAAAACTGAGTAAATCAAAATACCAATTGGCAGCGTTGTCGAAAATTATTTGAAAAATTTTATCAAGTACAAATTATTTGAGAAAATTAAAAAAATTGGCTCAATTTCAAAGTGTTTGAGTATGCGATTTGAATTCAAAGTCATTCGTTCAGGGAGAAGGGACACTCAAATCACACCTCGGGGAATGGGCGGCCGAAGGTTCCTAGCAGGTGCACGACCGGCCGTGCAGAGAAAATCGAGGCCATAAGAAAAAAACGTACAAGGAAAAAAAAAGTCTTTGGTATTGTTGATATACGACGTGATTAGGCAAATTTTTGTTTGTTTAAAGGGACCTCACAGTAAAAATACTTAATTTTTCAACCTTTTCAACTGTGGCGCCCCCTGAAAAAACACGCCCCCGGGGAAACCTCCCAGTGACGTACCGAAGGCATTTTTCAGTGTGTGGGGGGGAGGGGAGGGGGTTGGTGAAAATCCCAACTACGTAACACTGATGTTATTGATCTTTCAATAAACAAAAAATGAACCAGCGTTTATTAAAACCTAAAATTGTCTGTACCGAGTGAAGCAAGGTGTTTGTCTAGAGCGAAACGAGGGTGAAAATTTTCAAAAAAAAAATTTAACTCATGTACCTACTCAATTCAAACAAAATTGTAGTTTCAATGTGAATACGAGAAAATGTAATTGACTCCAGCAAAGCGAGGGCAAAAATTGTAGAAAACTTCAAATTCAAGGTGCAATAAAACAGTGTTTTGAATAAACAAACTTGAATAAAAAATCGACCACTTTTATTTCAAAACTATACCTATTCAAGAATAAATAGATAGAGGCCGGACGTAGCGAGGCCAAAGGTTTTGAAAATTTTTATTTTTAAACATCGAAAATAAGGTTTAAGAAGAAAATATATGAATATTGGTTGAAATAATTTTGAGAAAAAAAATCACTTCTGTCTGTAACATTTAGATAATTTCGAAATTATGGAAGGGGGAAAATGCAATAAGGCCGAGCGCAGCGAGGCCAAAATTTTTGCAAAATTTGGATTTGGGAGGTAATCTAACAGTTGAATTGTGAGTTCCGAAAGCGGACCCCTGATCTCAATTTTCAAAATTAAAATTCACCGGTTTGATTTATCAAGTAAGTACATAGATTAGTGCCTAATTCATTACTATTAGTCAAGTATAATTTATCGATTTAAAATCTTTTAATCTGAATCATTACAATATTGATTCTCCAGCTGAAAAACGAAAAATATAAATCTTCGTATGTATAATAATACATAATGTAAGTCGACAAAATTGCGATCTCAGTCGGAAAATTCAAAATCTTGACTTTTGGGATGAGTTGTAAATTTTCGACCTAAACCAGTATTTTCCGAGGGGCAACTTGCTCCCTGCCCCCTTTCGATCCGGCCCTTCAGCTGCATTCAATAAGTAGCTAGGTTTTCTTTTCTTAAAAAAATTACAATGGATCAATTTTCCCAACAAATGAGTGAAAATTATTCTGAATTCAAAATTTCAAAATAACCATTTTTGATTTTATTTAATTTTCATTAAAAAAAAACATAAATTACAACACTATCCAATTCCAATTTTAATGACTAAGTAATTGATTAAATTTTTTTCTCAAAAAAGCATGAGCTACAACGGTCCTATTTTCCCAACTAACATATTTTATTCATCGGTTGGGAAAATGACAAATTTTCCCAACTAACAAGCGAACATTTTTCTGATTTCCAACATTTAAGATATTTTATTATTCATCAAAAAAGTGAATTACAACTGACCAATTTTGCCAACTTTCCCAACTGACGTGTTAAAATATTCAATTTTTCCAACCCACAAGTAAAAAATTCCGTCGGGGAGAGCTCCTCCCTCCTATTCCTCCTATCGGTATCACTAAAACCTCCTCCTCCTGCGTAAGCTTGAGTAGGAGGCATTTCACAAAAATGGTAAAATATCGAGTTTTTTTTTCGAAAATCGCCTCATTTTAAAGTCTTTTAGATCCGTTTTCCTCTGATCTGGCGACTCAGAATTTTTTTCAGAAGTTCCCCACTCAAAGTAAATTACCTCACCAACTTTTGTTGAAATCCAGGATAGATTTTTTTTCAATCCGATCTAAAATTCATAAATCTCTATTAGGTCCATTATTTCAACTCGTGTAAAATCTACTCATGTATTTAAAACCTACTCGGGTGTCAGGAGGCGATTTCAAAGAACCCCGAAGAGTGATTTATTCTACAAAGAACTTATTCAATGCAGATAAAAACGTACAATTACAAATATTCCGATACATAAAAAACCCGATGATCTCATTCGTCATACTGATAAGAATACTACTGAAAAAAGTAGAAAAAATTGACGTGAAACCGTTGCACGACACACTATGCGGCAACGCGGCATTAAAAATTAGCCATAAAGAAAACAAGCAAGCATCAGCTGCGACGATGCTATGAAATTACCTTCATTAGTCTCGAAGAAAGATGATTACAGTGGTATTTACTTATTATTGGGAATTTTCTCGACGCTATAGGTATAGGTGACGTTTCGATATTACGAGCTGTGTCCCTCCAAGTCTTGCCGGCCATAAATTGCCAGCGTAAAAGTATCGAATGCGAAGCGATCAATTCGAAGGTTATTGCTGCACGTTACGCAATACAATAGGTGGATAGGAATAGGTCTAGGCAGAGTAGGCAGCAAGGTGTATGAACGCGGGTTAGTTCGTATGCATATGCATCGTATAAAGATAAACTGGAGACGGAGAAGGGAAACAATCATCAGAAACGTTTAGGTAGGTACAATTTTAATTGAAGAACTACGCGGGTCACGAGTGTTAAAAACGTTTAAACCGAACGAATGGGAATGGGTGTTGGAAGAAAAAAAAGGGATCGCGAGGGCACGGGGCACTCATTACGGTATAATTTTGTATTTTCAATTTACACCGTGTAAATGGAGTGTGTAAAAGGATACGTACTGTATGTCGTACATTTGTACAGATAACGGAGAACATTGTTTTGAAAACTGTACGATGATGATGTCGTAAAAACAATGAACACCGAGAGACAAGATACCCGGATAATATTCCTCCTCTTTTGTTGTCTAGAATTGCATTAATTATTGACCCAAACTTCAAATTACCCTTTTTCCTAGGGTTGTTTATATTTGTCGTGTACTTGTTAGGTTTCTTCAGTTCTTCGATGCGACACGCGTTGGAAATTTTTTTTCTCTTATTTTTTCCCTTCCAAGAGAAAGAGAGAAGTTCATGGCGAATTGTGTATAATGTACTCGTATGTGTACGTTGCATAGCGTCTCTAGTCGATCTCAATTATCATGTTCGATAAGGTTTTTTTTTAACGTAAGTATACGTATGGTATAGATGCTACATAGTGACCTCGTATTTTAATCAGTGGCGTAATTAAACGCCGTCGTAAATCCTTACGAAGCCTCTTCGTGATATACCTAAAATGTGCGTAAATCAAGTGCTTTTCGAGTGTAAATTTTCGCGAAGAAGCCGAAGTCGATTTTTCGTTACAAGATTAGCGACAAAGTTAACGTGAAGAATTGAGGAAATGATCGTCTAAATTAGCAAAATCAATATCAAATCGGAAAAAATTAGCGATGGGGTATTCTTTTGAAAAGAAAATTGGCAAAAATGGAAGAAAATCGTAAAAAATTGCCAAATTTAAAAATGGGAAAAATCTGAAATCGAATTCAATTTTTAGTTACAGTTTCAGTTTCCCATGCCTGATGTTGGCCATGTTCACAGGTCAATTTATATTTTTGTAGAAGCAAAAATCATTCTTCAAATAGGTATGTAGGTACAGGCAGCATTTTGAATCAGGGAAAGGTTATCGTCGATTTATTCAAATGAGCAAAAATTGTCAAAAACTGTACCTAGGTAATTTCTGAAAAATCACAAAATCAGACTCTTCTCTAATAGTGTAGGCGAATAAGCACAATTTTTAAGAAAAAAAAACATTTTTAGCTAGCCAAGATTTTATCGCCAAAAATTGTCGAGGGTGGTCCCCTGACTAACCTCTAAAAAGTCCGCACCCCCTAGACCCCGTGCTAAATTTTTTATGGAGGCTCCACCCCCCTCAAAAATGGGTTTTCCCGAATAACTTCTCAGGATTTGGTTTTACGGCAAAAGTAGCTCAGTACTTTTTTGTTCTACACTCAATTTCCAACATTTTTTGTATGAAAAATTTTTTTGTACGACCAACAGCAGAGGAGATAGAGAGTCCGGAAAGAAGGGGGTTTTGGAAAATATGATATCATTTGAAAACGCGATAATAGGTATAAAATCGTACTAAACTGTATATTTTGGGTATGAAAATAGTAGTGTTATGTAAATTGATGGTATTAATACAACTTGACCCACCTTCCCCTCCCTATGTGCCTACCCCACCTTACCCACTTGTTTTTATTTAGCCTTAGTAATATGACTGAAGAGTGGGGAGGGGTGGGCATATAGGAGGGGGAAAGATGATCAAGAAGCATTTTTACCCTCTCCCCCTCCCATGTGTCCACCCCTCCCCACCCTTCAGTCATATTACTAAGGCTAAATAAAAACAAGTGGGTAAGGTGGGGTAGGCACATAGGGAGGGGAAGGTGGGTCAAGTTGTATTAATACCATCAATTTACATAACACTACTATTTTCATACCCAAAATATACAGTTTAGTACGATTTTATACCTATTATCGCGTTTTCAAATGATATCATATTTTCCAAAACCCCCTTCCTTCCGGACTCTCTATCTCCTCTGCTGTTGGTCGTACAAAAAAATTTTTCATACAAAAAATGTTGGAAATTGAGTGTAGAACAAAAAAGTACTGAGCTACTTTTGCCGTAAAACCAAATCCTGAGAAGTTATTCGGGAAAACCCATTTTTGAGGGGGGTGGAGCCTCCATAAAAAATTTAGCACGGGGTCTAGGGGGTGCGGACTTTTTAGAGGTTAGTCAGGGGACCACCCTCGACAATTTTTGGCGATAAAATCTTGGCTAGCTAAAAATGTTTTTTTATTTCCTTATTCGCCTACACTATAAAGCAATGAAAAATAATCAGAATTTCTTCAAAAACGTAGTATGAATTGACACTGCTTGAAAAATGACAAAAATTTATGTTTTTGAAGAAATGACGAAAACCCCTAGCCCTCAAATTTTGAGAACTGCATGCAAAAAAATGGAAATAGCATGTGTCTTGTCGATTTCTACTAATTCGAGGATGCTGAGCTTGATTATTGACTTAGGTACTTTCTCGATCCGCCTCCCCCATGCCCCACAGTGACTCCCAAATTATTAAAAAATTCAAAAAATTAATGTTCGTTTTTAAAAAATAAGAGTTAGAGGGTCACTAAAAGGTCGAATCTCAAAAATAAGCAAATATTCGAGTTCAGTGCCCTCAAAACCCCAACAAACGACACATCACACGTAATTTTTCATTTTTTTGAATTTGTACCCCATCAGGGGGCTGATAGGGGAGTCCAGAAGGGTTGGTTGAAAAAACTGAGCACATATTCGAACTCAGCGTCGTTGAATTAGTAGAAATCGATGCATAACTTCATTTTCTTCATTTTTATGAATTTTGACCAAAATTTACGACCCCTGTACCCCCTAGGTATGTTGAGATCCCATTTTAGAAAGTAATTAGTTGAAAAATACATAAAAAGTTCTCTTCATAGTAATTTTTTAAGATTTTTAAATGAGGCCCCTCATCTTTTGTACTTTTTATGAAAATTGAGCTTTCATCACAAAAGTTCAACTTTGAACTTTTCAAAATGTGATTATCAATTTTGAATCTCCTTTCAATTCTTTACAAACCCGCATAAACAGATTCGTTTTGGACCGAACCGATCTCGAGATATGAGCCTTCAAACTTGAGCCATTTCGCAAAAAATCCCAATTATACGAAAATTACAAGCCCCCCCCCCCCCCCCGAAGGATTAGGATCCAAATGACGGTGATTCCTTCATTAGATCATCTAGGGGAACCCGTAAAAAATTTTGAGCGGAATCGGAAGACCTAAGGTCAAAACCTGGTCGAGTTAACATGGAATGAGCCAAGTGACAAAAACGAACAGTTTTTTAAAAATGATGAAAATATCACTCAAAACATGACGCATTGGCAATTTAAAAAAATTATTCATTTGAGAAATACTTGACAAAAATTGACATCCAGGGATTAAAAACCAATACCGAACCAATTAAAACCGAGGAAATCCGAACATCAAAGTCGATAATAAAAGAAACCAATATCTTTGAGAACGAAAACTGTATCAAAGCTCAGATCATTATCTTGAAAACCAAAACCAAAAGAAATCGTTTCAGTATTGGTTTTGAACTTCCGCAAATGCCTCGAACGTGTAACCCAAAGAATGTAAGAATTTAATTTAATTTCATAAAAAATGTACAATTTTTTAAGGTTGAGGTTCTTTTTGAAACACTTGGGAGCATGATATGGCCTACTGATAATTTTTTCAGATCGTATTTCTTGAAAAATGATGAAATATGTACATATATTTGACATTTATGTGGAGTGGAATGACAAGTACCTACTGACATGTTTGAAAAAATTAAAAACTAGTTAATTATGAAAAAATCTACAGTTTTTATAAAAATCACAAAAAAAGTATGACTTTTTTCAAATTTACCACACTAACATTCTTCCAAAAAAATAAAATTTCTGAAAACGACAGAATCTGTGATTTCTAAAAATTGGACCTTTTGGGTTTATGGAAAATGAACATTTTATCAAAACATGACCAAAAGTCATCTGATTTGTTAAAAATGACAAAAAAAAATTCTGAAAAATAATAAAATACAATTTGTTTTCAAATTCATATAAAATTATCAATTTTTCTTTTAAAAAATGAAGGGAAAAGTGACACTTTTGAATAAATGAAAAAATTCGAAACTCTTTCAAAAATGACGAAAATTTAAATTTTTGGAGGATGGTCAAAATTTTTATGCTCTGTTTAATGTGAAGCAAATACATAAAAATGAATAAATTGTATCTTCTTCATTCCCCTCCAAATTTACGAACTCGATCCACATCACATTCATCTGTGCCATCACTGTAGCTTTCCCAACATCTTTCTCTCTTTTCCGAACTAGTCAGGTCTCAATCGTACATCTGCGCGCTATTCCTGTTAAAATTGATTTTATTATTGATTCTTGTTCTGGACACTAAAACAAAGAAATTAAGCCCGTATGCCCTTTTTATCCCCTCCCCCTTTCCCCAGGGTCCACTCCCAACATTTCAAACGAGTTTATCGCCTTATCTATGGGTCATGATGAAAAAATTTTCAAACAAAAGTTGTTCCTCAGTACCCAATGTACATTTTTATTGCTTATCAAAATTCATTTTGGAGCAACTCTTGCCCTCCCCCCCATTTGGAAACAAAACATATGTTTTTGAGAAACCTCAAAATCACGTTTTCTTCATTTTAAACGAATAGTTTCGAAGATACAACAAAATTTGTAATCACAAAAAGTATTCAGAATTGAATTTTCTTTCCAATGAGCTCTATCACGACCATTTTTACCAACTTTTCCCGACAGAGTCCACCTCTTCCCCTTCTTCGTTTTCACAAAAGTTGGACCCACGAACAAAATTTGCTCTAAAATGAATCCCGATAGTGAATTAAATTATGCATTAGATATCGAAGAACAAAAATCGTTCAATTTTTTTTCGTTGGTCAAACTTTTGAGAAAAGGGGGAGGGGAGAGATCCACCCTATCGGAAAAGTTGGTGAAAATAGTCGTGATAGAGCTCATTGGAAAGCAAATTCAATTCTGAATACTTTTTATAATAACAAATTTCGTCGTATCTCTGAAACTTTTCGCTTAAAATGAAGAAAACGTGATTTTGAAGTTTTCTGAAAACGGTTTTATTTTCAAATTTGGGGGGCAAGAGTTGCTCCAAAATGGATTTTGATGAGAAATGAAAGGGTACATTAGATGCTGAGGAACAACTTTTGTTTGAAAATTTTTTCATTACGACCCATAGATAAGGCAATACACGCGTTTGAAATGTTGGGGTGGACCCTGGGGAAAGGGAGAGGGGAAAAAAGGGCATACGGGCTTAATTTCTTTGTTTTAGTGTCCAGAACAACAATCACTCATAAAATCAATTTTAACAGGAATTTCGCGCGGAAGCCTTTTTTTGTACGATTGAGACCTGACTAAACCCTTCGAGTAGGACGTGATGCCAGTGGCAACACCCTGAAAGCGGCTGTGGAGAAGCTTAATACCACCCGGAAAAAAATCCTGTTTCTTTTTAAAATGAAGTACTAATTTTTATTTCAAAAAGGTCGTCAATTATTACAATTTTGCATTTTGTTTGTGAGAGTTTTTGAATTTGTCAAATTTTGCCAATTTTCTGAAATATCACAATTACCTACCCCATGGCCCTGCAAAATAATACGAAAATTTGATCCGATCGAAATATAGAACTGAAGGGGTATATGACCTATTTTCAAAAAAAGATGGAAAGAGCTTTTGAGCCGATCAGAAGACTACAGAAGATTGACAACTTTTTTCAGGAGGAACGGAGGGGAGATTCAAACTAACGAATGACTATTCTTTTAGCTGTGTCAACCCTTGAAAACTCCGGCAGCACTCTGAAAAAATCTAAGCTGCCACCGCTGCATAAATTTATGAAACAGTTTCAGATCTCGATCCTACAATTAAATTCTTCCCACCATTACGATTCCAGCCATATACTCTACAGTCTGACACCACGAGAGTGAGACAAGTCAGCCAACTACACACACAAATCAGTATTTTTAAAAAAGGGAGTATCTATCAATCGCTTTTAATTTCAACAATTACGTATGAGCGGATTTCCGCTGTAAACGCACTGGAGGAAAAATTTTCAAGGGGCCAGCGATACATATAGGCGATACAGTAACTACGCTGTAGCTGTAGCTGCGGCTGCGGCCTGCGGAGTGGCTTGGCGGACGGTGGCGTATTCGTATTAGCATCGCATATTCCATCACCATCGTCACATCGACATTACTATTTTATTATTAGTTTTACCTTTACCTACTATTGTAGGTACTATATGTCGCATTCGGTTTTATATGGTGCTTATATAGTTAGTCATTGTTTTATGAATATGTATCGAAGGCGCAGGCGCGCTCATGTTTCAGCGTACATACCGGCTACGTCACCGTATGTACGTCTGACTTGAGCTTGACGTGAGACCGGCCAAGTAAATGATGTGTTGCAACGTTGCACTAGATTTTTTTAAAAACACAGTAGCTGCCTGGGCGATTTTACAATCTCAGTATTTTGTTTTTCCGTTTAGCGTAACGTTTTTAATTAACGCGTATTATGGGTCCGCGTTCGGTTCGCGCCGCACGATGCTATGCCATTGCCATGCCACCGCCGCCGCCACCGTGTTGTGTCGCGCATCCGCGTCTCTCATGTACGCGAGTACGCCAATACATAGGGCTAGCCGGCTAGGTGATCGCGAGTGCGACTATGAACCGGTTACATCGCGAGATTACATGTCAGCTTTTCGTATAGGTACAGAAATTGGTTCGGTTGAATGAAAAATCGCGATTTGGGAGTCGATCAAATAGGGAGGAGGAGGAGGATTGAGATGGAGAATTGAATTGATCAATCTCAAGAGTTTAATTTTACGAATCAAAGACTATAAAAGTTTTGCCTCAGCTTCAATGTAATAGATTTAGAAAAAAGGTCGACAGAATCATTTAAAAAATGAAAAATTCGAGTAAAATGCAAAGCTTTGTATGAATTGAGAGGAGGTTCAGAACCGTTCATAAAATTTTTTGTGAGTTCAGTCCAGAGGAACAATTCTAAAATTTGCAAAAAATCCCTTGAATAGATTTTTACATTAGTATTTGAACGTGGTAATTTTTGTTATGTAGATTTGTCCCAGTAGAAGTGTAGAGGGGTATAGCGTCATAAATTTTTTGGAAAAATTCTAAAAATTTAAAATTACATGTGACGCGTCGTTTGTTACGTTTTTTGGTTTGTCGAGTTGGAAAAAAAACTCAGCGACTTCAAAAAGGCCTCTGAATGCCTTAGTGCTCCCTGATGACTAAACACCTCAATATACATATGAAGAGCTGAGAGTCAAATCTCACATTACCTCAAAAAAAATTTTTTCGTTTTTATGACGGATTTTGAACTAGTGCTATACACTTTACAAACTCGTGCTTTTTTTTCATACCACCCTTTTCAGGGAGAAAATCGCACTAAAAGGTATGACATTGGAATTAAAATTCACATTTGGCTGCTACAAAAAATTTCGTAGAACCAAAGTTGTAGAGCTTGGAAAAGGAAATATTTTTTGTCTCTGGATATTTTTGTCCTAGTTCAATCGTCTTCAAGTTATGAACCAGGTTCGAAATGCATTCCAAAATTAATGCATTTCGAAACTGGTTCATAACTTGAAGACGATTGAACTAGGACAAAAATATCCAGAGACAAAAAATATTTCCTTTTCCAAGCTCTACAACTTTGGTCCTACAAAATTTTTCTAAAAGTGTTGAAAAAATGTATGTTGTAGACAAAACTCACATTTTCCATTCGTCTCCCCTCATTTAAAGAAAGCTGGGAGATCGAAAAAAAAATTTCTGAGAATCCTATTCTTAGGTCCTGCTTGACAATGGAAAATTATTTCAGCACTCCTGATGATCGGCAAGTGTACTAAAACAGTTTTTTACGTTTTTCTCGAAATCGCTTTTGGTGGATAATGTGAGTTTTGTAAAAATCAGACTGAATCAGACCTTGATAAAAGAAACTTTATTATGATGTAACTAGCACATACAAATTTCAGCTTTCTAGCTCATTTGACCCTATTTTCGGCCATGAATATTTGGCGTAATTTTTAAGCTGTGATCAATGTATGGCTTTCTACAGTTCAAACGTTGTCGGTAAAAGGATTACATGACAAAAAAAAATCAAAAATTTCTTTCGAAATTTGTAATTTTTATTCAAATAAGTTAGGATTATTTCAACATCCAGCATGACACGTTAGGGTAATTTTTATCTAGATATGACACCTTAGCGTCATTTCTATATCAAGTCAATAAATAAGCAGAATTTGGGTTTTTTGAAGTTCCCTTCCCCCCCCCCGAAGAGCCCAAAACCAATATTCACTCAAAATCCAGTTTTTGACCCCTAAGAGTGGTTTTAGCACCCAGATTTGCACATAGAAAATTCTAAAAGAATCTCGGAGATAAAAGTGATTGATGGAGAGGGAACGTAATTTTTTGTTCTAGGTTCTTTGAATGGAACTTACATCAATGTTGACAGGCCGAATAATGATCCGGCGAGGTATAGAAACCGAAAAAAAATCTATAGGATCCAGATTCAAGTACTCGTTAATCATGATGACGATGAGGAAAAATTTACAGAGGTCTTCCTGGGATTTCTTAGATCCGTCCATGAATTTAGATTTTGATGAAAATTGCTCAAGCAGTTTACTTTGAGTGACAGACTATCCAAAAAATGTTGTGTTTCCTAGTCCAAAGAGGACGGAGCAAAGGGATCTTAAAATACAGGCATTTTCGAAAAAAACCGAGTTTTGCCACTTTTGGGTAGCGCGACTTGCTGGGAAAACCTTGGTCATCCCCCCCTGAGCGATTTGAATTTCTACACCCACCTGAACCATTAACTTCGAAATCAGATACCAATATTTGCCCTCTATAAGAAAGTTGAAAAGTTCCCAAATTGTGATTCGGAAAATTTTTCGATTTTTACTAAATTCAAATCGCTCATTCAAACATCTCAAAATTGAACCAACAAATTTCTTTGGTCTCCAAGAATTATTTCTGATGAAATTTGTCAAAAAAAATTCGGGACAGTGCTACCAACTGCATTTTGATAGATGAAATTTTTAGGCAATTTCTGTTGGCAACACTGCTGCAAAAATTTTTTCAATAATTTTTTTTTCATAGCTAGAACATCTTTTGACCTACTTTTCAAGTCACTAAATGAACAACTTGAAATTTTATGTAAATTGTGTGAATCAAAATGCAGTTGACGGAACTATCATGGAAATTTTTTAAAAATTCCATCTAAAATGATTCTAGGAAATCAAAAAAAAATTGGCTCGATTTTGAGGTATTTGAGCTGGCGATCGGAATTTGGTGAAAATCAAAAGTTCGTTAAATTTGCAATCTGAAATTTTTCAACCCCTTCGTAGAGGGTAAAATGGGGTACCCAACTTCGAGGTCAATGATTGGAGGAGGTATGGAAACTCCAACCGACCTTTTTTTAAAGGGTGCACTCTCTTTAAAAGATGATGACCTAGGTCCATCAGCAGGTAGCAATGGGTATAGAGGCGCCATGTGTGAAAAGTTCATCGAAAAAGCCGTATGGAAGTCGTATTCCTACTTTGATTACAACGAAACAAGGTTTTATGAATTTACTTACGAGAAAAAGGTAACTTCATTCGAGAACAGCGAATTTTACACGAATTTACCCACTTCCAAAAAGTATAGACACTGTAAAGAAAGACTGCAAAGTAGCCAAAAATTGGTAAATCTTTTTTTGGAATAATTTTTCATCACTGTAGGAGCGCTGACGTTGGTTTCACCAATCAGAATCCAGTTCCGAGATAGTTCTAAATCGCTGATAAGTAAAAATAAACAACAAAGGAGAAACTTTTCTATGAACCATGTATATTTATTCAAAATTATTCATTTTTTTGACGTCGTACAAAATTGTAACCAATGAAATCCATTCTTCTAATGATTTGAAAAAATTCATTGACTGCAGATTTTAAAAAAAAGGAACTTCAGGGTGTCTACCAATTTTCAAAAATCAAATTTCGCGACTTTTTCGCGACCTTTTTTTAAGGTATCTAGTATCTACTTCTCAATTTGACCCCCCCGCACCCCAAAAAATCAACGAGATCAAATTTATTATAGAAAAAAGTTTATACACGGAAGAAAATACGTCTTTAATTTTGAAAAAAGACAATTTTTCACAAAAATTTTCCAAAAGTGAGTTATTTCATGGTAAAGAAGAGAAGTAGTTACTGCCCGAGCGAAGCGAGGGTGAAAATTTTACGAAAAATCATGTTAGAACGGATAAAATTGTTAAATGATTATTGAGAAATTAATTCATGGAAAGTCTGAAATATTAGCAGATTTAGCCCGAGTGAAGCGAGAGCGAAATTTTTCGAAGAATTTATCTAAAAAACAGCAAAAAAGACATATTTCCAAATGGTTTTCTCCTTTAAAACATCCCTTAGAAAATTCCAAAATTCTCCAATTATTTTAGATTTTCCTGACAATGGACACAATATTACCTTTGAAATTCCCAATCGTGATCGCTACTTAGTCTTCCACAAGAACATATTTTTCCGCTTCAAAATATTCAATTGACTGAAATAGAAGGGAAGAGGACGAAGAGGTATATAATTTAAGAATGGGTTTTTAAAATTTATGAACCCGAGCGAAGCGAGGGCGAAAATTTTTAGAAAAAATGTTCAAAAAGGTGAAATTTCTTTACTCTTTATGTTTTGTAAAAGGCGAAAAAAATGGAAGTAATTTCGGAAAAATTCGCGACTTTTGATGAATTTTGGGTCAATTTCGCGACTTTTTCGCGACTCTAGCGACCTAAATCTAAATTCGCGACTTTTTCGCGACTTTCGCGACTTTCGCGACCGGTAGACACCCTGGAACTTGTGTCAGCGCTTTTGCGGAGAACTACGTAAACTGTTTAAAAACTCTCATCAATTTTTCAGGTAATCCCCTTTCCCCGAAGTCTCTACGTTTGCAGTCTTCCTCTACAGTGTCTATATCCAAAAGTGTGAAAGATATAGCCGTTCTCAGGATCGTAGTCATAATAATGAAGAAATGACGATTGAATCCATGAAAAGAAATATTGCAGAATCACGGGGAAAGCACTACATGTACCTGATACCAGAGATTGTTGAAATCGTAATAAAATCAAACGAAACCCCCACAAATTAATTTTTTGATTTTTGTCGACCCCCCCCCACCCAAAAATTACCCCACCTCATCATTTAGAAAAGTCGTGTAAGGAATTGCTCCCCCTCTCGCTCGATTTCTCACCTCGAAAAGAACCAAAAAGGAGTGAAAAAAAGGTGAAAAACACGTATCGAAAGATTAAAAGTTGAACAAGGAGGCCTTAAAACGAAAAAGGTAGAATGTGTGCCAATTTTCGAAATGATTCTGGCTTCCATCTCGGAACTGGAACCACCATACTAATCGATAACGTTGGCGAAATTTTTTCGACTGTTGGAACGAACTGGACAGCACGTTAACATTTTCGACACTCACACCCCTATAGACTTTCTCACGTCCAAAATACTCGCCACTTTTTCATTTCGAGAATTTTTTCTTCAAATTTCGATTCGGTAACTTAAGTTATCGTACCTGAAAGTACTCCACGTCACTTTTTCCTTCGATGAAAAATTATTTACCATCGATTAGTGTTTTTTTTTCTTCTTAAAAAGAAAATTCGACGTTGTCGAATACAATAAAGCCATCGGAAAAAAAAAACATTCTCGACATTATTCGAAATTAGAAGATAATAAATAACACAAGACGGCGAAGGTGAACTCGAGTATAATAAACCATTGGTACCTTTTCAAAAGCCCGAAAGAGACGTACGTACGTATAGGATTAAATAGGGTTTTTTTCTCATTTCATAATCGTTCATTAACCCTATGCAGAGTAATTTCTTTAGTCATATTTACGTAGGTGAAAGTAAAAAGTTGCGTGTCGAGTAGAAATCCCAGCTAAACGTCGAGAGATAGAAAATTATGTACACATACGATCGAAGAATTAATTCAGCATCGCAGCGCGGGGTAACACGAGCGGGACCAGGGTGAAGTTTATCAAAAAAAAGCAAAACGTTTTCTTTAAACTCGGTCGGTTGCGAATGAATTTAAAATATTTCGCTGATTGCGAAACTTAGGTCATTTACACTTTTGAACTACGAGTAGCAATGTTGAAGAGTCGACGTTTATGTTTATGTTTTAATGAAAAAAAATACCCTCTTGACGTACACACGTAGTTCGTAAGATACGAAATACCAAGTTGAAATAAAAAAAAGTACACCGAGAGCTTTGTTTCGCATCGTATAATGACAATAAGTTCGCAGACTCGTGTTTAGTTACGTAAGTTTTTCACAATTGCTACAATTTTTTCGTATTGTGCATATTCTACGCTGTTTTTGAAATTACGAAACACGAAAGCGAGCCGAGACGTATTAAGAAAATGAGCTATGTGCAAGCTGCACTGCTAACTGACCTATCAAATGTCAACATTTAGCGGCGCGATGAACCGTATACGACTCGGAGCATTCGAGAAACGCGTGAAAGTCCGATGAAAAAAAAAAAAAATTCAACAGGAAATGGAAGATTTGAGGCGAGATTCTTTGTATTGTGTGACGACTGACGAGATGTACTCGTGACGATGACGGTAAACACGGCGAGTATAGTCGACATTTTGATTATAACAGGGTTAATTCTATTGATGGAGTCCGATTCTGTGTCGGTTATAAATAACCCGAATAATACGCTTTTTTAAAAGGTACCTACACCGTATAATTGTCAGCATCCTATCTTATTCAATTAAACGTTTGTAAACAAGAACGGAATTTACTAATTTATACGTTGAATTCGAAATACCACAGCAAGCTTTTTAATTCGCAATTTTTTTCAGCTTTGGACATCGTGATTGGAACCGGTTTTCGGAGGTATTGTGGAATTTATTTTTAGAACACGAGTCGAAAAAATGAAGTGTTTGTGGGAGATGATATTCCTTCAATAATTAAAGCAAGAACGAAGGGGTCTATTTCAAAACTGAGACCCCCTAAGACGAAGTTCAATTTAAAAATCAAGATGAATTTCAAGTTCAGCATCCTCAAAAATGTAGAATTCCATGAGTCGGAGAATTTTGACTTTTTTTTGGATTTTGACTCAATAGAGGTAGAAGGTGCTGGGCCTCGGTTTTTAACAAAAAAAAACTAATGTTACCTATGTTCAAAAACATCCCGGAGTGTAAAAAAAAATCATAAAAATGGGCAGAAAAGAGTAGAAATCCCCACTGTCTGCTCCTTTGGACCCCCGTTGCTCGTGCAGCACGCAACGGGGGGTCAGAAAGGAACAGAAAGGAGCACAAAAGAGCAGAGAGGAGCAAAAATAATGCATGAAAGGAGCAGAATTTTCTGCCCTTTTTGCACGCCGGGATGTTATTTCAACTCAAGTGACTGAAGTGACCGAAGAGATGGATGAGTAGTTCAAGATCTGACTGCAGTATGCAATTCATCGCTAGTTGAAGATGGAAAATTGATTTTAACGCTGTTCAGTGGGACGAAAAAATTAAAAATTTTGTGATATTAATATGATATGAGTTGAAATTCTTCCAGAAAAATTTCTAACCCCTTCCCCCCGCGATACCTGAAGTGTAGGCTAATATGCCTCAAAGTGGAACCATTTTAGAAAAAACTGTCCTTCGATGAAAATTCCTCTAATTTCTACAAATTATGAGAACTACATAGCAGAAATAAAAGTTACTGAGAATGCCGTCAAGAACGATTTTAAAATCGAACTTTTGAACCAGAAAATTCGTAACTGCCTTTCCAATACACTTTTTGATAACTTTTGACACTTGAAGTCGATTTTCTGGGCGAAGAAAGTGTCCTACGAAAAAAATGAATAGAGCATAAATTGCAATGCGTAAAATTTCCTTTTTGTAAAGTCCACTTTAATTTTTCCTAGGAAGCTTGTTTTCGAAATACTTCGGCCGAAAGTTCAAAGTTCAACTGTTATACTTTATTGAAAATACCTATCTCGAAAGCTAAGCTTCTTAGAATAAAAACTAAATGAAGGGTACAGGGGAAAAAACAGCCAACTCACTTTTTTTCCAAAAATGAGATAATTATATATTTTGGTAGGTAATTCTGAGTAGAATATCATGACCATGACATACTCGAATTTTCAAAATTTACAAAATTGTGTCATGAAATCGTGTTCAAAAATCTGCTGCAACGGGAAAAAAATAAGTAAGTTACGTAAAAATGAGAAAAAACCAAGCAAATCCCTTACGTGACCAATATAACCGCGTGTGCACCATCCAAAAAGTGCCATATTATTTTTTATTTTTATGAAAAGTTTCGTATTTATAATAAAATTGAAGGAATAATGCCGAATATTCTATTAAATTTCCTGATTTTTAGTTTATAACTCGGGTGATTTTTAATATTTATTTTTCATCTCAAGATATGAATTATTCTCAAATATACTACGCAACTATTGCAATATTTACATGCCCAGAAAAATCTTACTAATCATTTTCACATCGTTTCAAACTTTAAAATTCGATTTTCTCGAAATTAGTCAAAAAAAAAGTTTACTGGTTCTTTCCCTGTACCCTTCAAATGGACTTGACAGAAAGAAAATTTCACGCGATCTACAATTTATGTTTCATACATTTTTTTCGTGGGACCCTTCCTCCGTTCATAAAATCGACTTCACGAAATGAAAAAAATTTTCAACCATAAATTCAAGTTGGAAGAAACCCTAACGTAATGAAAAAAAACTGACGTCATATTCCAACTCAGCACTAAAAATTAGGCCAGAATCACCTATCGGAACTGATTACGCAGGAAAAAATTGCTAAATTATCGACCTGTGGTAATTCAATTGTTACAAATAAAATATGTTGAAAAAATGTGATTTATTACAAAAAAAATCGATTCTCTGGAAAAATCGAGCCTCCAAAAAAATAAGAATTTTCCTCGGTACTCTCTCAATTATAAATCAGTGAAAATTACCGAAAATCACTGAGAAACAGTCAGAATTGCAGCACAGGAGAAAATCAGTGAAATTTTTTCACTGAAAACAAATCAGTGAAAGAAAATCACTGGAAATCAGTGAAAATTCACTGAAAACTAAGTGATATTTATGAAATTCGCTGAAAAATCTGTGAAATTCTTTGAATAATCAGTGAAAAATCACTGAAAATCAGTGAATTTCACTGATTTATCCTGTGCCGCAATTCTGACTGTTTATCAGTGATTTTTCACTGATTCGGAATGAGAGAGTATACTCTCTCAATTATAAATCAGTGAAAATTACCGAAAATCACGGAGAAAGAGTCAGAATTGCAGCACAGGAGAAAATCAGTGAATTTGTTTCCACTGAAAACAAATCAGTGAAAGAAAATCACTGGAAATCAGTGAAAGAAAATCACTGGAAATCAGTAAAAATTCACTGAAAACTCAGTGATATTTATGAAATTTACTGAAAACTCAGTGATATTTATGAAATTCACTGAAAACTCAGTAATATTTATGAAATTCACTGAAAAATCTGTGAAATTCTTTGAATAATCAGTGAAAAATCACTGAAAATCAGTGAATTTCGCTGATTTTTCCTGTGCTGCAATTCTGACTGTTTATCAGTTATTTTTCACTGATTCGAAATGAGAGAGTAGAATCCAATTAATTGTTTCTAGGAGGCTAAGGCCCGAATTTTAAATCATACCTTAAAAATTAAGCCAACCTTAATGGTTTTAAGCAACCGTTTCGTGCTTTCTGATTGGTTGAAAATTCGATAAGAAATTTTTAAGGCTACCTTAACTTCTAAGGTACTCTCTCATTCCGAATCAGTGAAAAATCACTGATAAACAGTCAGAATTGCAGCACAGGGAAAATCAGTGAAATTCACTGATTTTCAGTGATTTTTCACTGATCATTCAAAGAATTTCACAGATTTTTCAGTGAATTTTACAAATATCACCGAGTTTTCAGTGAATTTTCACTGATTTCCAGTGATTTTCTTTCACTGATTTGTTTTCAGTGAAAAAATTTCACTTATTTTCTCCTGTGCTGCAATTCTGACTGTTTCTCAGTGATTTTCGGTAATTTTCACTGATTTATAATTGAGAGAGTATGATTTAAAATTCAGGCCTTAGTTTTCGAGAAATTTTCAATAAAAGATCAAGGTTGAACTCTGAAATTTTAGCCAAAATATCTCGAAAACTTCGCTTTCTAGAGAAAAAACCAATTGGACTTTACAGAAAGGAAATTTTACGCTTTACAATTTATGTCACATTCTTTTTTTTCATAGGGTCCTTCCTTTGCCCAGAAAATCGGTTTCAAGCGTCAGAAATTATCAAAACCGTGTAAAACAAATTTTCACCAAAAAATTTAAATTATGAAAAATCCTGGCGTGATGAACAAGAACTGAAATTATACTCGGGCACAGCACTACAAAGTATATCACAATCTCCCATCAGTGCTGATTACGTAGGAAAAAGTTGAAAATATGCAGGCCTGCGTAATCATTCCCCGGTGAAATTTTTTCACTATGGCAATTTCCAATATAAAAATATGATTCATTCTTATCGAGCAAACATCGGAAAAAGTTCGCAGAAGATTTTTTCTCGCATTGTGTAATTTCACAATGACGTAAATATACGCGCAGCTTCAAGTTCACGCATATTGAGCGTACACGTCGCTTTATTTAATGACACAAATCTTGATCATATGATCGGAACACATATGGGCGACGTCATTTTATTTTTGAAACGAAATTTATGAAATAGATTTCCATTTTTACCCACCTTAACCATATGTTGTTTTGCATGGTTTAGTCTGCTGGCTGTGTAGGTAAGTCTGCGTACATCTATGTGCATGGTTACCTATACACACGTTAATCAAACACCACTTGTACAGGTTTAAATTACCTGTGTGAAAAAAAGACCACGTCGAGGTATTCGATGATGAAAATATTCGATGTAGAATTTACCGAAGGTAGGTACGAAGCGCGAAAACTAGAACGGTGACGCGACGGTAGCAAAATTGTCGCGTGAAATTCGTATCCACACGAGTTGTTAAATAATTCACCAAAAGCTTCGAAATTATAGTCATCATTAGGCCGCATTATTAATTCATAGCTCAATTAATAAGTTGACAAAAGGTATTGAATCAAACAAAAGCGTGTAAAACTTGACGAAAGACCGAGATTTCCGTCAAACCACACGCTCGCGTCTTTCCCCAACGTAGACGAAAAGTATCCGATGGAAAACACCCCTCTCCCCACCTCGAGCCACAAATTCCCAAAAAGGATATAGAAAATAGTGAAACGAGATTATAAAATTAAACAACGACGAGCACTTTCGGCCAAACGATTTTTCTCTCAAACATATACGAAAACATTTGAAACAAATGAATTGGAAAATATTCGCTGTAATGGGACAAATTACGAGGATAAGTTTTACCTCACGCTATGTATGCGGAAACGAGAGACGATACACGCGGTGTACATTGCGATGCAAATTGCACCGTATAAATGAAATTGAAAATTACCGACAACGGGTTGAGCTCGATTACGTTGACGTCGGTTTTATCGCCGCATCGGCTTTTACGTAGTTTCACCCCCGTTTACCACGATACCCAAGCTTCATTTTCGCCAACGTAATTTCTACCCCCGGCCTTGCGTACTTGTACGCTGATAATGGTATTTTTATGGATGCGAAAATTGAATGCCTCGTTCGAGCGCCGTTCTAAAGCCAAAAACAAATTTTCCGGAAAGTTATTTTTTTTCTGGGTTCTCTCGAAGCGCCAATCGCCGAATTTACGATAGGAAATTTTTTCCAGATCAGAAGTTCCCGTTGGAGGGGAAAGGTTATGTTAAAGGTGAGTTAAGAAGATGGATCGCGAGAGAAGAGTTTTATGCTTAATTTTGTGAATTAAATGGGATCCAGAATGTGAAGAACGAAATCGATATGGATCGTGAAAATTCATGTTACGTTAGGTTATGCCATTATTCTGTAGCCAGGGTGTCCAAAATATTTCAGAAATAATTTTCCCTGACTTTTTTCAGGGTTTCCAGACCAGTTTTTCGAAGTTTTCCAGAGTTATTACGTATGATATTTATACGAAACATGAGGGAGGGAGTCATTTTTTCGCTGAAATTATGCAGAAGAAAACTAAACTCGTCGAACTATGGAAGAAATCGATGGAAATTCTAGACCAATTTCGGAATCGATGGAAATCCCACTTTTTGGCTAGTCTTCGCGATCGGAATAATTGTCGAAAAAACCAAAGAAATGTTGTCAACATCGAAAGTCGGAGATACAGTTCTCATAGAAAGCGAAAAGTACACTCCATGAGGTGCTTGGAAAGTTGGAAAAGTCCTCCAAATCTATAGAAGCCAAGACAATTACGTTCGTTCTTGTAAAGTGGAAATCGAGAACAAGAACTCCGTCAAAATAAATCGACCTGTTAATAAGTTATGTCCCTTGGAAAAGTTGAAAGAATTGTATAAAATGTGATGATTGTATTTAATATATTAATTTTTCGTAGTATTTGTTCAAATTTTTACTTTTTTTATGGTTGACACCTCCCTTCATGTTTTTTTCGTTATCTTGTGAATGTCGCGAACACAATTAATTACATAATAATATTCAGCTATCAAATTCGGAATTTATTCTAATAATATTCAGCTTTTCGCGATAAATTTAAGGATCTCAATTGTATTCGTTTACATTCTCATTCGAAAATAAACAATTGAAAGTAGATTATCAAAGTTGATAATCTTGACTATTTCGACCTCCCCCCCCCCCCACACACTTGAGAACTTGAATTGATCACAGAAAACATTTCAAACAAAAAGGAAAAACTCGATTTTGAAGCAGAAATATGTAGTTTTGAAAAATGAAACAAATTATATAGGTAGGTCTACTAAATCATGCGAATAAAAATTTGGATATTTCCGGACTGGAAATTTGAAAATTCTTTTACAATTCATCGCTCCACCCCCTCAAAAAAATATGTGTCTCAAATTCATAAATTCCACACAAGTTCATGCGATAATGAAACCCCGATAAAGGGGTAAAATATTAATTATTTTGTTGAGATATATCAATGTGTTGAGATCTAACGAAGCGAAGGTAAAATTTTTTGCGAAAAAAGCCTTCAAAAATTAAAAATTCATAAATTTTCTCTTATTGAGATTTTCCAAAACGTGATCAATAATTTAGAATTTTCTTCCAGCTCCTATTTTTTTTCAACATAGTGGTCAAGGGAGTTCAAAATGAAGCAGGTTCCCAAGTTAATATAATGATAAGGAAGATGAAAACGATCCAGCAGAGTTGAAATTTTTGAATCACTTTTCTGCTGAAGCAAAAGAACAAACAGGGACTTTGAAACATGACAGTTTGATTAAGAAATACCTACAGGTGTATTGAAAAAAATCCTAATTAGTAGAAAAAAATTCTTAACAAATAATTACAATCATTATTTGGCATGAAGAGAAAATCAATATCTGATTTTTAGCAAGACTATCGAGATGATTTGGGCTATTCCTTGCACTTGGTATTCTGTAAAAATGCTGTTCAGTCACCTAGAATTTATTCTAGGCTCCTTTCGAAACAAACTTATTGAGTGAAAAATTTAAAAACTTCGATTTATTATGTTAAAAAAGAAATAATCAAATTTTTAGCTACCGAAGATGATTTCTCGATTTTTGGTAAATTTTTGAAAATAACTGAAATGACCTACTGATATGAGAGCCTGGATATATAAACCTCCCATAGACGTCAACAATTGGTTATTAAGTGGCACTGATTTAGGGTCTTTCATCAGAAGGAGTAGAATCAAGGGAGAACCTCAACTCAAAAACCACTTTTGACACCTAAGGGTGGTTTCTATATCCAGGCTCACATAATATGTTAATTTTTTATAAAAATAGTGAATCATGACCTTGAGGTAAAAGTCTGAAACCGAAATCGACCCCCCTCCCCCTCCCTCCATCCCTCCCTAGAATCAATTGCGATCATTTTCAAGTTGATCTGAAGCTTTCAGCAAAACTTGAATATTCTCCAACGCACCGCAATCGCTCTAGAAGGCGCTATATATAGTCAACTTTGGCAGCTGGAAATTTGGTCCTGTCATAAATTCAATTTCTTGAATTGAAATGTCGTGTTGAATTTTTTTACAACCAAAATTTTTGGAGGGGAAAAAACTGGAATTTGTCCGGGTGTAGCAAAAATGTCTAAGATTTAGTAACCTTGCCAAGAAAGGTCGGCAATGTAAATAAAAACTTCTTGAAAAAAACGCGTTCAACTGTTTCAGTGTAAAATTTAGCGCTGATTTCAAGTCTAAAAAAATAATGATCAAAACGAAAAAAAGAAAATGCCGTTTGCAATTTAATGAGTAATTCTTGTAGTATTTTTTGCACTGATCACGAGAAAAATAATGAAAAAATTCCAGCAGGTCGAGATTTTTCACAACATTGGAATTTTTTATTTACAATTTTATTAAGCTTTTTTAAAGTGAATTTTGACTCCAACAGTCAATTTTCTGGGAAAAGAAAGGGTCCAACGAAAAAAAAAAAATGAATAGAGCTTAAATTGTAGAGCGTAACATTTCCTTTTTGTAGAGTCCAATTTGTTTTTCTTAGGAGGCTTCGTTTTTGAAATATTTTCAATTAAAAAAAATTGAACTTTGAACTACTCTAGATACCTCGAAAGCAACAACGCCTCCTAAGAAAGTGCTGACTGGACTGTACAGAAAGGAAATTTTACGCTTTTCAATTCATGTTCCATTCATTTTGTTCGTAGAACCCTTTCTTTTCTTGGAAAACCGACTTCAAGTGTCAAAAGTTATCAAAAAAAGTAAAAAAAAATTGTTCAACAAAAAATTTAAATTGTTAAAAATTCTTGGGGGGTGGAATTTTTTTACTATTGTTCTCGTGATCAGGGCGATAAATATTATAAATTGATCATTCATCAAACTGCAATAACATTTTCAACGTCGACCTGTGTTATCCTCAATAAGGGTAAGGTCGCCTAATATCGACTGGTGGCCTATTTCGCCTCCTAATGCATCGATCAGGCTGGAAAAAAATTTTTCTTATGTATTTTTCACAGAAAAAACGAATGAGACCAAAATCGTAACTCTAAAGTCAAAACTCGCGGAGATAATTAGAAAAAACGATTTAGATAAGACCAAAATAAAATTTATCTGTGCTTTCAAATCATTGTACCAAAAATGTGTTAAATCGTATTGTAATTTTGAAAATTGCTATCGATAGCGAAGAAAGCAAGGAATCGAACGTGATAATTGCTTCAAAAGTTTGTAAAAGGAAGTATTTTTAATATTTTTTTGAAAAAAAAGCATGGGGTGCGCCCTAATATCGACCCTCTCTTACATGCGAAACGCTACCCCACTGGAATCAGATTCAGATTCAGATTCAGCTGGCGACAAAGATTTAGATGATGATGAATGCAATCCAGAATGCCAGTTCTGCGGATGGCGATATGCTGCCGATCAGCATGGACAGATGTGGATAAAATGCTCAAAATGCTTCTCTTGGAGACACGAGGTGTGTGATGCAGCAGTGCATGAATGCGTCAACAAGATAGCCCAGGAAAAATAGCATCGAAAAATTGGTTAAAAAAGAAAAAAATGTTAATCGCGATTTTATTGCTGAAAAAGCTTCTATATGATGTCCAGAGCCTGTGATAAATTCGCACCGCCCGCACCCCTATTGCTTTTTGAGGGAGGTGGACCCCTTATGGGGGAGAAAATTGTTTTGCACCGATTCCGCTAAAATTCGCGTGGAGGGTTATGTAGGTGTAGAAGTACTCCGAGAAAAAATTTCAGCTCCCCTGACCTCAGGGGGCTGAGCCAGCGCTTCCCAAAGTTGGACATTTTTGACTAAAATGCCAAAAAAACGAGTTTTTCAAGTATAAAATCACCCCAAAATTTCAACTTTGAAAAATTCCATGTTTTCTGTATACATTTTGAGATGACGAATCCGACTAGCCCATCAACTTCTTCATTTGGGGTGTTTAACCCCGCGTACGGCCCATTCGAAAGTGCATAGATCGTGTTTTTTCAGCAAAAAAATGACCTCCAAAACCACGATCTGTATACTTTCGAATGGGCCGTACGCGGGGTTAAACACCCCAAATGAAGAAGTTGATGGGCTAGTCGGATTCGTCATCTCAAAATGTATACAGAAATCATGGAATTTTTCGAAGTTGAAATTTTGGGGTGATTTTATACTTGAAAAACTCGTTTTTTTGGCATTTTAGTCAAAAATGTCAAACTTTGGGAAGCGCTGGCTCAGCCCCCTGAGGTCGGGGGTAGCTGAAATTTTTTCGGGGAGTACTTCTACACCTATATAACCCTCCACGCGAATTTTAGCGGAATCGGTGCAAAACAATTTTCTCCCCCATAAGGGGTTTACCCCCTCAAAAAGCAATAGGGGTGCGGGCGGTGCGAATTTATCACAGACTCTGGACATCATATAGAAGCGTTTTCAGCAATAAAATCGCGATTAACATTTTTTTCTTTTTTCAAAGTACATTTCTCCTGGGCTAAGAAGAAATACATCTGTTTGTACTGTCTGGACAGTTAATTTTGTTGTTGATATCGAATATAATCATTTTCTCACAATTATATTCATTTTCTGACAATTATTTGGTCATTTTTGTGTATTTTCAGAGAGGGTCCATATTAGGAACCCATTTTTTTCAAAATTTCATTTTCGCATTTCTTGGAAAAAATTCGCCAAAAATCGAAAAAATGGGGGGCTGGGGCTTTGGGATATAAAACTAGACCATATACCCGACATTTCAAGCCATCGTGGACATTTCCAGCTGAATTACAGGCCGAGTAATTCGAAAATATTTCTTTTCATCTGAATGTATTGCTAACTTTGCATGCGTAGAAATATGTTTTTATAGTATTACAAATGTGTTTGAAAAAATTTGCGACAGTTCATTTCAGAAAAAAGATTCATTATTTCTCCATATTTTTGGTTTGAATCTGAAGATTTTTCGATTACTTTGGGGTTTTCACTTTCTAGCACCCAAAAATATTATTTTCAAAGGATTTTCACACCTTTTACACCAACCCAGGCTATAATTACCCATAGGAGGTTACAATGATGCATATCTTCCATCCAATCAGCCTAAAACAGGATATGAGAAATACACTCCTCGTACCCTACCTCTCAACACCTCTAAGGAACTGACTTTCCCAATCCCAACCTCCTCCACCCAGCTGAGTCACATAATGATAAAATCCGATAACTACTCCGCACGTAACATCTAGCACAATACCAGGTATAAAAAGTGACGTAGGTGAAACTTTATCAATAATTTTTCGCTTCCCAAAAAAGCTGACGTACACATAGGTAGCCAAGTCTAGGTGAAATTTCTAGCAGAGGGCCGATCTGGGTCTCGATGACCTTGAATAATGATAACGCGCATTTTGAAACCATAATACCATCCGTGAGCCACGAATAGGCGGCCTAGTCCAAGCACTCGTACATACGTGATCTATACGCCATCGCCGTATCGTCGTCGCGCTGACGTACGCATCCCTCCACTCTCACCCCGGCTACCACACTTCATTCATCTTCCACGAAAAAGATACCTACGGTTACCGCCGAAAGACGCGTAGGAGCAGGAGAAAATCTCCAACCTCCCTGGACGGGGATGCACGGTAGAAATAATTTCATCGAGAAAATTACATTAAGAAAATAATTTATATTTGTAGCTGCGGGTGTGACGCTGCAAGGGGGGATACGGAAAAAGGATAAAGATGGTTGAAAATATCTAGGTATTTTCTCGACACGAAGAAAATTATTTTAGACGACCGTTTCGTCAGCGAGATAGCCGCACACGAGGTACAAGAAGAGAAAGGGAAACTTCTACGTAATAAGGAACCGAAAATGTTTTTAAAAATTATCTTGGGAATTGTTCCATACTTCGTAAGGATTATAAACAAATGCTGCCCTAACCTTGACCTCTTTGAAAGATTTTTTTTCAGGCTCGACTCGCGACTGAATCGAGTTTTCTCATTGAAAATAAAATACATCTGCGATATGGCGTACGAAGAATAATAGACTGATTTTTCCTATCCTTGGCCTGACTATTGCACTTGCAGCATGCAATGCAAAGCACACACCAATTGTTACAATTCTACGAGCCCATAAAAAATGGAATTTATAAATCAATCGTAAAATATTCCAGTTCTCAGAATTTCGAAAACCTACTTTCGACGCATGCTTTCGTATTTTCGTCGTAGTCGATGACCCCGGCGAGATAAGCAGTGTTATGGTGTTTTATAAATGAGCTAACAATTCAGATCGAGGGGGAAAATACCTTCTCGTAATCATGTGTCTTGGGCCGGAAATCCTGGATACTGCGATAACTCTGCATTTCATTTGATCGTCTACGGAGAGTGAATATTCCAAATCGATTAAAATTTAGAGAAAATTTTCAACCGAAGTACACACAGGATGGAAAAAAACAGGTTATCGATTCGGAAAATAAAAACAGGGTAACGTTGCTCTATGGAGAGCAACACGATGGGTGTCACCGATACAGCTTTTTCGTAGAAAATTGTCGATACCATATTTTTTGGCGAAAAATGCCTCCCCACTCTTCTTACTCCCGCTGGCGACGACAGATAGCAATTTATTTATCCCCCAAGGGGATGGCAATTCGCAACATCCAGGTTGGGTAAAAATTCAAAATATCGATTACTTACTTTATTATGATTAAATTTGAAATCGTTGCTGGCGAGTATTTCGCAGTCTGCCATATAAGCCTGAATTGTGAGACCGCGCGATAGCACCTTATCAGTTAAACGGAGTAAAAAATTCGCTATTTCGCGCAATGATAACGACGCACCCGATCGTCCGAAACTTTTTACTCTTTGCTCAGAAACGAATCGCAGCCGAGTCTAAATCTCTCGCATTTCAGTCTATCGTCGAGTCGACATCGCATACGCAACCACATTCGATATAATAAATGAACCGAACCGAACTAATAATGCATTAGAAAAAAATCAAAGCGGCAACAGGCTGAGCACAGCACACGCTGAAACTGGCGGTAACTCGCGTAATGAACGGTAAACGCGATCGCGAACGCGCTCCTTCCATCTCTGTCGGCACCTCGCATTAAACTTTCTTATCAGTAAAGAATTGACGCTTGATAGTGCGTCCCTACGACCAGTGTTACCATACGTGCCGAACCAATGGGTCTGAAATACTCGGCGTTCGGTTCGCTTGAGCTTTGCAATACACGTTGCTGGCGCTTTTTACAACAGGCTATCGATTTCTCTACGTAGAGTATGTGTACACGCTTTATAGAAAATTTTCGCAATTTTACCACATCGTATGGTACCTCTCTCTATATTTTCGCGCGTAATTCCTCCGAGCTGCATTATTTTTCCATAAAGTTTACCCGCCCTCCCCCTCCGTCGCTCATCGGTCTCTAGCTTCGCTTGTGATACCGCCGAAGAGGCCTTATATTGATTTATTATACGCTAGCAATATTAATACGACGACCTCCATTTTACCACTAGTCCATTTACTCATTTAACAATTTTACATGCGATGAGAAAAGTTTTCAAATTTATTATACGAGAGCTTTTCGTATACCATGCCCAGACCTAGTGTACGTGGAACCAAATATACCATATTATAGCTCCTAAGTATACTCGGTTTATTAAAATTTACCTCTTTAAAAGTCGACTCGACTTGTACAAATTTACTATTATCGTAGATGCGAAATTTACGCCCATAGTCGCCAATTTATTTAAGGACATAGTTTCTCTACGTCTATAATAGGATGAAAGTGTAGGCAGAGTGAGCAAAGGGTTATTGATTCGATATGTTTTCCACACAGCACGTTATGTTACTTTCCAGAAACGAGAATACGCGCTAGAATCTGTCCTATGTGTTCGTATATCAACCGTATGTGGATATAGGTGAAGGGTAAAATTCCGCAACACGAGAGAATTTTTCGAAACAATTTCTTCGCACCGTGGTTTTCATCTATATTTCTGTTAGGTGGGATGAATCGTTGGCGAGAGAAGTGATTCACCGCTGGTAGTACAGATTGTAAGCAGTAGGGATGGACGGCAGAACGAGGAGGGGTTGAAAATGAAATGCGATCTGGGTTAGGTATACGTGTACCAGGACGAGTAGAAAAAATATATGGAATGAAGTGAGAGTGAAAATGAGAATTAAAGAAATTGAAATCGAGGCGAAAACATTGTTAATAATATTTTTCTTTTGGTGGGAATGGTGAGGTAGGGGGTAGTGTGGCTGTTATTCGTGGTATGAAATTTTTTCATTAATATTCTCAGAGTTGTAGGTCTTGTGAGAAAATAATTATATTTCCTTCGAATGAAATGAGCGATATTGAATTCTTAGAGAAGAATCGAAATTGGCGAGTGATGAGGGGGAGGAGGGGGGTAAAATCAAACTTCTCTCATGTACACTCAAGTGCGGTGATCCTCCTAAGCATTCGTAGAGTTACCTCCTCTCCTATTTTTACCTCTGTTCATTTTTCCACAGATTACGAATTTAAAAAAAAAAATTAATTTAGGTATTTCTCTTGCATCCCTTTTTTAATATTATAACGCATCAATTCATTATAAGCCTTAATATGATAATCATTACCTCAATACAATCCCTTAAAAATGATGCTTATAGAAATTTACCAAAAAAAAAACCACATTGTCAACTATGATTTTGTAGGTGAAAAGAAACCGGATAAAGGCATGTAAATTTTGAAGAAAAAAAAGTACCACTTACAGCACGAAAAAACCTTAAAAAAGGAAGAATTTATATGGAAGAAGAGAGGGTGGGGTAAAGTAAAACAAACTAAAGATTATGAGTTTTGCCTCGACGCTCGGCCTCGAGCGAAGAGAGGCAGAAAATGTAGGAAAGAATGGGATGAAAAAGTTGTAAAATAATGAGGAAACATGGAAAGGATTGAGGAAGAGCTTTTTAAGGGCAGGAGGGATGTGAAAAAATTCTCCGGAAATCCATTTCAAGGCTTGCTTTTCAAAAAAATTACCGCCAGGCTTGCTGGCAATTTTTAAAAAAGCATTCAAATTCCAAGTTTTTCAATTTAAAATGTAAACTTTCAAACTCGAACATAATTATCTCGATTTAAAAAAATGTAATTTAGTGATTTTTTGGGTGGGGTGGGGAAACGATAAGGGTTGCATTCAGAAATAGTCAACAGCTTCAACAGTGATCAACATAATGTTGACGATTGATAACAAAAATAAACACCGCTGGTTCACAATTTTTTAATAATTTTTTTTAAAATATACATAACCCTTTTTGTGTCTTCTGCAATCGCCCACATCGTTCCGGAGACTGCCGCACCTACCCTACTACGCAGACAAAGCGTAATCGTCTACAAGATCTAAAGCGTTGCTTTAACTGCACCGGCGCCAACCATGACTCGAAAATTTGCCGCATCCCTCAAGCGAAATGCTGGCACTGCCAGGGTGCACATCTGAGCCTGCTGTGTTCGAATCCATCCGGGAAAACGAACAGACCCGACCAATCGAAAAGGCAGAATCGCCCGGATAACGACCGTAAGTAGTCCAACTGGTAAAAAGTGCTCTAGAAATCGAAATCAGCGTGCTTTTTTGGGGCGCAAAAAAATCAGTTGGCTTATTGCGGATGTAGGTTTCATAGTATGAAAAAAGTGAATTTTGGATTTTTACCCTTGCACAATAGGGAGCTTGGGCCAAAAACCCCCTCTTTTCCCCTCATTTTTCAACTTGACCAGGCGCAAAAAAAAAATTCACAGAGTGATAGCAGAAACTCCCCCCAATCCAAATATATGTCACACACAACCCTTGGACCTTTTTGCACAAGGGCGCTAGGTCCCCCAAAGTGCGGTTTTTCGCCAAATTTCACCATTTTTGGCACAATAACGCATCTGTATGCGACATGTGGTTTGGGGCGCAAAAAAAATCAAACGTAGTGTACACCCAGATTCATTCTGCATCCGATCAGCCAAAGTTTGAGGAAAACGGTTTGCAAAATACCCCGTGGTGGAATTTCAAAGTTGAGAAAATGTGTGATTTTCACCCTCTTTCATCATAAAAAAAGTTATCAAAAAAATTCTGAAACTTGGGTTGCGACCTATCAAAATGGGTTAAAATTTTACAAGAAACCCGAAATTATTAGTGAAAATTGAAATTAAGCAATTTTGACCCTTTTTGAGCCCTATTTTCGAGTATTTTCTAAAAACTGGCATGTAACTTATGAAAATGGGGTAGAAGTTTTTCAAATATTCAAAAATGTCATCCCAAATCAATTTTGAGTACCTTTCAAAAATTTTGAGCCTCAAATTGAGCAAATTTTTTCTAGCATTTTCAAAAAATTGGCATGTAACCTATGAAAGTGAGAAAGAATTTTGTCAAAAATTCAAAAATTGCTCAAAATTGGTTTTGGATGACATTTTCGAATATTTCACAAAATTCTACCACATTTTCATAATCATAAGTTACATGCCAGTTTTATGAAAATACTCAGAAATTGACCCTATTTGGGGCTCAAAATTCTCAAAAGTTGTTCAAAAATTCTTTTGGATGAAATTTTTGAATTTTTGACGAAATTCAATTCTACTTTCATAGGTCACATGCCAATTTTTTGAAAATACTCAAAATAGGGCTCAATTTGTGGCTCAAAAAGGGTCAAAATTGATTAATTTCAATTTTTACTAATAATTTCGTTTTTCTTGTAAAATTTTAACCTATTTTGATAGGTCTCAACCCAAGTTTCAGAATTTTTTTGATAACTTTTTTTATGATGAAAGGGGGTGAAAATCACACATTTTCTTAACTTTGAAATTTCACCACAGGGTATTGTGCAAACAGTTTTCCTCAAACTTCGGCTGATCGGATGCAGAATGAAACTGGGTGTATTGTTTTTTTTTGCACTCCAAACCACACGTCGCATACAGATACATTATTGTGTCGAAAATTTTCAAATTTGGCGAAAGATCACTCTTTGGGGGACCTAGCGCCCTATTGTGCAAGTGGCCCAAGGGTTGTAACATATATTTGGAGTCGGGAGAGTGTCTACTATCACACTGTGAAAAAATTCTTTGCGCGAGGTCAAGTTGAAAAAATGAGAAAAAGGGGGGTTTTTTAGGCCCCTCCCTATTGGGCAAGGGCAAAAATTCAAAGTTCACTTTTTTCATACTATGGAACCTAAACCCAGAATAAGCAAACTGATTTTTTTGCGAGTCGATTTCTAGAGCACTTTTTGCCAGTCGGACTGTAGACTATTTATGTTTTAAATTTTCAGCTTGTACATAAATGATTATCATATTTCTACTTATCTTCCTTAATAATTTTAAAAAATGGATAAAGAAATGGGTGAGCCAGAGCCAAAGCGGTTTATAAAAATAATAGTCAAGTTGAATACTAATTATTTCAATAATGAAAACGTACCTTGTATTTTATTTTGATTTGAAGATTGATTTCATTAAAAAATTATTATTTTTGTTACAGGTACTGATGGTACTTTTAAATACATTGCGATAAAGCCGATGATAAATCAGCTGAACATTCCAAATGAAACAGTGCGAAATGAAGCAATAAATCAGATGAATAATGTTCAAGTCCGAAATGTTAAATTTTTTGGTAATAATTATTTTAAACATTTCTTCAATTTTTGGCCGCTGATAACAGTGCGAACTTCATTCAACACAACATAGGAATATTTTTCATTCTTTAATTGTTCTGTTTTTCAATTTTATTTTCCAGCTGTTTCTGACTTTGAGTCCGATTTTTTTCCAGATTATCGTACATATGTTTGCAAAAAATTCAAAATACTGCCGATACAATTTTTCATTTTTCAAATTTTCATTTAGATATAATATACTAAAAAAATCTGTGCATGAAGAACTCCAACCGATTCAACAGACAATTTGGAAAGAATTACCATAAAATTTTCTGTTTTATTTCAAAGTTTCATCTGTTTTTGGAGAGTTCTTTCATGATACAAAATTTTCCTCACATTCAGATTTTCAAAAATTTGCCAATTTCATGGAACCAAAATGAATCTCCAATCTTTTTCAATTTTAGTTTATGTTTACCTATTTTTAATTTTTTGTTTCAATTTTTTAGATTACTTACTGCAAGTCCTTTTCTCTTCATTAATTAATTTTTTGAGCTTTCCAATTCTTTGGTAAGTAAGTACGTTTTTTTCTTTCATGCTGTTCAATTTAAGATTTTTAAATTTAAAAATTATTCGGCGATGGGAGGAGGGACGGATATCAATTAAACCTCAATTTTGAGGAGCCACCGAAGCAGCGTGAAAAAGTCAGAAAGATAGCTACATATCAGAATGCTTTAGCAAGGGACCACACCACCAGTTATCAGCAAAACATGTAACTATTACACAGGTCGACATTTTTAAACTTGAAATCCTGTTTGAAGTTCAATGAGTGATTTGTTTAGCATTTTTTCACGCTGATCACGAAAAAAAGCAGTGAAAAAATTTCATCATTCAAGGATTTATCACAATTTGAATTTTTTGTTGAATAGTTTTTCCACTTTTTTTGATAACTTTCGACACTTAAAGTCAAATTTCTGAAAAAAGGAAAGATTCTACATACGAAAAAAATGAATAGAACATGAATTGTAGAGCGTAAAATTTCCTTTCTGTGCAATGCAATCAATTTTTTCTTAGGAGGCTTTTTTTGAGATATTTTTAATTCAAAAAAATAAGTTAAACTTAGAACTTCCAACTAAAATATCTCGAAAGCGAAGCCTTTCTAAGAAAAAACTGATCGGACTCTACAGAAAGGAAATTTTACGCTCTACAATTTTATGTTCTATTTATTTTTTTCGTAGAATCCTCCCTTTTTTCAGAAAATCGACTTTAAGTGTCAAAAGTCATCAAGAAATAAGAAAAGTAGAAAAACTATCCAACAAAAAATTCAAATTGTGAGAAATCTTTGGGTGATGGAATTTTTTCACTGCTTTTTTCTAAAAAATTCTATAAAAATCACTCATTAAACTGCAAACAGGATTTCAAGTTTAAAAATGTCTACCTCTGTAATACTTACATGTTTTGCTGATAACTGGTAGTGTGATAGTATGAGCCCTAGCATGGCAACGCTGCATACCGAATTTCCTCTATTTGTCCGCGGATATAAATTCTAGCTAAGAGCGGAGCAATACCGACAAAACATCAACATAGGTACTCAATTTCTGTTCCGAAACGATGTAAAGTCAACTTCAAATTTCAATTTTTCTCAGCTGAAATCAGTCAAACCCTCTTCCTCATCTACCACTAGAACCTCATCACAAGCAGCACAACAACCTCAAACTCGAAACATTTATTCTGAAAATGAAAATAAAAAGCCCTCGCCCCAAATACCATCACAAAAATCTTCCAATAAAACGACTCGATTTTTCGCGAATTTCCATCTAAATCGAATACCCAGCCATAAAACTAGATCCATTCGGCATTATAATACTTGTTGCATACCGAAAATTGATATCATAAGCAATAAAACCAAAAGACTTGGGAGAGTATTTCATAAACATACCAGAACACACTCTTTCCTTATGTGCAACAAAATAGCTGGTAGAAATTTCATTACTCGTATTGTCTCGTTCTTTCACTCCGCGTGTATTTCAATAAAACACCATATAAACGAATAGTTTGAATGGAACATCTGTCTATGTACGTTGCCTTGTAAGATTCCACCAGTATAAGCATAGAAAAGAAACATTCGTAAAATCGCAAATACGCAGATTTTTGTTACCATTGTTTAAAATATAACCATAGTTCAACTTTACTCGCTAAAAATAGTAAAAAATATTAGAAATACAATTTTTTTTACCAACGATACGTGATACGTGCGTTTTATTAACATAAGCCTATTACGTGTCGTGTGAGAATTATTTTTGCAACATTGGTATAAGATTTACGGTTATCAGATGAAGGTCACGATGAGTTTCGATTACTTTGTAAGGGAAATTCTGCGTTCTCCAATTTTTCTTTACCTCTCTAGTCAGCAGCCCCACTACTTTTTTCAATTCCAATTCAAAATTAAATGCTAATTAGTTTTTATTTGTGTTATCATTAATTTTAGTTTGAATTGTATAAAAATTTTAAACGTATTTAGATTGTGATATCTTAATTGATAATATTATCACATAGCCCTGCAGCTCACGTCAATGTAAAAAATAAAATCTGTACTCATCGGAGACTGCTCATTTGTGTATTTTATCTTCCTAAATACCACGTAGGTACTTCGATTTGGTAAAACTTTGTACATGGAAAGATAGGTAATTCAAAAAAAAAATTCGTTATCAAGGATAGACCTATTACACAAGTCAAAAAAAAAATAATGTTCTGTGTTTCAGTTCTCATGGCCAAATTCTGATTCTAGACATCAAAATACACCAATATGCTCATTCGTGGCTTCCAAAGTTTACTTGGGGGATGGGGGAGGGGGGAAATGTGATTTTTTAAAAACAATACACACCAATTTGAGAAAAATTTGAAAAAAAAACTTCTTTTTGGTCCAGTCTTATAGAAAATGTTATGCTGAATCGAATGCCGCAAACCGTAGACCTCTATCTCTTTTAGAAAAAAAGTTACGGTTAAAATTTTCCTAAATTATGTGAAAAAATCGCTTTTTTTTCGCCTTGCTCACCGAAAAGTGAGATTTATGAGAATTCTAAATGTTCTACGACCATAATGACCATGACAAAAGTTGTAGAGAATTAAATTTCCTATCGGATAGGTGCATTTAGATTTTTCTGGGAGGCGTAGTTTTCGAGATATTCTCGAGTAAAGTTGAAAATTAGTTGAGGCAATTGAGAAAAAAAGAGAAATGAAGCAATTTTTGACTGTCAAAAGTGTTACAGCGAAAAATTGTGGGAGGTCGTGGTAACTTCTTCTTAAAGTTAGTCACCTCCCACAATTTTTCGCTATAACACTTTTGACAGCAAAAAATTGCTTCATTTCTCTTTTTTTCACAATTGCCTCAACTGATGTTCAACTTTACTCAAGAATTTCTTGAAAACTACGCCTCCCGGAAAAATCTGAATGCACTTATTCGATAGGAAATTTAATTCTCTACAACTTTTGTCATGGTCATTATGGTCATAGAATGCTTGGATTTCTCAGAAATCTCACTTTTCGGTGAGCAAGGCGAAAAAAATGCCATTTTTTCACATAATTTAGGAAAGTTTTAACCGTAACTTTTTTTTTCTAACAGAGATAGAGGTCTGCGGTTTGCGGCATTCGATTTAGCGTAAAATTTTCTATAAGATTGGATCAAAAAGAAGTTTTTTTTTCAAATTTTTCTCAAATCCGTGTGTATTGTTCTTGAAAAATCACATTTTTGGCTTCCCCACCCCCCAAACAAACTTTGGACAAAAAAATTATTTTTTCCTTCATTAGATACATAAAAGCAACCCAAATTTCGCAATCGGAACCCAAACACAAAAATCGTGTCGACTTGTGTTATTATTAAACGAGTCGACGGTAATGTTACCTATTTAACACTTGCTTACGATGAAGGTACCAAATACCTATTCTGTTTAATATACCTAATTGTATGGACTAAAGTCATGCGATAGTGGCCGCCAAAAGAGCATCTTTAATCGAGTAAAAAGCTTTCTCGAATGCGGAAAAGTTGGCCAATTTTTACACCGACTCCGAGGTAACCAACGATTGATTTTTTTCAAGTTCGTTGTTCTCGTCAATATTCCTACGGGAAGTAGATTTTTCGAAATGTCGCAAGACGCGAGAAAGTACAGAGAAGTTGGAACCTTTACAGGAAGGGAGTACAAAGCAGGGGACTTTGATCTCTTAAAACAACACTGCAGAATACAATATAAGATTACCGCTGCGCGAAAGTACGAAGACAGATTTGCTGAAGGAATGGTCGAAGACGACGTGAAGTGTTTCACAACTTCTTCGTTTTATCAACTTTTGTAATCTGATAAACAAGCAAGTACATACGACTTTTTCGAAATATTGACCTAGTTAATTGAAGTCGAATTATCGATCTATTTGATTAAGGACTTTTAGGTTTAAGCCATATGGTTTGTTATCTCGTGGTAAGGATGATGTCTATGAATTATCTTGCCAGTCTCATTGCGAAATCTAAGAGATATTGAGATTAGATAATGACGTTGTATTTACCTACTCGTTGAGATAGCGATAAATAGGTACCCCTCTCCCAAAGCAATTTTCACGAATTCGATTTTCATTCTCTATGCTATTTCATTGAACAATATGAGATGACCACGTATCTTATCAAATAATTAACAATTTTTATTTTTCATAACAAATCTGCAATTATTTTTAATTTAGAAATCGACAAAATATTTACTCGGCGGTATCCCAAAAAGACGAGCACGGCCACAGGAAATTATCTTAATAGTTTATTCAACATCTGTGTGGCAAAACTTGAATGAACCGATGTTGGTATCGTCTTATCTGTAATTATGACATTAGGAAGTGAAATAATCGACCGTTCCGGTAACGCAAAGATGGGCCTTTTGATGTACGGGTAACATATCCGATTACGATGTAGAATGGCTAAATGGTTAACGAGTGTCTCATTCTAATTATTTATTCTATTTTCGAACGAAGACGATACCGCCAAATTAATTTGAGATCGAGTTCCAGATCGAAATAGGATTATGAAATTAATTTCGATCCGCTAACTAATCTAATTCACGTGCCAAATACGCAGAAAAGCATTAATTGAAACTTGAAAAAATGTTCAGGAAAAAAAATAATTTCTTCAATATGTTTTTCTGTGATTCGCATTTTGATAAAAAGCAGTTAACGAATGAGGATATAGGCATTCGACATCAGACATCAAAAATTGCCGAAAATTTTCAGTTCGTTTGCGATCTAGTCGAAAAACAATTTTTTCCAGAAGTTCAGATCAATAATAAAATAAATTTTTGAAAGGACACAGCTGGAATTTCATCGAGATAAAAATTTCATTCCCTGACTTGACAATTAAACCATATTCGATTTTGAAATTTTTCAAAAATTTAGGGATAAATCCCTGAAAAAATTGAATTTTCTTTGTTTTTTTAAAAATTTCGTTCAATCTGAATTATGAGTTCGTGGCATAAGTTACATAATTATTTTTTTTAAAAACACTGCTTTCAATTTCTTTGCATTAGGTACCTTCTTCAAAATAGCGGCATTATCATTTTTACTCCTCTCCTGCCCAAGGTATATGATATGTCGGAAAAATTCAATTTTGTGGATTTTTTCACTTTACACGTGCTTTAGATTGACAAATTCCACACAAGACCCTGTAATTTTTTCCTTTTTTCTCACTAAATCATGAATTACAAGCAAATTGTGTTTTTTTGCAAAGAAAATATCCTATAAAGCTCTTTACAAAAAAACATCTATTGTTTGACTGAGATATGCAAATCTATGGAACTCGAACGGAGCAAGAGCGAAATTTTTTGGAAAAAATGCCATCAAAAGCTGAAATTTTATACTTAACTTTCTTAACCAAAATTTTAAACCTCGGATTTTTTGCGACCTCAAATCCTGGCTTCAAAATCCTCTTCCCCCCTCCCCAGTTGCTAATAACCGTGCTAAAAATGTTTTTTTGATTCGACCAAAATTTCATTACTTTTTGATGATTATTTCATGCACTTTTAGGTTTTTCCTAAATACAACGACAAATAATGTTTTCTCGCTTCCATTCCAGTCCAAAAAAACTTGGTTTTAAATGGATTTTTTAGAATTGAAAAAAGTGAAAAATTTTGTGAAAATTTATTTTTTACATGAAAGTTTCAAAAAAGAGGAAAATTTAAAAAATGCAATAATTTGACTCCAGCTGAGCGAGGGCAATATTTCTTTGAAAATTCATTCGTAATTTAATGGACAAAAAAATAATATAAATATTTAAATACGTATCATTTTGTTTCACTCTTCGAGGTCAACGGATGTGGAAAGATAAAATTGATCAAAAAAATGTGATAATTGGGTCAGAGCGGAGCGAGGATGAATTTTTTTTAGTTTTATAATTAAACAAGCAAAGCAACACTTTAGGTAGGTAATTTACTTAAAAATGAACAGAACTGATTTTGAAAAATACTAGATATCTTACACAGCAAATGACATCCTATTCAAGAGAAATCTTTTACCTTATTTTTAGGAGTTTCACAAATATTAAAAATAAAAAAATATATTTTTTTAAAACTGATGTAAAGTTTGATCCAAATAAATCAATGAAAAAGGACAAAATGGAAATACTTCCTCCTTTTGTTTCATCCCTCTCTCATTCCAAATCAGTGAAAAGTCACTAATAACAGTTAGAATTGCAGCATAGGAAAAATCAGTGAAATTCACTGATTTTCAGTGATTTTTCACTGATTACTCAACGAATTTCAGATTTTTCAATGAATTTCATATCACTGAGTTCTCAGTGAATTTTCACTGATTTCCAGTAATTTTCTTTCACTGACTTGCTTTCAGTGAGAACATTTTCACTGATTGATTACTGTGCTGCAATTCTGACTGTTTTTCAGTGTTTTTTGATAAATTTCACTGATTCAAAAATGAGAGAGCAAAAAATGGTCAATATTCAAAAAATAATAATTTTCTACATCAAGGTACCATTACATTTCAAAATTTGAAAAAATAAGAATGTAATAGTTCCAAAAATTTTCAAAATTTGCTATTTTACGGACGGATCATGCCGGCTAGAACAGGCGTTCCAGGGAATTAGCGTTTTTTTTTGGCTCATTAATTAGTCTGAAATTGACTCTTATAGACTTCTTTACATGCGAGTGTCGTACTTTTTTTCAAGAAATTTTCTCAGTCTTTTTCAGGATTTCCAGAAAATTTTCTACTATTTTTCCAAGCTCTCTACTAACATTTTTCATAAAACTTGAAGAAGAAAAAAAAATCAGTTCAAAATTTTATTTTCTAACCAGATTTCCCATATTGTAATCCAGGGTAGGAGGGTTGCATGAGGACAAATTTACAAAAATATACGATTTTAGTTCTGAATTCTCTCTAAATTTGAATCAGTCAAAATTGACTGATTTAAATAGACAGAATTGAGTCACTGTTGAAATCAGTCAATTAAATTTTTACTGGTTCAATAATGAAAATTCACTGATTGAATCGGTAATTATTCACTGATTGGCAGTAAAATGTCACTGATTAACAGGGAAATCAGTAGAATTTGACTCCTTATCAGTGACTTACTTTTGTCTATTTCATCAGTCAATTTTGGCATTTTTGACTGATTCAAATTTAGAGAGTTTATACTCTTGATTTGAAAAAAAAGTGATCTATTTCGTTTCGTCGCTGTACCTCGACAACAATTTCAACATGCTGAAGTTCAGTGGGTAAGGCACTATACCAACTTACACAGTTTTACAATCTTCAAAATTTACTGGCATGATCACTCGATGTTAAAATTCCAAAATTTTTACAAAAATTTAAAAATCAATTTTAGCAGCTAAAATTTTATGAACTGGACTTGTTTGACGTAATTTTTCATGGTCCAATTTTCGCATACACCGAAGAATCTGAAGTCGAGGTTTTTTTTTGCTAGAGATAAAGCAATGGTGGGGGGGGGGGTGAAGGTCAAGTAGTAATATTTCCATCTAAATTGCCAAATTTTTCCCAAGTCGGCAAATTTCGTTGTAAATTGGCAAATGTTCTCATTTTCACTGCTCCATATTTTTGACCAAGTTTCGTCTCTGTCCTTTGCAAATCAATCCTGACCCTGACTCCTGAGTTACTTTCCATCAATAAAATAATGAGCCCCAGAAAATTTGGAAACCTTGTCAAATTTAATTCATCGCAATACCTAGCACTTGAAAATTCGGGAGGTGGCTAGAAAGTCGGACACCAAAAAAATTTCTATCGCAGCAACACTGCAGAATTTGCTATCGATATGCACCAGTATCTGTATCGGAGGTCGGAGGATATCTTTTAACTGGTTGATGACAGGCGTCGCGTCCTTGCGTTTTCTCGCGCAACGTTGCCAAACAGCGAGACGATAACAAATTACGTGTATATTATCGCTTGTCGTTACACATACGATTAATGCAAGTCGTTCACTTATTACGCGAAATACGATACGCGTGACAATGTAATACTTTTTTCTCTTACTTGGTGGAAAAAATAAATAAATGAATGTACACGTAGCCTACGTGTCCGCGAAGACGCCACCGCCGCCACCACCTTCGACGTCGCCGGACGATACGCACGAAAATCATCGCACCCGATACAAGACGCGGAAATTACGGTAAAAATATATTAAAGCAACGTTTTCAGACAATTACGATCAACAAGTGGCGGTTCAGAGTCGTTTGTCTTTCTCGTCTTAACCCAATCTACAATTCAAATGACGAGTCGACGACGTAGTAGTTGAAAAAGAAATATCATTTTCATATGTTAACCTTTCGACGGTCAAAACATTACGTTTCCAACTTGGTCCCCGTACACCGAAAATTAGGCTCGGTGTTGTTGACACTTTATAATTACGATTTTCTATCCTTTATCGACGAACTTGTTTTACTCGCAAGATACCTCGTCAAGTTTTTACGCAGGTGCCTAAAAAGTTCTATCCGCCTGTTCCACAGACACGTACGCGGAGGTGGTATCGAGTTCTCCGACCTAGTAAAACTTTTTTGATAAATCGCTAACCCATAAACTTCACTTGGCAATCGAGTTGTAAAAATTTACTTACCCTCCTCGGGAAAAATCACACGCCTCTCGAATTTCGACTTTATTTAATTTTTATTTTCGACTATATGACTCGCGTACGTGGTCTCTTTTTCGACCATCTGAAGTGATATATTGCCATTGTCCGGGCGTATTATGCAATAAACCTTCATTTCTCGGTCTAACCCGAAGAGACATTTTTTTCTGGGTGACTTTTCAAATCCAAATGGCATCGTAAAAACAAAACGAACATGTGTTCGGTTTCATACTCCTAAAAGAATACCGAAATGACTTCAAAGTCGAGATATTGAAATAATTTTTTTTCAAGAGCAATTAATGTCCGATTCTCCGATTTTTAGATCATTTCTTAATCGATGGGCGTCGAAATGTGGAACTGTAACCGAGAGTTTCTGTGTATTCAAGGTGCAACTAATGCGATCAGTAGCGAGACACGTGTTTCTAAAAATTAAACGAGCGTGACATTTAATGCATTTTTTTTTTTTTGAACAACCGAATGGTTACAAAACTACCTGCCTAATTTTTACGATGTAATTATATCCTTTTTGCTGCGAATGTGAAATGCAGCTTTGGTAGGAGCATAAATAGCTAAATAAATGAATGGAAAATTCGACAATTTTTAAATATTTTTACCTGATTTAATGATTCAGTAGACCACCGACGCAACGTTCGTAAATCAATCTTAGTCCATTTCGGTTCTTAATTTGGAACAATTTTTCCAATCTGTAAAAATATTGACGTTTGAAATTGAAACAAATGTATTCCTTGATTTCAATACAAATACGATTAAGTACATCGAGTAGATAGTAATAAACGATATCGCCATTTTCCAAGAATTTCAACTCGACCGCTTCGATGTGATAATGGAGCAAAAAAACAGGAAAAAGGGGAAATTTGCGGAAACAGACGTTCTAAAATGAAAAAAAAAAACAAATCGTTTTGTATCACAAGTTCACAGTAACTTCGTTCTGTCGTCGGATACGTAGGATGTACACGTATCTATGTGTGCTATCCGCATGGATTCTAGATACACGAGTACCAAAACTTGACAGATAAATCATTAGATCAAAGAAATCGACCTCCTATATTAGTCATGAAAACATTCTTACGAATTTTCTATGACAGAAATGAGAATTTCTCTAAACAATTCCTCCGTAGGAATTCACACTTGGATGATTCATTCTTCCGAAAGCATACAGCCACATAAAACAGGTGAGATCGGCTCCAGCTCTAATTTTCATTCTAACCTCCCCAGGTGGCGTCTCTTGGTAGAAAAAAATTCTAGAGAGACTTTTGACCCGTCTACTCCCTTTCTTTCGGAGTTACATATGGCCATTTATTGAGTAATTTTCAATAATTTTCAATTTCAGTGAAAATGAAAGAAATATTCTGTTCTTTGCCACAAATTTACTTTTCATAGGTGTATTAACGATAATTTTTTTCATCAATTTTGGTGCGCTCCTTCGAGTTTTTTCTGCCATTTTAAATTTCCAACCGTAAAAAACACCAAACGCAAAAAGTGACCACTCTGGAAAAATTAGGTACCTACTAAAAAATACGTTTTTTTATGTAGCATGTCCCTATACAGACATTTTAGGTTTTGACCCCAGAAATTTAGCAGAAAGAGGAAGTATCGTATATATGCTGAGTAGGGTATGTATTTTAATATACCCATACTTCCCTAAAATCGGTGGATATTTTGTCCCCCTGTTGGGGGTGAGGGGGTTCAAATTTGATTTTTCGGCTTCAACTTTAGAAATAATGCACTTACGAAAAAAAAGTTGAAAAAAAATTGTAAAGCATAAAAAACGAACAATTTTGTTATTTACAATTTTTTCCTATGCCGTCATGTGGGAGAGCTGGGGCCTTGGAAAAAAATTCAATTTTGAAAATTTCCCATTTTCACAAATAATTACAAAAAATCGGGTCAAGTCGCATTTTTCCCGAGTGTAACTCAGCTGCAGTGAAATATTCGAGAAATTGGTTCAAACAAACGTCGTAGGAGCATTAAAAGGCGGGCATTTTCCTCTTCTTACTTTTTTTCTACATGGTCTTGGGGACGAACTATTGCAAAAAGAAAAAAAAACGTTGCGTCGTTCGAAAATCCGAATTTTGAATCCCCTATTTTGGGGCTCAAATTATTATAAGAACTGAGTTAAGCGCACACGAAAACCCCAGAACTCTACTTGTTCGACAATTGGTTCGCTAGATTTTATATGTGCCAGGCTTACACATGCGTAATTATTGAGTTGATAAAAATTTTTGAACGCAGTTTTTTTTTCTTTTTGCAATATCTCGTCCCCAAGATCACGTAGAAAAAAAATAAAGAGGAAAATGTTCGTCTTTTAATGCTCTAAGACGTTTGTTTGAACCAATTTCTCGAATTTTTCACTGTAGCTGAGTTACGCTTGGGGAAAAATGCGACTTGACTCGATTTTTGGTGATTATTTGTGAAAATGAGCAATTTTCAAAATCGAGTTTTTTTCTAAGGCCCCAGCTCCCTCACATGACTCATAGGTAAAAAATTGTAAGTAACAAAATTGTTTTTTTTATGCTCTACAATTTTTGTTTTCATTTTTTTTTTTCGTAAGTGCGTTATTTCTAAAGTTATAGCTGAAAACCCAAACTTTGAACCCACTCACCCCCCCACCCCAAATTGGGACAAAATATCCACAGATTTTATGAAAATTTGAGAATATTAAAATACACACCCTTCTGAGCTTATATACGAAACTTCCCCTTTCTGCTATTTGGGGGGGGGGGGGGGGGGGGTACTTAAGGCCTTATTTTAGCTAAAATGTCTGTACTACATACTATGCATATGGTTTCGGCCGTTTCTTTCAACTAAATGGTTTTGGCCGGTTATTTACACTAAGGGTTGAAAATCAGGAAAAACTGTAAAACCGTACAGAAAGGTTGTTATTTGAGCAGATCCAAATTTTGAGCGTTTTTCGCGAAAAGAAATGACAGAATGAAAAAACCAACGTCGGATTCGTGTTCAGCGGGTCAAAATACTCCGATAAACGCACTTTTCGTGATCATTCTACGTCTCACGATTCATTTTTTCCACTGATTTTTCATGGTAAAAAAAGCAAATTTAGAGACACTTTATGTAAAACGATAGCGAAAGGGGTGTTTAACGAGGTATTTTGATCTGCTGAACGTGAATCTGAGATTGTTTTTTCATTTTATCATTTTTTCCCTGAAAATTCATAATTTTGGGCGAGGAAATTACGATAAACAATTACCTAATACAATATTTTTGTGTTTTACAATTCAAAAAAAAATCTCCAAAAATGGGTATTTTTCCAATTTCGAAATTTTTGAGTCACATTTCGTATGCATAAGTAATTATGTCAAGGTTGGAAAGGATTCGAATCCATTTTTGGATTCAAAAAAATTGATTCGAATCTACTACGTGAAACTCGATTCATTTCAATGACTCGAATCTAAAAAAACATTACGGATTCGTAAAATTGATTCGAATTGTTTCAGAAGATTTTTCCAGATTTGTTTCGTATTCGATTCGATTGGGGGTTCCTCCGGGCCTGCGTTTTTTTGGGAGTCTGTGAAGCCCACTAGGGAAAAAAGAGGGAAAAATTATAAACAGAAAATTTACACTCGTAGTTTGGTTTGTATTGTTTTATGTTTCATGGGTTCAGTCATGTAAGAACTTTTTTTGATCGTTAATTTTTCCTCAAATGATGGATTCGTGAATTCGAATCCACAAATCCACTGATTGATTCGAATCCGGATTCGGATCCACAAGAAAGCAATGATTCGTGTATTCGGATTCAAATCTAATTTCAGGTGGATTCATTTCGAGCAGCCACAGAGCCCGTCCAAGTGAAGTAAATGTGGAAATTTTTTGTTCAAGCAATCTCCTAATCTTCAATTTCAAATCGTGTCAAAAAGGTTCAATTTCGCTCGATTAGAACTCGAGCAGGAATTTTTGAAATTTTTTCACAAGCATAAAAATGTTAGATCGAGGTCAAAGAAAAACACTTTACGTGAACGAGAGCGAAATCGCAGAAATTTGATTATTTTCAAATTTCTAATCAATTTTCATTTTGATACCTCGTCTTTGCGCCTCACAAAATTAATACATTGATGATTATCAACGGGGGGAGGGTGGGGAGGGGACTAAAAGTCGAAAATTTCAAAATAAAATTTGATTTACAAACGAGTTTTTGCGATTTTCTGCCTCTAGTTCAAGAAAACGACCGAAACCATATACACAGGGAAATTTTACAAAAGAAACGTGTTTTTTTAAGCAATTTTTCAAAGTGTTCGTTTTTCGCTTATGATTAGGGCTGGGAATTATATGTCAAAAAAATCAGTTTTATGCGCATAAAATATGTTTTTGAGAATCAAAAATATTTCAAAAATATGCTTAGAAACCAGAAAATATGTCAAAATATGCTCAAAAAAGAGGGTAATATGGGTATTAAAATTCAGGGATTTTGAAGGAGAGCAACAATAAGTACAACAAAATAAAAACGGAAACGTCGTTCATTTATTCGAATTTCAAACATTATCAATATTATCATATTTGATTAAAATTAAAATTTCGCAAAATAAGCGATCACCATAGGTAAGTACGCGTTCTAATTGTCTCGATGGTCATAGACAGACGATTCTCTCGTAGGAAACTCTAGTACACGCTGAATGTCGTTCTTTTTTTTTCATTAGAAAAAAATTTCGGCAAAAAGTCAATTTTTTCAAAATTTTTTTCCGGCAAAAATACGATTTTTCAAATTTTTTTTTCTTTGAAAACGTTGATTTTTGAGTATTTTGCAAAATATTTCGTAAAAAATGTGAAAACAAGTAAAATATGCTCAAAATATGTCAAATAAAGGGTAAAATCACTGAAAATATGTCATTTTATGCGTTTTACATGAAAATATGCAAAAATATACTTAGACATATGGGGCTCATTTTTCTCAGAATTTTACGATTCGTAAAGATATTGTAAATATTCCTATCACAGGCATCATAGTGAAATTTGGTGGGAAAAAAGTAACTTTAGTAACTCAATTTGGGAGAAAAAGTAACCAATGTATTATCAAAAAGTAACCAAAAACTCAATTTTTAATGGTAAAATTTGTAAAAAAAAAAACATGTATGTTCTTAATGCAATTATTATAACTTATAAGCGCTCCCAGAAATTTTGTAAGGGAGGGGCAGAGAATTGGAGAAAAATGGGGTGAGAGGGGGGTAAAAATTTGTAACAAACTTCAAAATCTATTTTTACAGTAGTGCTCGTAAAGTCAGGTTAATTTCAGTGGACAGATGAAAAAATGTAATACAAATAAAAGCGAAGAAAAACTGAAAAATTGCAAGAATTCTCTAAATCTGAATCAGTGAGATGAATATAAATGAAAATCAGTGATTCGCATTTATCGTTTAGTCAAAATTACTGATTTTTTTCTGGTTAATTGAAAATCGACTAAGAAATCAACGACTTTTGACTGCAATATCAATGATAATTATTTTATTGGTTCAAAAAGGCAGAGTTTTTATAAAACTTGATTGATGTAGATTTAGAAAGTTATATTCTAATGTAAGAAATAAGAAAAATTATTTTTGAAGAGTAATAAAATGCACTTCTCTGAACACTTATGAGGTAAAATTTCATTTTTTGATTGAGCTTGGATTGAATCTGCTCGACTCGCCGGGACTTAATCAGACATTATGCAAGGGCGGGGAAGAATTTGAAAAAAATGAGGGTGTGTCAAAATTCAGTAAAAAAAAAGTGAGTATCTAGCCTACCTACCCTGTAAATTTATATGAAAATCAGTGATTTTTCATTGAAATATTAATCAAAATTACTGATTTTTATTTGACAAATTGGAAATTGATTGGAGTTTTGACTGAAATATGGGTGAAAATCTCTAGTTTTTGATGAAAATTATTTCACTATATACTTAACCAAGAGAATGAAAAAATTCTCACGCCCAAACCGTGAGGTAACCGACTTTTCTCGTGTTTTTATGCATGAATTTTTTCAACAAAATGTATTATCTGACAAAGAAATCATCTTTGTCATCAATAGCTATTTGTTGGGGTTCATTTTGATACAATGAAAATGACTGAATATAAAATTAACCTAAATCCACGTAATTTCCTAGTTTTAGGGAGACGATGGGGGGGGGGGGGGCTCAGAGGAATCGGATAAAAAACTGAGCATATTTTCGAACTCAGTTCCCTAAAAACCCAACAAACGACACGTCACACGTTATTTTTCTTTTTTTTTTGAATTTTCACCTCATCGGCGGGGGGGGGGGGAGGTGATAGGAAGTTCACTGGGATCCGTTGAAAAACTGAGCCCATATTCTAATTCAAAATTTAGTCAATTTCTTGCCGATTCCGTTTTCGAATATTCTAAATTGACAGTTAATTCCAAAGAACTGTAAAAAAACAAAACATTCAAGACTTGAACAATTTTTTTTTTATGAACAATCTACATAAATTTTCAACTGCATGTTTCAATAAACCGAAAATCCTTTTACAATAAAATAAAATAAAAAATTTCAAAAATCGAGCAATGGGGAGGAAAGGAGTAGAATTCAGGAAATGATGAATTCGTCGCCTGAAGAAGTTCATCTGGAGTGGGTCCTGTTGTTCTACGACTATATACATTCGAATGACAACAGACTTTAAATTTTTCGATCAAGTTGATTAGAGAATTTTTGCTATGCATTTTTAATGTAAGTTTTTTCGAACACCCTGAAGACCTCTTTTTTTCCAACGTTGATGGAAACTAAAAACAATGAATTCATCATCTAAAGATCATAATTATCGAGGGGTTTTGTATTTCTACCATCATGTACATTCGAATGGTAATAGACCAGGAATAACGCCAGATTTAAAATTTTTTAACCAAGTTGATGAGGAAATTTTTGCTAGGCATTTTAATTGTAATTTTTTTCGGACACCCTGAAGACCTCTTTTTTTTCAAAATTGATGGTAACCGGAAATGATGAATTCGTAACCTGAAGAAGCTCATCTCCAATGGATCCTTTCTACTATCATGTACATTCGAATGGTGAAAGACCAGGAATGACGTCAGATTTTAAATGTTTCAATCAAGTTGATTACAAAATTTTTGCTAAGCATTCTAATTGCAATTTTTTTTGGACACCCTGAAGACCTCTTTTTTTCAAAGTTGATGGTAACCGGAAATAATGAATTCGTAGCCTGAAGAAACCTGTCTTTAATGGATCCTTTCTACTATTATGTACATTCGAATGGCCATAGACTAGGACTGGCATCAGATTTAAAATTTTTCAATTAAGTTAGTTGAATAATTTTTGCCATGCATTTTCATTATATTCTTTTGGACACCCTGAAGGCCTTTTTTCGGACAAGAATCGCTTCTAGGCAACGCTATTTTCACACAAAATTCATTAAAAAATCACAAAAATTCATTTTTCTCAAAAACTTTTCAATCGATTTCGATAAAACTTAAAATCTCCCAGGTTCAGCAATGCCCCAACAGCGCGACTTTTTCAGATTTTTCTCAAACCTCATAGTTTCGGAGTTTAATCGAGGACAAATTTCATACATATATATATATATATATATATATATATAAATATATAAGGAAAGGTGAATTTGAACGAATGGTATAATCGTGTTCCTAATGACCCAAAACGCAAAGAAAACTCACCCCCGACCCCCAGTCTCACCGCGGCAACAAATTTAGTACCTGACTTTTCAAGAAAAGTCGGTAATACACTAATTTTGACTGATTCAAATTTAGGGAATGATAGTGTATTCAAGAAACAGAGGTATCAATGTACTGCCCGAGCGGAGCGAGGGCTAAATTTTTTGAAACAAAAAAGTCTCCAAAACTCGACTAAACCGAAACTAACAGACACTTTACGCTTGAAAAAATCAATTTTTAGAGAAAAATTGTGAAAAAAAGGTAAATTTTTTGAGAAATTTTGGAAAAAAGTAACTTTTAGAGGTAAAAAGTAACCAAAGTAACTTTTGAAGTGGAAATAGTAACCAAAAGTAACTTGTCTCGAAAAAAGTAACCAAGTTACTAAAAAGTAACCACGCTATGATGCCTGCTATCAACAACCACCCAGGAAAAATATGTATTTGCATAAAATTCCCAGCCCTACTTATGATGTTTTTTACGTTTGAAAACTTCAGATGGCCGAAAAATCATGAAGGAGTGCACTGAAATTGAAAAAATTACTGCGAAAAGACCACGAGATGTAACTTTGTGCCAAAATAGGAAGTTTCCTTCATTTCCATTGAAATTAAAAAATTTTGAAAATAATGCAATAATAGGTCAAACTCCAAAATATGGGAGGGAGGAGGGAGGAGGAGGAGTCAAAAATCTTTCCAGAATTTTTTCACATTTTTAGACATCATCTGAGGGGTAAGAATAAAAATCGGACCTGGGGTCGACTTTACCTATCTTATCCGGCTATACCCTTTGGTAGGTAGCTAGGTACATACCATTAGAAGTTGACCATCAATGCCTCAAAATTCATCTATGGATCCACCCACGTATTACATGTACATTTGAAGACCTCACGGGAAGAACGGGTTAATTGAGGGTTTTTTCAAAAATGACTTTTTTGTGCCATTGTGTACAATAAACCATGTACTTTTAAGTGGTTTATATGAAAAATGTCGAACTTTTCAAATTTTGTCAATAAAAGCAAAAAAGAATTTTCAAGAAATTAAAAACACGGAAAGAACGGGTTAACTGCTCTAAACAAAGAAAAAAATGTGCAAAAAGCTGATTTTTGTTTTTTAAATAGTTGATTTATTGTTGTGAACATGAAAAAAAAAATCATAATTTAACAAAAGATAACTCATAGGTGGAAAAAACTGATTAATTTCAGAGAAAAAATATGTTAATTTCAAGAAAACACGGAAAGAACGGGTTAACTGTGTCACTTCACGGAAAGAACGGGTTAATTGAGGCACTTACACGGAAAGAACGGGTTAACGTCTCAAAATGTTGTTCAAACACGTAGTGTGTTGAGCGACTTTGAAGCTTTTGAAAAACTTTTGAGCAATATTTGCCGATGTAAAATGATTCTAATTGACATTTTGAAAGTAATAAAATCAAAACGAAACTTGAAAATCCATTTTTATTCAGTTCCACTTCAACATTATCTTTAAAACGTTCTCCTGCAAAATTTATAAAATTTCAGTTAACCCGTTCTTCCCGTGAGGTCTTCATTTATACTCTAGTCGTCGAGCAAAACGTAATAGAGGTATGGGTTCACCGTTAAATCGCTACCGAACGAAGGCACCTAACCCATGTAGTATGTGGATATTACGTAACAAATGAACGTGTTTTATAGAAGAATACCGAAACAGTAAGGTCAGTGCATCGGGTGTCAAACTCCAAACCTTACGATGTGACACGTACGAGCACCAGCGCCGTTCAAATACATACTATGAAGAGACGTACCAATACCCACAGTAGGTAAAATATCCACACAGGGAGTGGACAGACAGACATTTTACACGTAGGTATACTGCTATTTAGCTATACGTATAAGACAAACGTACAGCACAGTATATATACATAGTACCAGTCATACAATTCATACGTGTTACCTTCGTTCAATTGACGTGTAAAAATAAACAAAACACATTCCGCAATGTTGCCATTTTACGTAGTCTACTGATTAGTAAAGCGCATATACCTACACCTAGGCTACGAAATACTGGAAAAATACGCTACCGAGTCGGTTTAGTCTCCGATAAAACATACTTTCGTACGTGTACTTTGTAATATCGTATGTTACCTCCAAATGAAACGAATAAACCGCCAAGTAAATTCCTCATTCCCTCCTTGCCAACTCATTCGTCTAAAAAGGGAAGAAAATTCATACTCGAAGCCAGCTCTCCATACAGTCACATATTTCTAATATTTGCTAAAGGTGCGCGATAAACGATTAAAAATATACTCGCGCGTATTTACCCAGACGTAATAATAAACCGTACCGTATTTTGATTCTAATTAAACTAATCTACATTTCCGAGGTAATTTACAATCCGCTCGGTGCACCTTTCACGTCGCAGCCGAGATATGAAAACACCTGTTACTCGTGCTGGTATTCGACCTTTGAAAAAATTTCACTCGGAAATCAACTTTTCCCATAACATCTGGTTCGACGAATCTTCAAAAAAATAAAAACACGACTGCGACCCCCTTATTTTATCGACGAATGTATGAAGATATGTACACCGATGACGATGAGGCACAGGGTTAAGCATTTATGCTTCCTGTTTGGCGCCCCAATAAGTGTATTTATTTCGTCTCTCGCTTTCAGCTTCTCGTCTTCGTGGCCCATTGTGCGGTTATTATTCGTGTCGTAAATTACGATTAGGATTCGGTTTGTTACCTATACGAATATGTGCGAGTATTAAGACGAGTAAAGCTGTGGAGTTTCGTTTTCTCCTCTTTCTTCGCTCTCTCACTCCCTGATATGTGTTTACACCTGAAATAAAATTCAACATCTATGAAATGGGGATTAAGTAATTTTCAAATAGTATCCTATGTACAATTGTACATGTACACAGGTGTTGAACTTGAATATTATTTGAACTGGTGTAAATATTTCTACAGTTTCGAACTGTGTATCAATAAATTATATTTTTTCTACTTTATTTTTGTTATTTTATTTATTACCTTATTGCTGACCTCAAGATGAAATTTAGGCCGTCGACGGAGGGTAAATTATTTTGATAAAATAGGTGAGTATCTTAATTGATAGTAAAATTAAATTGTAGAGCGTAAAATTCCCTCTCTGTAAAGTCCAATTTGTTTTTTCTTAGGAGGCCTCTAGCTTTCGAGATATTTTAATTCAAAGTTCAACTTTTTTTTTCAATTGAAAATATCTCAAAAACTAAGCCTCCTTAGAAAAAACTAATTGGACACTACGGAAAAGCTTTCTTATACCCCGGCCCCTACCTAATATTGCTGGAATTAATGCCCATATAGTCCATCGGATGGTTACTCATAATACAACCGTTTATCGAAAGGAATTCCTAAAAGGTTTGGTCATGAACCTAGTTTCTGATTACGTCCATACGAGATACAGACTTGAATATATCAATGACATTACGCGATCGGATTTCGAAAGTTTTTCCAGACGCTCAGCTCCCATCAATTTCTCGAGTAGACAAAGAAGGCCGCTGTTTTTATTGTTCCTACAAGCAATACCGTCCAACAAAAACTCAATAACACCTATTTTTCAACAATTTTCAGCATTTTTGGAAAAAATCGAAACAGCCTCAAAATGGAAAAATGGTTATGAACAATCATATTCTACGTGTAATTTCCTATCAGACAGGTTCGTTTTTTTTCGAAAACACTCACTTCTTTGCCCAAAAATTAAGAGTGAAAACGCCAATTTTTCCAATATTCACAGTATTTTTGGAAATTATGAAAATGCGAAGTTGAAAGGAAACCCAAAATTATACCTTTTTTATATGTACATTAGGGTGGATCGAAAAAAAAACCATATCTTGGATTTTGACCAAATTTGGTGAGGTGGTTTACTTTGAGTGGGAGACTAACCCAAAAAACATTTGAGCCCCCCAGGTGCAACGGGAGGGGAGCAGGGGGTGCTCAAAGTGCACCTCCTTTTGAAAAAAACGCAGTTTTTTGTGTTTTTTAGAAAATTGAAATCGTGCGAGAAGCAGTCACAGCACTCAAAAGTTGCGATTCGAGTTTCTACAACTCCCTGAACCATCGCCGTCCTCCACCGATCAAAATTCAGACTGCTACCAGGGGGTCCAAAAGTTGCAGATTACAATATTTCAATAATATGAATTTTTCACAAAGCTGGAATGATTTTTTTCATCAAGTAATTGAGCAAAAAAATTTTTTCGATCACTGAAAGTAAATTTTGAAAAAAAAATTATGAAAATTTTATGCACCAGTGCAGCCAACAGCGAATCGTAAAATTCCAAAATACAGAATTTATGCCAACTTTGAATTGATTACTTTTTCGCTTGAAAATATTATGAATTTTTTTTCACTCACTAGAAGTAAATTTCGAAAATTTTTCGGAAAATTTTGTATATCAGTGTAGCCAGTTGTAAATTCTACCCTATGGAATTTACGTTTATCTCGAATTAATTTTTTTATAGTTTGAAAAATTCACAGTATTATTTTTGTTTTCAATCAGATCAATAGAAGTATGCTTTGATTTTGAAGCCATTGTTGAGAAGCCAAGCTGGTACGCTGTCAGCTCCATAAGAGAACGCTAGAAAATTAAAAAAAAAAAAAAAACAGAACTGGTTTATTCTCTCGCAGGCATAAAAATAAATACAAGACAATTATTTTGAAAATTTGAAGACAAATACGTTTTTGGCGAAATATTAATAAATACACAATCGATTCAACTTAAGTACATACCTCCAAACTTGTATGCGGAGAGAAACGCGAACAGCTAGGTACCAAAGTTTAAAAAAAAATGATGAAAATCTTAAACAGGATAGTCCTTTTTTGTTTCGAAATTTTTCAAAAAGGTTTGGTTTTTCAAATTATTTGCAATGAATCCTTCGCGTTCCTCTAAAAATGCATTCGAGTTCGTAATATTAGAATATCACAATTAGCTACTGGCTGCACTGACGTAAAAATTTTCAAAAAATAATTTTCAAATTTTCATTTCTGATGACTGAAAACAATTATTGTGAATTTTTCAAACAATAAAAAAATTAATTCGAAATTAACGTAAATTTCATAGTGTAGAATTTATAACTGGCTACACTGACATATAAATTCCATTTATGAGTTACTGTTGGCTGCACTGGTGTATAAAATCTTCATTTTTTTCAAAATTCACTTTCAGTAGTTGAAAAAAATTTTTGTTCACTTACTCAATGAAAAAAAATCATTCCAGCTCAGTGAAAATTTCATATTATTGAAATATTGCAATCTGCAACTTTTCAACCCCATTGTAGCAGTCTGAGTTTTGATTGGAGAAGGATGGCGATGGTTTAGGGAGATGTAGAAACTCGAATCGCATCTTTCAAGTGCTACGAAGGCTTCTCACACAATTTTGATTGACTAAAAAAACGCAAAAAACAGCGTTTTTTTTTCAAAAGGAGGTGCACTCTGAGCACCTCCTGCTCCCCTCCCTTTACCCCTCGGGGGCTAAAATTTTTTTGTGAAGTCTTCCACTCAAAGTAAACTACCCCACCAAATTTGGTCAAAATCCAAGATAATTTTTTTTTTCGATCCACCCTAATGTACACGCTGGTAGAGTATTCCAAAAAAAGTCACCGCAAGAATTTCAACCTCTACCGTTAATTATAAGGGCGGTTATTGCAGTATTCAATCACTTCTCTTATAATTAACGGTAGGGGTTGAAATTCTTGCGGTGACTTTTTTTGGAATACCCTACCAGCATGTATAAAAAAATTACTCCTCACTGGTATAATTTTGGGTACTTTCAACTTCGTATTTCTATCATTTCCAAGAATACTGTAAATATTGGAAAAATAGGTGTTTTCGCCCTTAATTTTTGGGCAAAGAAGTGAGTGTTTTCGAAAAAAACGTACCTGTCTAATAGGAAATTACACGTAGAACATGATTGTTTATAACCATTTTTCCATTTTGAGGCTTATTTGAGGAGATATTCACAAAAGTTTCGATTTTTTCCAAAAATGCTGTAATGGTGGTAGCGGAGGGTTGTGGGGGTGTCATTTTATTTAGTATGTTGTGTAGTGGACCATTACAAACGTAAAACGCGAAAAAAATTAGGATTTAATTTTTGGGTGATTCGGTACATTTTTTCTCTTATTTGCCCGGACTACAAGGAGTAGGTACGAAATTTTCAAACCAAATAAAAATTTTCCAAAAAAGAATCGTTATTTTTGAAAAAATTCCTACTCGAACACTAATTATTCGAAATAAAAATACCATTTTCATATTTCGAAGGACTTTCTCCTCTGCTTTCGTTCCATTTAATTCTGAATATAAAATTAACAATTTTACAAAAATTCACGATCCATTGATTTTTTCCCTCCTTCATATTATTTCTTTCATGAAAAAAAAATCCCAATACATAACTCTTGAAAATTCTCGTTTCTTCCCCCGCAAACAGAAAAAATTCCATAACTGCATTACTTTCTCCACGGGCTGAAGAATGCGATAAAAAAACTTCCAACAGTTGCCCTTTTCAATAAAAACTGTCGCGAAATACTTACGCTTAATTCAACTTTTTCGTAAACTTCCATCTATATAAGCGCCAGTAAATTAAATAAAATTGAAATTTTAATTACGCCGAGCGAAATTCAAAAAGTCGAAAACTTGTCTCCTCGACAAGATAAATTATTTTCCAAGAAAAACTTGGGCAGTTATAGAGAAAAAAATCCAGTGAAAAAAAAATACCAAGAAGAATCTTAATTACATCAGTGAATTATTAACATATGCAAAATAGTTGAATTTAAGCGTAAAGTTGCGAGAGGCCTTTGTTTTCAGAACTTTTATTGCAGCTCTTTAACATTATGCAAATTAACTTATCCGAAAAATCCTTTATATTGTTTCTGGTTCAGACGTTAATTGGCGGGAAAATTTTATAATTGACATTTTTTCCTCTCCCTCGCTTCCTCTCCTTTCATCGCACATTCTGTAAGCACGACGAGGAGTTGATAAGAAGTTGGAAAATGGAATTGCGATGAAAGGTTCAGGTTGGTAAAAGTTAAATGAAAAATTATTCAGCGGAACGTTTTGAAGCAATACTATAAAAGAGACCGACGCGACGGTTACCTTTCGAAAAGAGAAATACTAGGTGCATTAAATCTGGCAAGAATTTAATTTGAATTTAGTAGTTTTTCTTTTTTTTCAACCAACAATTGAATAAAGAATGCCTAATATAATCCAAAATACCGAATTTACCAAATGTATCGAAAGCTTTACTGCGTATCTACCAGCTAGATGCAAACATATGGAATGAAATTTCAACACGGAAGGGAATGGATGGAATCGGGCCATATATCGAGCGTGTCTTCGTTCAGACGTTATATAATTACTGGTATAGGTATTTTTTTTCGAAAAAGGAAAAAAAAAGCCAAGCTAAGTAAAACGGAAAACAAAAGCTGAAGAGAAGATTACATAAGGTATTAAGGTGAGAGTGGGCGGTGGCGACGGTGACGATGGTGGCGACGACGAGGACATAAATGCATCGGAACGATGACTTCGGGGGATCGGGGCGTCGGGGACACGGTAGATTTTGCTTTTGCAGAGCATATCACATGAGAATGGCCGCCCGTGTAGATGTGCGGTTATGTGTAAACCTGTACGCGTAAATGGCCCCCAAAGGGAAGGGCGATAAAAAGTGCCTACATTTCAATCAATAAACGGGAAGCGAGAACGTTTAATCCAAGTTGAGAGAGTACAGAGGTTATCCTTCAGTCGATAATATTGCCCTCGTTGTCGTTGTCGTCGTCCGTCCTCCTTTTCCCAACTCTTCTCCATGCCTTTCTCGCTACAGCGATTCGCAGCGACCGACGCTCGTAGTCGTCGTACTCGTAATTTCGCACACTTAGCCCCGAAGACTGGATACTACGGTGTGACTGTGTTGGTGGAAAGTTCTCGGGCACGTTTGCGAGAAAGCCAGCAGCGCCTACGGTTCTACGTATCGACACTTTTTCCTACCCAGATTTGGGCGAAAGGCGAAACGACGCCGGATCATTGAAAAGCGAGCAAGAGAGAGGAAAAAAGTACAGATGAAGAAAGGGGAACTGTTAACAACCTCCTGACTATTGTATGGATTCTTGTGTGTATTTTTTTCTCTTCTTCGCTACTCTTTATTATGTGAAATATCATCCCCTTATGAACGACAGAGAGAAGTGAAATTAAAAACAAAAATCATAACCGAGAAACGAGAAAACGAGACCGAATGCAGTGTTACCATAATTTGAATTTTTTTTTATAAAAATAGGAAAAAAATTATCCGAGACGTAGGTATTCGGAAAAATTGCCCAAATACTTCTATCAAACCGTCCCTCGTCGCTCGCCCCTTCAATAAAAACATAGGCAATAATTTTTCAATCATTTTAATTACCCGGAGTTTGTTAATTAATCGGCGTTTAATTGTTTTTAAAGAGAATGTCGTCGAAATGCGATTCGTGGTTAATGAACTTGTGTTTGTGTGTGGAAATGATGTAAACATTTATATACGTGTTGTTTTCTTTGGGAAATTGATTTTCTCTATGTACGTGTGCGACAGATGTGTGTGTACAGCGTATACGTTTCTCTACCGGCGCGTTAATAGGCCAAAGGGATGAAAAGTTTGTTGTATTAATGTAACCTGCGAGGAGCAGCGCTAAACTAGCGTTGAAATTTAATTATGACTTTTCCATATAGGTACCGTACCGAAAAGTCGATTACGTTTTAATGAATTTTCTATATTGATGAAATTGTTCGCAAAATAGAATTGCATCGCGAGAGGAAAAAAAATACGAAGTTTTACGCTTTTCAAAGCGTCACGGTTTTGTACCGCGATGAATATTGTTGGGTGTGTTTTTATGATTGATTTTTCTTTTTCGTAGGTTCGCACTTTCTCTTCTCCCTCTATCGCAATGTTTCACTCTCGCCTCCCTTGCTCTCATTTTTTTTTCACGAGCTCTTCAATTTGTGTGCGTGTGGGGTTTTCTTATCGAGGAATTGGTGAGAATATTTGTGAATACTTCTTCCTGTCGTCTGTTTCACCTTATTTTACCAAATATAATAAAATAAAATGTACTTCGATCCACATCGATCGGGTATTCTAGGTTTTCTCCGGAAAATTTCGAATTTTCTTGTTCGGTAATGGAGTGCTTGAAATTTGACGAAAATGAAGATTTTCGAAATGTCAGAATTGAAGGGATTTTTAAACTCAAAATGCGAATTTTCATTACCACGAATTCGATATTTTGAAAATTTCATGATCGAATATTCTGCGATTTTTTTCCAATAAAATAACTCGGAAGAATTTCTCCTATTAATCGATAGATAGTTTCAAGTTCCCGAATTCGTTCCTTCAATTTTTAGGATCGGCAAATCTTTGTACATCAACAATCTTTTCCAAAAAATCATACAGAATTCTCGTCACCATCGCATCGGTAACGTTACTTTCAACACCCATAGGGCCATAATACACCATTGTCCGCGTCCAGTATTACCTCAGCATCGTCAAAAGTTTCTTCACAAAGTATCTTTAAACATTTTTAATTGTTTAATAATATCATAAATTATTATTACAATAGTGTTATTTTTTTCTTCTATTTTTTTTTACAGCCCCTACTGAAGCGTTTTTTAAATCGCTGAAAGAAACTTTCAAAAATTTGAAAAAAGAAAAGCAAACGTTTGTAAAAGATACTTTGTTAGATTTGTTAAAGGATCAGACCGTTGACATAGCTGTTGACTACCTTTTCAAATACCTGGAAGTAGGTTTCAAAGCTTTGGATTTTCAGAAAACTAAAAAAAATGAAAATGAAAAGACAATTTTTTCAACTGTTGAAGACAAAGTTAGCGATACTGAATGAGTAGAACCCGAAATCAAGAGACAGAAAACATAATTATTATTATTGAAATGCAACCAATTTTATTTTTTTCATTGCTTTTACTTCTAAGTTCCTATCAATTTTTGTTTCAGAAATAATAACATGGTGTCCACTATTATTTCAGAAATGATTTTCCCCGACTTTTCCAGGTTTTCCAGACCAATTTTTCGAATTTTTCCAGACCTTATAAATATGATATTCGTAAACCAGGGAAGGGGGGGGGGGGGGGGGTAATTTTTTCGCGTGATGTACTTACATCCCGAAATTTTGTATAAAAATGATATAAAATGCATAGGGTCTTACGATTTTTTTTTTCACAATCACTAGATACTTTTTACGAGATCTTTAGATGCCCCTCTTCGGATCAAAAAAAATATTCAAATTCAATTCTGAAAATTTTCCCACCCATCCAACTCCCCCTCGCCACAAAAATTTGAAAATTTGAATTTATTACCTACAGAAAAAATTTAAATAAAAAGGAAAAACCAAGTATTCCCACGCAAAATTAAGTATTGAAACATGAAAAAAATTATGCCAGGGTGTTTACCAAATTGAGCGAATAAAAATTCAGATTTTCCGGGCTAAAAATTCAAATTTTTCTTCACATTTGATTCCCCCCTTCCCCTCCAAAATGAAAAACACTTGTCTCAAAATTTATAAATTCACGCAATCCCTTGCAATTTTTTAGTTTGTACCAATAAATGAAAAAGTGAATGAGAAGGTAAAATATAAATCATTTTATGAAAATTTTTGCGAAAAAAGATCTTCAAAAGATGAAAATTCACCACTTTTCCCTCATTCATGTTTTCTAAAACATGGCCAATAATTTCGATTTTTGTTCCATTCCCTCCCTTTTTTTTCAACATCGTGGTCAAGGGCATCATGACGTTTCTTTTTCATTACAGCTCATTAAAAAGTAAGTTTCCAAGAAACTTAAGATTAAAAATAAATTCTGTAGAAAGAAAAAGTGTAAATTACCTCGAGCGTAGCGAGGGAAATTTTTTTTGGATAATTCATAATTCAATGGACAAAGACATGTATTTTAAATATGTATCAATTTTATTGTACATTACGACCGACAAAAAATGATGAATAAGACAATAACTGGATAAAAGATGTAATAATTTGGCCCGAGCGGAGCGAGGGCGAAATTTTTTGAAAAATTTATAATAAAATAAGCAAAAAACATTTTTTTAAATGATTTACATTTTTTGGGATTTTCGAAAAATTCCAGAGAAAATTCCAAAATTCCCTGACTTTTCCAGACCACCAAAATTCCCTGACTTTTCCCGGTTTTCCAGAGAATGGACACCATGAATAACCACCTTAGCACATGCCAGCAGATACTACGTATGCACTCCTTCAATTTCACGGTACCCTCTAAATTTATGATGGCGAGCTCTAAATTAGTATGAAAAACAGGATTCTGCGCAAGCGTTATCTGCATACCTTTTATCTTCGAACTGCTTTTGATTTCTTGGTACCGATGCAATTAGCAAGGTGTCTACTACATTTCAGAAACGATTTTCCCTGACTTTTCCAGGTTCTCCAGACTAATTTTTCCAAGTTTTCCAGACCTTTTAAATATGATATTCGTAAACCGGAGGGGGGGATTTTTTACGTGATGTATTACTTACTAGGATGGGCCGAAAACCTCAAAATTTTGATTTTTGAAAAGTTATCCCCTGCAAAAGTTGTTGGCTGGATAGACTAGAAAAATAAAATAAAAAATTTGAAAATCGATTCATATTTTCCGATCGCGCAAGAGCCTTCAATTCTTCAAAAATTGCCAAAAATTCAAAATTTCAAAAACTTCGAAAAAATTTAAAATTGATTAAAATTAATAGAGATTATTTAGTGAATATCTAGACCAAAAAGCACATGTTTTTTCGAAAAAATCTGTGTTTTATAAGTTATAACTTTTTAAATTTTTTCTTCAGAGGTGAAGAAATACATAATAATTATGTATTATGAAAAATTTAAAAAAACTATAAAACATGGATTTTTTCAAAAAAAGTTGTGCTTTTTGCTTTAAACAGTCCCTAAATAAGCTCTAAAATTGGTTTCAATAAATTTTGATTTTTTTTAAAATTTTTTAAAAATTTCTGAAAATATTGAATTTTTGGAAATTTTTGAAGAATTGAAGGCTCTTGCGGGATCGGGAGATATGAATCGATTTTGAAATTTTTTATTTTCTATCCAGCCATCAACTCTTGCAGGGGGTAACTTTTCAAAATTCAAAATTTTTGGTTTTTCGGCCGACCCTAGTACTTACATTCCAAAATTTTGTATAAAAATAATATAAAATGCATAGGGTCTAACGATTTTTTTTTTCAAAATCACTAAATATTTTTTACGTTTTCTTTAGATGCTCCTCTTCGGGCCAAAAAAAAAAGATTCAAATCCAATTCTGAAAATTTTTGAGCCCATCCAACTCCCCCTCGCCACAAAAATTTGAAAATTTGAATTTATTACCAGCAGAAAAAATTTTAAATAAGAAGGAAAAAATAAGTTTTCGTTATAGGGAGAGTAAAGCGCAATTTTACTCCCTCTCGCGAATCGCTCGAGTGCTTAAATTCGCGTTTTTCTCCCACAATCAAGAAAAATATCGTTCAAAACTCGAAGAAAAAACGATCTTTGACTTGTGTGATTTGTTACCCTCGCTTCGCCCGTGCCACAAACCTCACACTCGTCAAAAATGGGCAAAAACTGTATTTTTTTCTCAAAGGTATTCTCACTTCGAGAAATCTCCACCGCGCCTCTCGAATACTAGGGGACTTAAATTTTTTCTGGTAGATCCTCCACTAAAAATAAACTACATACTTTGCCAATTTTTGTAAAAATCGGACAAAAGTTTTTTCACTTCATCTATGACCTCTGACAGTCCATATTTATTGAGAATAGACGTGATCAAATGAAATTAAAACTCGAAACATGCACTGGCTCTTTGAAAGAAAAAAAACTTCACTAAATAGCAAACCATCACTCTATAAATTCATCACCAAACTTATATGGACTATGAACATGTGGATGCTAACTTCGGGGTACTATACCCATTTGACATTTTACATGGAAAATTTAGGTGCTAAGTTCAAAGCACTGACAGTTGGTTCTTGGTTCAAGCATGGAGTAAAATACAATTTCCGCATAGTAACCTAATCAATACCTCATAATTATCTATTTTCATAATTCATCTCAAATATACGGACAAACATCTACACCATAGAAATGTTGAAATTGAACAGACAGAAAAAATAGTCAAGTACTTTGTACTCAGGTACCTACGAGTAGGATCGTAAACTGATTCAGAATGCGCATAAAACACGCAGCTGTTGTTGATTTTAAATTAGTTGTTTTGTTTCGGGTATTAACTGTATAAGTTGTTATAAAGTTGGAAATTAACTTCGTAGCACTTGTCGTCATTAAGAATTGACCACTGAATTAATACAAGTTGAAAATTTCTGCGCTGATTACCAGCAGCGGAGTTACTTTGTATATAGTAATTGCATTTTAGGTACTATTTCGCATCTCGAAGCTTAACTATCTTCGCTGTTTGCTAAGTAAAGTAAGTAGTTTCTAGTGAAATCCATTTTGATGAAATTTCCTCAACGAAACCGATGGGAATTTGAAAAATCACCGAGTCGAGCGTCCCGGTGTGTTGCCCATCCCGAGGGCTTGGGAAAAAAATTTATAAATAGAATGGTTTTAAAAGACCTATAACACGCGACACCTTTTGTACCGTGCAATTAAACGTGGGTTCGTTGTATTTTAAAACTTTTCAAGGAAGAGAATTTCGCAATGTTTTAATTAACTCGAGGTTTTTAAAATTAATTTTGAGTGGCTATTTTTATCTTTCTTTTTTTCAGAATTTCGGTGTAGGAATTCCTGGTAGAACGTTTGAGAAGATTCTTTGTTTAAGGTAAGAATTTTGCAGATTATGAGTAAAGGTACATCGTTTATCTGCTCTCTAAATCTGAATCAGTCAAAAATGCCAAAATTGACTGATGAAATAGTCTGGATCATGTCACTGATTATCAGTCAAATTCCACTCATTCCCCAGTTAATCAGTGACATTTTACTGCCAATCAGTGAAAAATTACCGATTCAATTAGTGAATTTTCATTATTGAATCGGTAAAAATTATTTGACTGATTGAAATCAGTCAAAATTTACCGATTTTACAGTGACATGATTGCGTCGATTTAAATCAGTCAATTTGACTGATTCAAATTTAGAGAGTGGCGTTAGAAATTTTGGACTTATATCAATCTGAAAGTGTGACCAACTGACCATATCATCAACTTTGATGAGACTTATCAATATATTTTAAAAATTCATAAAGAAAAAGTAGGACCTTAGCAGGTCATTTTTCAAAAATTTTACGATTGTTTTGGAGAATAATTTTTTTTAAATGTATTTACACAATTTTTATACCAGGTGAAAAAATAAATTGAGAAAATTTCAAAAAAAGTAATTCTAAAGTTCTGGGAAAAGTTGGAAAAGTATAATGATTTCATGTATAAAAAAAGAGAAAACCTGAACTTTTGACAAAAAAGTAGAAGATTAGGACACAAAAGCGAAAAAAAACAGGACTTGCAGGACGGTTAGACATCTTGTATGTAATATATAATTCTAGAATGTAAGAAAAGGAAAAGCTGGCATGCACATTGTGTAATAGACACGTTAAAATAATTACAGGAGTCTGAGGCCATCAATGAGAAAATGTTTAGGTGATACTTTGATTCAATTTATCCTCCAAAAGAATCTTTTTTTTTTAATAAAAAAGAGCAATTCTTTTGAATCATAACTCGAAGTAAAAATCCACGGCCGATGTAATAACAATCTACAACTGTTGACATCGTAAATCTTGAAATGGTGCGAAATACTTAATACCTATGAAGTAGTACGACCTAACGACTATTATTGTTCCTATTACAACATAAATCTACTAATAAATACTGCATTCACGAAATAAGAGCTTACTTTTTAATATAACGATCAACCCGAGGTAAAGGTACCATAATTTCTCCTCTGTTGCATCTCATTCCTCGTAGAAAATTTTTCGAAAGCTCGAGTGTCTTATTTGTTATTATTATGACGAATTTTATTGATAAGCTGCCACAGTAGTGCATAGATTATAAGTATAGGTGCTATTCAAGGTAAGGTATTTCGCGCTCGAATAACATTTCGCCCGCCAATACCGATATTTGCATTATTTTCGTTGTCGACTAACTAACATACTTTCTTATCTGTGCCAGTCCGAATACGAATACCTATCGCCCTTTTGCTCACTGACATTGACTAATCAATTTTTACAAACGTGTCTTAAACCGAAAAAATACGCAGGTGTTCGGTATCGATGAAGCAGTTTCTAAATTCGACGCGTTGAAAAAAATTTCAAATGTACGTAGGCATAGAATTACGTAACATGGCTCGCTTTTATAGCTGCGGAGAAATTGGAATCATTTTTCTTTACAAATGAATTGATGGATTCGGATAAGAGTTAGGCTGTTTTTATTTGAACGTATTTGACTATTTTCGGTAAAATTTTGAATGTATGGAAATTATCTACGATAAAAAGTTAGTTGCAAACTTGAAAAGTCTGCCAGGGTGTCCAGAAAATTTTCTGGGGCAAATTCATGGGGGTTTCGCCATTCATCTTTATTTGTCAATTTGTCATCTGTCACTATTTATTAAAATTATTCAGATTTTACCGACTTTTCTTGAAAAGTCAGGTCTGTATTTGTTGGCGCGGTGCGACTTGGGGTCGGGGGTGAGTTTTCTTTGCGTTTTGGGTCATTTGGAACACAACTGTACCATTTGTTCATCTTCACCTTTCCTTAAATATATATAGGTAGTAATATCCGTACATGTCAGTCACTTTGTGGGTTAATTCTACATACAAAGTGAGCCACCTATTTTCAAAACTTCCACCAGAGTGCGCACCACTTAGAAATTGAGTAGTGAGGATGAACTCAGGCCCATTTTTTAATTGGTGATGAGTAGAATGAGGAAAACAGGTCAGAATTTTTTTATCTGTACCAAATTTGGTTATGCACAGTATTAAATTTAGCCCATCATTTTTTTGTCATTTTATCAACTTGAACAAAAATTTTTGACACTAAAAATTTTTATTTAAGCCAGGCTTTTTTATAATAGAAAAACTTTTCCAAAATTTGTAATAGCTTGGAAAATTTTGCAATTTTTTTTCAAAAATTCTGTTGTAGGAGGCTCATTTTTTTTGCTAAGGTGGATTTTGTGTAGTTAAGCACAAATCTGCAATTAGAATTTCAATAAGTCAATTAAAAAAGAAATGAGAAAAGATTTAAAATTTTGAAAAATTTTGAAATTTTTTAAATATATATAGAATTTGGCTGACAACCTACGGTCGCGTGCAATTATATATATATATATATATATATGGATCATACTAACCTTGCGAGACCCGTTTTGCAAAAGGAGATAATACAGGCACTGTGAGGCCCGAAACTTTAAAAATCGGCATAATTGAAGGGTGGGGTAATACCGCCGATGTGTGGAGCGGAAAAAATACTAGAAATTGAGCAGAATTTCACTGTGCAAGCGCCATCCCTTTAGCTTGATTCGTATTTGAATGGCGCATGGTTGAAGTTTCCAAATGTTGCTGTGTGCAGAGAGGCGAGGTAATTTGTATATAAAGATATACAAACGACCTTGCGAGACCCTCTGCCTACAGACTCCTGAGTATGCATACATCATGAAAAACCACTTTATATGGCATGACGTTGCGAGACCCGATTTCGGGCCTCACAAGGTAAAATCGGGCCTAATAAGGATAGCGAGATATCCAAAACGGGTCTCGCAACGCTGCAATATGCCTGTATATATATAATTGCACGCGACCATAGGTTGTGAGCCAAATTCTATATATACTCAAAAATTTTCAAAATTTTCAATCTTTTCTCATTTCTTTCCTAGTTGACCAATCAAAATTCTTATTATAGATTCTTTCTCAGCTATACAAAATCCACCTTGGCAAAAAAAATGAGACTCCTACAACAAAATTTTTGAAAAAAAATTGCAAAATTTTCTAAGCCATTGCAAATTTTGGAAAAGTTTTTCTGTTAAAAAATAGCCTGATGAAAATAAAAATTTTTGGTGCCAAAAGTTTTCGTTTTCATTAATAAAATGACAAAAAAATGATGGGCTAAATTTAAAACTGTGCATAACCAAATTTGGTACAGGTAAAAAAATTCCGACCAGTGCACCTCATTCTACTCATCACCAATTAAAAAGTGAGCCTACGTTCGTCCTGGCGACTCAATTTCTAAGTGGTGCGCACTCTGGTGGAAGTTTTGAAAACAGGTGGCTCACTTTGTATGTAGAATTAACCCATTCAATCTCAGCCATGGCTGAGAAGTACGGTGGCTCACTTTGTATGTAGAAATAACCCACAAAGTGGCTCACATGTACGGATATTACTACCTATATATATGGACCAACATGTCCTCGACGTCACCTTTTATAGACAGTACCTTTTCGTCACCATGCTTTAATATGCTTCCAGACTAACCCACCCTGTATACCCTGTATAACCTTGTATTATTCATAGACCTTTTAAGTATTAACATAGACCGCGCTTGGTGATAAAAAGGGTGCTCCGATATATGTAGAATTCTATAAGTATTCTGGTTCCAAACAAACAGAAATTACTATGCATTTTGGTGGATAACTCCATTTGTTTGGAACCAGAATACTGATAGAATCCACGTATGTTCGGGCCACTGATAATACGAATTAGCATTGGACAGCGCGGTCTATGTTAATACTTAAAGGTCTATGGTATTATTATACAAAAAAAATGGTTTGAACATATTGCTTATTTAAAAAATTAAATAATCAAATGCTATTTTTTAAAAAAAAGTCAAGATTTCTTTTCAATCTTTATAGAACCAAATGGTTGTAACTTAAAATAATTGTAATAATTAAACTTTGATTATTACGTAATTATATGATCTTAACAGGTAGGTACCATTAATGTAAAAACGTGGAATAACCATTTCACAATAAAAGAAAACGATGGCATTTTGATTGAAAACGTCAAAGTAAATAATTACGAATCAAGTATTGAATTACTAGTCCAGTAAAATTAGCAGAAAAAATGGCCCTATAGTGCAAATTGAGTTAGCAAGCTGAATTTTGGTATACTGGTCCATTTTAATGCACTGAACACGAATTTAAGGTGTCCAGTCGCGTCCGGGGTGCGCGTTCCCCGGAATTGTGGATCTTTGCCCCCCAAATCAGGTATTTGGCCCATATCTGCTAAAATATGGGTTCTAGAGCAAAAATGGGGTTTATAAAAGTTATTCTACGTCAAATTTCCTATCAGATGACGTTTGAATGGTATTCAAAAATTCAAGGGGGCTGGAGCTATAGTTGATTAACGAGAGGAGGTTTTCTCCAAAAATCGGATTTTTGGCTATATCTGCTAAAATATCGATCCCAGTGCAAAAATGAGGTCTACGAAACTTAATCTACGTCAAATTTCCTATCAGATGACTTATGAATGATATGCACAAACCCAAGGGAGCTGGAGCTACAACTAAGCAGAGAGAGGGGGTAGCTCAGTAGCAGATTGCAAATAAACATCGAATGATGATAGAGGGACAAAATTTGATATAGGGAACAAGGATACCATTACAATTTTTTTTTAGCCCGGTAGGTCAATAGGAGGGGGGAGAAGGGGCTCCAAAGAGGGGTTCAGGCCACCAAGTTTTGAAATTGAGCTATTGGCTCATTCTTGGTGTCAATTCCATATGATTGAATCCCGCTGAGTTCAAGAATGTAATTAATTTTTTAATTCAAGGGAGAGAAATTACCAAACTTTCCCTACCTCTGCACTCCTTACTCACCAAAATTATATTATCTTCAAACCGTTTTAAATATCACTCCTATTGAAAATTTACATATATGAATGGTAATCTATCTGTAAATGTCGAAATTCATGATAAAAATTTGGTAGTAATGTCAGAAGAATATCTTAAGTTGAAAAAAAAAATTTCAAAAAAACTTTGGGGAAATGTGAATACCCGAGTTGAGAAATTTTCAATTTGAGGGACTTATCCCCCTGAAATCTTGAAAGTAATGACATTTTTGAGCTCAAATGACACCAAGAATGAGCCTATAGCTCAATTTTGAAAATTGGGGGCCTGAACCCCTCTTTGGAGCCCCTTCTCTCCCACCTATAGGGTTTCGCGATGACCAACCGGGCTAAAAAAATTTATAATGGTATCCTTGTTCCCTATATCAAATTTTGTCCCTCTATCATCATTCGATGTTTATTTGCAATCTGCTACTGAGCTACCCCCTCTCTCTGCTGTTGTAGCTCCAGCTCCCTTGGGTTTGTGCATATCATTCATAAGTCACCTGATAGGAAATTTGACGTAGATTAAGTTTCGTAGACCTCATTTTTGCACTGAGATCAATATTTTAGCAGATATAGCCAAAAATCCGATTTTTGGAGAAAACCCCCTCTTTGATCAACAATAGCTCCAGCCCCTTTGAATTTTTGAATACCATTCAAAAGTCATCTGATAGGAAATTTGACGTAGAATAACTTTTATAGACCCCATTTTTGCTCTAGAACCCATATTTTAGCAGATATGGGCCAAATACCTGATTTGGGGGGCAAAGATCCACAATTCCGGGGAACGCACACCCCGGACGCGACCGGACACCTTAAATTCGTGTTTAGGGCATGAAAATGGACCAGTATACCAAAATTCAGCTTGCCATCTCAATTTGCATTATAGAACATTAATTTTACTGGACTACACTTATTCAAACCAATACAGCAATAACACTAAATCATTGCGACACAAAAGTTATTCAACATTGGTAAATATCATTTCATTAATCAATATAATAATTTATATTAAAATTATTAATTTATATATTTTTCAGGATCAAAAATGAAGGCAAAGAAAAATCCATGATAAATTTATCAGCTTTTCCAATCATTAATAAAAATTTTTCGTCTAAAAGTTTGCAAGAAAATTTGATAAAAGAACCAATACTTGAAACAAAAAAAACAAAATTGGAAATATTAGATGAGCTTCGAGAAATTGAAATTAAAAAAATAAAATTGGAAAAACAACTTCAAAGCGATACTGATAGTGATTAATTTTTTGTAATGATAACGTAATATAAAATTTTTGTTTTTTAAGTTTTTTTTTAATTAACAAGTTTATAAATATTTTTAATTAGACTACGCAAAGTCAATGCAGAATTGCTGATCATCAAAGACATCCTACCAGCACAAGTTCTTATTAATGAAGCTGTTACTACAATTCATGAAGAAAAAAAGAGCACTGCTGCCTTACCATACACATTAACAACTTCACTCTTGGATTTAAATAAAAGAACCCTACTCAAATCTTTTCAGAACATTTACGAAGAATTATCATCTTCTTTGAGTGCTAGGTAGAGTAGTGGGCTGGGCTACCATCTCCTGAACAGAGTCGTAGGTTCGAGTCTGGCTGTGGATGCAAGCTTATGCATACATTCAAAAAATATCGAACGTGTGTGTGTGTAATTGATATCAAATGCATGCTAAGTACCGAGTGCAGCCAGTTAACTGCAGAGGTGAATAGATAAGCATGCTATCTATCATTGGAATCAAAAAGCTGTAACTGGTTGAGTGACTATTGATAGCGCTCTTCTGAACTCAGGATTGTAAAGATCTGGCTAGTGAGGAAGGTGTTGGGGAAACTACTATGTGAATGCTCAAAAATAAGCCAAAAATTCCCAAGGATAGTCACAAAGGCATTACATAACACTGTGTTGGCCTAACCCAGGAAAATCAGTACGTATGTGACTGCCGATGTCCTGTACAGGATGTGGCACTTCGACGACGGTGATCAGTTTCTTTAGCTAATTTATCTATAGACAAAATTCCAAATACCCCAAATTCAGAATTTTCGACTAATATGGAAACTTAAAAAAACCAAATTTATATTAATTATTTAAATTTACTTAATTATTATTATTATTTTAAAAAATTTATATGTATTACAATATTGAAGCGTATGTTTAAAAAACAACCATAGTCCAGAATCTGTATATGAGAAAGGGGACCCAGGTGTAACCTTTTTTTTGATACACCCATGTCCCCTTTCTCATATACCTACAGATTCTGGACTATGGTTGTTTTTTAAACGGACGCTTCAATTAATTACAATTATTCCTTCCTGTACTGAATATATCAATTGTACTAACCCACTGGTATGTTTATTGTTTTTTAATTGAAAATTGACTTTTCCTGTATGATTTACCTCTATCCAATGAGAGTAACTTTTTTAATTAAAACGCACACTCCGTTAAGAACTCACAACGATGATATTATAATCCCATCAACATAAACACTACCATAAATATAATAAAATGGAAGAATTTATAAAAAATTTACACCATATCGAGGTCTGTCAATTCAGTTCCAGGACTTCTTTTCTAGAGCTAAATGTGGTAACACTGGGAGGTCGCGGTGTTCGCGGTGTTAATCAAACAATTGCCATATTTTGACATATCCATGTTCTACGATTTTTGCTTTAAAGCAAAAAACCAACTTTTTTACATAATTTTTGATTCAATCAGTAAACGTTAATTCACTAATTGAGGGGCTTGGTTCCAAAACTCACTTTTGCCATCAAGGTACATTTTGAGAAAACCACGAAAAACGATTACGCAGTGCGCGTTTTATATTTCGATGCCAGTTATGGTCTAGATTGATGAAGTTGGTGTATATGAGGAGGCTTATGTAAAAAAAAAACAAAAGTAGTCCGCCATTGTGCTTTAAAGTTACAATTACCTATGGCAAAAGTGAGTTTTGATTCCAACTCATGATTTTTGCAAATTTTCATTACATTACGACGTTGAAAATTGATTTTCATGACCTCAGAACAAAGTTTGACCCTACATGGATAATGATGGGTTCTGTAGAAAGGGACCCAGGGGGATTTTTTTTGTACTACAACACAGTCCAGTAAAAAAACCACAAAAATAAAAATTTTTAAAAATTCTCCTAGGTCCTTTTCTACAGAACCATCACTAAATCTTTGAATCTAAACGCAAACTCAACATAATACGCGCTTCTAAAATGGCTTTTCCTCTTCGTTGGCATCAAAACTCACTTTTGCCAATTGGCAAAAGTGAGTTTTGGAACTGAAGTCACTTTTCGTTCGCGGATTCTCGCGGAATCGAGGCACTAACGTGAAAACGGAGATCGTAGGGTTGTAGAGCATGAAAAACTGAATCAGAATCCGCAAAAAAAACGAAATCGATTTTTTTGGCAAAAGTGAGTTTTGGAACCAAGCCCCTCAATTATATCTGTAGTTTTTAGTTTTTCACTAACTGACAGTGAAAAACTAATTCTTTAGTAGGTAGTTAGGTACCTCAATTCTGGCTATTTTTCAGCGAATTTTCACTGATATTAAGGGAGTATAATAATAATTAGCTCATGGAAAATTTCATTCTTGACGGACAAATACGAATTTTGGCTTAATTCTGGGATAAGAATGAGAAATTTGAATTCGGTGAAAATCCTGAAATCTCCAAATTCATGATTGGCAACGTAGAAAATATTCTCTAAATCTGAATCAGTCAAATTTGGTGAAATTCTGCTTTTTTGAATCAATAAAAATCTGTGATTACTGATTTTTCAGTTTTAAAAAAAAATCATAATTTTTGACTGAAAAATCGGTGAAAAAGAACTGATTTTTTCAAAACCGCAAGATTTCACTAAATTTTACTGATTTAGATTTAGAGAGTAGTATTTGATTTTAATCTCAATAAAGTGACAAAAACAGATTTTTTTAAAAATGGCACCATAATGAAGATACCTAACTCTGTTTCCTCATAGGATTGAGAACCAGATTTTTCCCGAAGAGCCCTCCACTCAAATAAAATATCTTACCAATTTTTGGCAAAATCTATCAGAATATCGGGAAACACGCGACTATATCACCAATAAGTCTCGCATAAATTCAATCTTAATTTAAGCAGGTTTCCACCTCAAATCCTCTATTTCTATTCGCTTTCTCTCGAATCTTCTACGATTCCAAAATTTATACAACCGTTGTCATTTCCGGCAAGACGTCCATTCTACTTGAATGAGTTTCGTTCAACTGGACAACTAAATTGATAATCATTACACACAATGACGGCTTGAAGTCCAAAAATAAAGCCATCGTTTCCAGACTGGAACAAAACCTACATGTAAAATATAAAATATTTCCACTGTTACATCCTCACTTTCCACGACGCGCAGCATTTTTTTTTATGGTAAAAAAATTCGCCAAAATTGTTCCTACGTCGTTACAACGATAAGTCGGTATTTTCCTTTTCATTAAATCTTACAAACGAACGATCATCGGATACCGTTCAACCTACGCAAAAGCGGAAACCTGAAAAAAACTCGGCGAGTTTCCAGTTCTTAACAAAGCTTATAAACTCGTCGCGGGGTATTGAATGACATCGTACGGCAAAATATAGAGAAAACCTCGACGCAGGTAAACTTTTACCCAAATTCGTCGCCACGTTTGGTAACGTAACAGTAGGTACCTACATTGGAAGTAAATTTTAAAATGACGCATTTCACAATGACGTCTTTATTTAGTATTCTCATGACGTAGAACAGTTTTCTTACCGGTAAAGCTAATCGATTGACGGAGTAAAAAAATATTACTTATAAATGCGACCAGAAAAGCTTTGTTATTCGACAGAATACAATCAAAAGGTTCAAACGGGAACTACAAATCAACATTCAAAACCATGCATCTGACAGAAGCGAAGCTTTCAAAACCCGAATAAAAATTTTTCCGCTATCGTAATAAAAAAAAGTAGGTAGAAGAAAAACTCAACGCCGCCGAACCGATTTATCGATACGCTAATTTTTCTTTCCGCCGCCGCGTAGTAAAAACCGAAGAGTGAGGGCGAAAAAAGAGAAGGTGTGAAGAACTGGAGCAGCAGGAAAACAAAAAGTAAACGAGAATTGTAATTTAAAAAGTTTCATCGTTTATAGGTTTGTAGGGAGAAGTAATAGAACAATAATGGAGTTGTTACAACTTCTGCTACAGGTGGTTGTAAATATTACAAGACGCCGAGCTGCTTTTATCAGCTGCCAAAATTGTTTTTCCCTTTTATATTCCATCGAATATATTTTCGCCGCTAAGGCGGCGGGGCAGCGAGATTCCATTTTTCCATATATACCGTCAGCGTCACGTTCGCGTTGGAAATATGTAGCGAAACCCGTTAACTGCGCCACCATAAAACGCCAATAATTTATAAACGCCCGAACCGAGGCGAGCGCAAATGTGAATTTAAAAATTTCCTCTTTTTTTCGCTCTCGCCCTCGTTCATCCGCCATGCTCAACCATCGCAGATGAATTATACGTATCCAATATCGATACAGTGGTCTGATTTATACCCTTTATACCTATCGTAGCGGTGGGTAAAAGGATTTAAGCTACATGGATTTTTACAAACGTGACTTCGGCTATACCTCTCTGCGGTCATGTGCTGGAAACCATTTTTTAAATTTCAATTTTTTTTTCATCGACCGCCCGCGAGCTTCGTAGCGTGAAATTCGACCGTGGAAAATGACCGGTATTGAAAATTTTTCATTTAATGACCCATCGCTCATTTTACTCTCATTCATGTGGAAGTCCAAATCGACGTCGACGACGCAACGAGACGTTCATAAATTTGCGATCAATGTGGTATTGTGGTGGAGAATTCTTCGTGGGAGGGATGGGCGACGGAGAAAGTTTGGCTAAAAATGGTACACACTTTTTTATTTACACATGTGATTCGAAGTAGATGGAAAAAATCAATTTTTTGAAAAAAAGATAGTTGAGGGAAAACATTTTAATCGATTCAAGTCAGAGAAGTTTCAGAGTATGGAGAATTTGCAAGCAATCCAGCAAGTATCGTTGAAGGGAGATTTTCAAGCCTTGGTCTCGTTTCCCTTCTCGACTTCCTTCTCAATTCTCTTAATTGATATAAAACAACAAAAAATTAAATTTTTGAAAAATTTTCATAAAACTTCAAGCCCTTTTTTTCGTCTTTCTATCCAACTGTTCAACTCTAAAGCATATTCAGTAAGATGAATCGAAGAAAAATCTATACAGGATTTTAACGAAACTCAGCGAGATGAATTACTTCGAGAGAGAGACTTTCCAAAAAAATGTTAACCCCACTCTCTAGATCAGTGACGTACCGAAGGCATTTCCCAGGGGGCGGCGGGGGAGGGAGGTTTGATGAAAATCTCGAATTCAAATTCTTAAAATTCCCAACTACATTTCGCCGAGATATTTCAATTTTTAAAAAATGAATCGGTGATTATCAACATAAAATTGTCCATTTGTCCCGAGCGACGCAAGGTATTTATCTAGATTGAAACGAGAGTAAAAAATTTCAAAATGATTTCAATTTAATTTGAAAAAAATTGTAGTTTTAATCTAAATACGAGAGAAATGAATTAGGCCCGAGCGAAGCGAGGGCGAAAATTGTTTAAAACTTCCAATATAGTCAGGTCTCAATCGTACAAAAAAAGGCGTCCGCGCGAAATTCCTGTTAAAATTGATTCTTGTTCTGGACCCTAAAACAAAGAAATTAAGCCCGTATGCTTTTTTTTTACTCCTCTCCATTTCCCCAGGGTCCACCCTCCCAACATTTCAAACGCGTACTGCCTTATCTATGGGTCGTAATGAAAAAATTTTCAAACAAAAATTGTTCGTCAGCACCTAATGTACATTTTCATTTCTCATCAAAATACATTTTGGAGCAACTCCTGCCTCCCCCCAAATTTGAAAATAAAACAGTTTTCAAATAACTTCCAAATCACGTTTTCTTCATTTTAAGCGAAAAGTTTCAGAGATACGTAAAAATTTATAATCATAAAAAGTATTCAGAATTGAATTTCCTTCTCAATGAGCTTTAATACGACCATTTTCACCAACTTTTCCCGACAGGGTGGATCTCCCCTCCCCCCTCCTTACCACAAAAGTTGGACCTACGAAAAAAAATTGAACGATTTTTGTTCTTCGATATCTAATGCATAATTTCATTTACTATCGAAATTCATTTTGCAGCGAATATTGTTCGTGGGTCCAACTTAGGTAAAAACAAAGAAGGGGGAGAGATCCACTCTGTCGGGAAAAGTTGGTGAAAATAGTCGTGAAAAGGGTCATTAGAAAGGAAATTCAATTCTGAATACCTTTTGTGATTACAAATTTTGTCGAATCTCCGAAACTATTCGTTTAAAATGAAGAAAACGTGATTTTGATGTTTTCTCAAAAAACATGTTTTGTTTACAAATTTGGGGGCAGGAATTGCTCCAAAATGGATTTTGATAAGAAATGAAAATGTACATTAGGTGCTGATGAACAACTTTTGTTTAAAAATTTTTTCATTACGACCCACAGATAAGGCAATACACGCGTTTGAAATGTTGGCGGGTGGACCCTGGGGAAAGAAGGAGGAAAAAAGGGCATACGGGCTTAATGGTTTTTAAACGTCGAAAATAAGTTTTATGGAGAAAAAACGTAATGAATATTAGTTTTAATAATTTTGAGGAAAAATACGAAAAAATGCAGAAAAATGACTTCTCTAGGATACAAAGTTATTGAAAAATTTATATTTGGGAGGTGATTTCACTGATGGATCGGATTTCTAAAAGGTGACATTCTCCACCAAAATTTTTTTCCAGGACTTACAATGAGTTTTCTCGATACCCCTGATTTCAATTTCTAAGCTTAAAATTCACAAATTTGATTTATCAAGTATAGATACAATGGTCGGAAGCTTTTTTCGGAGGATGGAAAGTGAGTACTTACAAAGACTTGGAATAACAGAAAGATTTTGAGGGAGGAAACTCTTTTTCGCATTGTTGGCTCAAATAATTTATATAATTGTGAATTTGTTTATGCCCGAGCGAAGCGAGGGCGAAAATTTGAAAAAATTGTGTGTTTAATGCCCAAAAAAGCCATCAGTTGGGAAAATGACAAATTTTCCCAATTAGTATGTTAAAATGTTTAATTTTCCCAACGCACAAGTAAAAAATTCCGTCGGGGGAAGCTCCTCCATCTCCCCTATCGGTATGTCCCTGTTCTAGATCAAAGGGGGCGATGACAGGGAATCTTAAAGTCATATTAATTTCAAAAAACGGTTTTCGCCACGTTCGGGTGGTATCACTTGTTGAGAACTTTAGTCACCCCTCCCATAAATACTTGGGTGAGATATGAGTTTCTATATCTCCCAGAACCATTAATCGCGAAAACGTGATGACACATTTTACTCGCTACAACGGAGTTGAAAAGCTGCAGATCACCAATTGATTTTTGATTTTTATCAAATTCAAATTGCTCACTCAAACACCTGAAAAAATTTAACCAATATTTTTTTTCAATCATATCATATTATATATTAAAAGAATTGTCCCGAAAAACCTTGTGACAGTTCGCCAGCCAAAACCGCTCGACCGTTTTTCGTCATTCTTTTTTTAAAACGTTCCTACCGACGTGTAGATATGTCATCAAGAAAAAAATTTTCGAAATTTTAATTTTTAGGGCACAAAAAATCGAAAAAACTGCATTTTATAGCCGAATTAAACCAACGTAAATGCAACGCGCGAGAAACGCAGCCGCAGCGGCAACGACAACGTGTTCGTATTTCTTTCGGTTAGAGAGTGGGCGTGGCTACGGTCGTACGTTTCTACTCAAACTGTCGCTGTTGCATTTGTTCTGTTTGAAAAAACTATGGAATTTTGGATTTTCTCTCTGAATCTGAATTAGTAAATTCTGGCGAAATCCTTTCTTATTTCAACAGTGAAATGAATTTGCCAATTTTCCAATTGATCATAAGAAGAAATAAACTGTAATTTTCGACTGAAAAATTAGTAAAAAATCACTCTAATTTTCAGTGACAATTCATTTCACTGTTTCAAAATTTCACTGCTCCAGACTTGGACGGAACTTTTTTGGGTACGCCATGGTTAAAATTGACGAAAACCAGAGCCATCTTCATTGTATTGGGAGAAATCGTAAAAATAATATTTTTTTGATAGATAAGTTTTTAGTTTCTTTTCATTTATTCAAGAGTCAGTACGAAGAAAATAAAAACTTATCTATCAAAAAAAATGTTATTTTATAATTTCTCCCAATACAACAAAGGTGGCTCTTGTTTTCGTCAATTTTGACCATGGCGTACCCCAGGTAAAATTCTGGAAAAATTATATGATATTCTAGGACCAATTAGGTAGGTATTTAAAAACTATTTTTTGAAAATTTTGTTTTGAAAAAAATTTCCGTCCAAGTCTGTAGCAGTGAAATTTTGAAAGAGTGAAATAAATTGTCACTGAAAATTAGAGTGATTTTTTACTAATTTTTCAGTCAAAAATTACTCTTGATTTCTTTTTATGATCAATTGGAAAATTGGCAAATTCATTTCACTGTTGAAAAAAGAAAGGATTTCGCCAGAATTTACTGATTCAGATTCAGAGTTTCAGACCCAAAATTCCACAGTTTTTTCATTTCTTGAGTGGTCCCAGACAATTTTTCTTTCTAAAACGTCTGTCATCATTGGACAGTCACTTTATGATATTTTTTTACACGGACGTATGTTTCGCTTTCCCATTTTGGAAAAATAAAATATGTATATAAATGCCACAAATGATAAATTTTTCCAAATTATTGATAAAATATGAGTCATAATTTTCCAAAAGTAAGGTGACTTTTTTCCACAGCCGGAACAATTTTCCAAAAATTGAGCAATCTCCCAAAATTTCGGTAATTTTTTAAAAAAGAAAGATTCCTTACAAATCGGAAAATTCTATGAAATTTCCATAATCATAAAAATTGCAGTTTCCCAAAAAAGAAGAATTTCTCAAGAAATTGGGTTGTAGGCGAGTTTATTCACGATAAATACCCATGTGAAAGAATGGACGAGTAGATTCCTATTTTTCTCAGGGTAGGTACGAGTTGAATCCCAATTTTTCTCAAAAATTTCTTTCAGCTCTCAATTTTTTTCAAATTCTAACTCTCAATTTTTTCTCAAGTATTTTCAACACCAAAATTTTTTTCAATCTAAAATTTTCTCAGATTTTTCCATGTTTAAATGTATGTACCTACTTTTCTGTATTATTTCTCAAAATAGTTTTCAGTAAAAAATTGTCCTTGGAGAAAAAAAAATTGGGCACACCCAACACACCCGCCAGTCATGCCTATGCAAATGATAAATCTTACAAATAGAAAATGATCATTGCTTTCATGTTGAAATGAGCAACCCGAATGAAATGAGCAGCTCAAGCGAGCAGCCCGAGCGAAGCGAGGGCGCGAGCAAGGGGTTGGGGCCGCGGAGCGGCCCAGGGGGCGAAGCCCCCTAGTTATCAAGAATAATTTTTGATAAAAATTTGAAAAATTAGGCAGTCCTGCATAATATAAGTTTTCTTAATTTTTGATTTGGCACTTCCTTTCGTTTTTTTTTCACGCTTCAAAGGGTTTGCACAGTGCACAAAAATCAAATAAACACGAAATTAGTACAAATTTTTGAGAGAAAAAATCGATCCTTCATGTATAAAATTTTGATAGGTAAAAAAAGTACTTGCTGCCTGAGTATTGAAAAATTGATGATTTTCTTCGAATACCTGTAAGAAAATTAGTCATTTTCTTTTGCATTACGTTTGATATTGTTTATTTGGAAAGGGTAGGAAGAGAAGAACCCACGAAAAAACGCAAATTTTCAGTTTATGATATTCAATATTCTTCATTCAAATTGAAATTGTTTTTCTGATTTTTTCGATTTTTAGGATTTGTCTGTTCGGTGAGTTTAATTTTTGGGCTACAGCTAATTCTGGTTTCTTTCGTAAAATGTACTATTCAGGGTGTCTACCAATTTTTAAAAATCAAATTTCGCGACTTTTTCGCGACCTTTTTTTAAGGTATCTAGTATCTACCTCTCAATTTGATCCCCCCTCCCAACAAAAAATCAACGAGATCAAATTTATTATAGAAAAAAGTTTATGCACGGAAGAAAATACGTCTTCAATTTTGAAAAAATACAATTTTTCACAAAAATTTTCCAAAAGTGAGTCTTTTTATGGTAAAGAAAAGAAGTAGGGGTGAAAATTTTACGAAAAATCATGTTAGAACGGAAAAAATTGTTAAATGATTATTGAGAAATAAATTCATAGAAAGTTTGAAATATTAGTACATAAATTTGGCCCGAGCGAAGCGAGGGCGAAATTTTTTCAAAGAATTTATTCAAAAAACAGCAAAAAAAAGACATATTTCCAAATGGTTTTCTCCTTTAAAACATCCCTTAGAAAATTCCAAAATTCTCCAATTATTTTAGATTTTCCTGACAATGGACACAATATTACCTTTGAAATTCCCAATCGTGATCGCTACTTAGTCTCCTACAAGAACATATTTTTCCGCTTCAAAATATTCAATTGTCTGAAATACGAGGAGGACGAAGAGGTATATAATTTAGGAATGGGTGTTTAAAATTTATGAGCCCGAGCGAAGCGAGGGCGAAAATTTTTAGAAAAAATGTTCAAAAAGGTGAAATTTCTTCATTTTTTCTGTTTTGTAAAAGGCGAAAAAAATGGAAGTAGTTTCGGAAAAATTCGCGACTTTTGATGAATTTTGGGTCAATTTCGCGACTTTTTCGCGACTTCAGCGACCTAAATCTAATTTCGCGACTTTTTCGCGACTTTCGCGACCGGTAGACACCCTGCTATTTTTCTGAGCTTGAAAATATTATTCATCTTTTGAGGTCAGTAATCGATTTTTATTAGTCATTAAGCAAAACGCTGGTAGAGAATTTCTATCAAAAAAATACATCTAATCAAAACCTCAAAAGTCACAACTAAAATAATTATGCATCAAAATTCCAGGAAAACCTAACGTTTGCTCAATGCTCATTTGTAGGGGAGGGGAGATGGAAAATTAAAATTTCCAAGTAAAATGGAATTTTTCCTGATTTTTTAGACTACATTTAAACTTTTTCAACTCAAAAACAGAATGGAAATAAAAAATTATTACTTTAGAAAATTTTCCTACTAGAAATGCAATTGTGCCATCGCAGAGAGAAGGGATGAGCACCCCCCCTCCATCGATCGTTCTGGTCCCATCAAACCTCATATTGCGTAAATTCTATCAAAAAAGTAAAAATTTGTAAAAAATTTGAAAATTTATAAGTGTTTAAATTTGAGCATTGGAATTGTAAAATTGAAATTAAAAACTGATGTTTTAAATTTTCACCCTGTGGTTTGGAACGACACTCGAAAAATCATATAATTACCCCCCCCCCCCCCTACGTCTGCATTTTTGTTAAAAATTTTATTTAATAATAGTACATAGATAGGTATTACAAATCCTGCTTCCATAAACATTTTTCAGTGTATTTATCATTAAACCATTCAAATTTATAGGCAGAAATTCTCTACCAGCGTTTTGCTTAGTGACTAATAAAAATCGATTACTGACCTCAAAAGATGAATAATATTTTCAAGCTCAGAAAAATAGTACATTTTACGAAAGAAACCAGAATTAGCTGTAGCCCAAAAATTAAACTCACCGAACAGACAAATCCTAAAAATCGAAAAAAAATTTCAATTTGAATGAAGAATATTGAATATCATAAACTGAAAATTTGCGTTTTTTCGTGGGTTCTTCTCTTCCTACCGTTTCCAAATAAACAATATCAAACGTAATGCAAAAGAAAATGACTAATTTTCTTACAGGTATTCGAAGAAAATCATCAATTTTTCAATACTCAGGCAGCAAGTACTTTTTTTACCTATCAAAATTTTATACATGAAGGATCGATTTTTTCTCTCAAAAATTTGTACTAATTTCGTGTTTATTTGATTTTTGTGCACTGTGCAAACCCTGATGACTGATATTTTTGAGGCGTGAAAAAAAAACAACGAAAGGAAGTGCCAAATCAAAAATTAAGAAAACTTATATAAATTTCAAAAAATAAGGATTAATCGTAGGCAGGTACTTAAAATAATTCCTGAATACAAAGAACGCCTTCAAACAATGAAATTATCAAGTACATAGGCATTTTCATACTACATGTACCTATTTGTACTTTTTGTACATAAAAAAAATAAAATAAAATGAACTCGAATTTTACAAAATTTCAAAAACACATTCACATCCCAAATTTTAAAACATTAGAAAAATTCAATTTAAATGCCAATTTTAATGATTTTTTCAAACCCATATTGTTACTCAAGTATACCTTATATTGATAAATACAGTTTCTATTATTCATCCATGAATTTTTAGCGGTGTTATTAAAACCAATTTATCTATCTTTTTTCCAAATCATAAAATTCAAAATTGGAAATTTTTGGAAAAATTTCCTTAACATCGTAGAAAAATCCCACTCTTCTTCACTACCGGCAACGAAACCGGATCCCCGAAAAAAAAAATACAAACACTTTACCTTGTTCAGATCATCATCCGGTCATAACATCCGACTTCGAATCAGTCTAGAAATAAGCTATAAAACGCGAAAAACATGGCATAAACGGCGCACGAAAAAATTTCATACCACTTTATTCGATCGTAAAAAACTCGAACATGTCACATTTTCCAGTGAAAACTTTCTAATCGAATCGAGACTTGCAAGAGAGAAACAGAAAGAGAGAGATAACCGCAGAACCGGCACCTTGTTCAAAGCTCGCGTAAACTCGCACTGATGGTACAAATTTTAAATACTTGGCGCGTATTTTCCGAATGATAAGAAGTCCGAATACATTACAATATTATTGATAAGGAAAGGCGTTAAAAGAGTCGCATTTGTTTTTAACCAAATTACCCTCACATGAAAGTCGTGGCCTGGCGTTCGGGGCGTTACGGGTGATCCGCGCGCGCTTTCTGCATCGGAGTCAATAAAGAAGCGTTCGCACAAATTAACAAGGAGAGTCATACCGTAAGGTGACTTGGGTACTCGTTCGAACAGAAAATTTCCAACTATTATTGAAAAATTACTCGTCTTTTTACTCGGGTTATTAGCCTATTACGTAGGCAGCTGGTTATAATAAATTTTACCCATTTAGCCCTATAGCACTTTTTTGAAACTTCAATTCGAATTCTCGTATCGATTTTTATAGGTAATTTGGCACCTATCATTTTTCGGTCATTCGTTGCTTATTTATAGTAATCGAATTTTTCAATTTTCGTATTATCAGTCAGAAAAATTCTCCGAGGTGGGAAATTTTCATAATTTAGTGAATCTTTAACGAGATCACTCGAAACTCGACTTGTATTAAAATTCTCTCGAACTCCTGTATATTGTCTAATTTGTTCACAGCTGGTTCGTTATTTTCATGGAAATATTTCATTTGATATTCGCACTTACGGGTTTTTGAAATTACATTCAATTGACGAAAATATTACGCTAAGAAGTTACTTTCTATACGTACAGAAGATACGAACCCGCGATTTATTGATTTCTCCCCCCCCCCCCAACCCGATACTCGACCTTTCGAATAAAAAATCAAAATATTACCCACTTACATGAACTAATTAATTTGAACCTACGAATGAATATTAAAAATTAGAAAAATTTGCATCCAAAACATCACGACCAAACAAATAACCATTTTGATTTGGAAAATACCCAACTTTGAACAAGTTTTTTTTTTTTTTAAATCGAAAATATAATAACTGATACAAACTGGAAATTTTTCATTCTGCCATACCTATTAGTTATTATAGGCTGCTCCATATACACAGGGGTGGCGCGATGGGGGGAGATATTCCCCCCCAGTCGGTTTCCAGTCGGCAAAATTTCGGAAAATTCAGGTAATTCGGAAAAATTTTGAAAGTTTCGGCAAATTCAAAATTTTTTTGGAGTTTTCATAGCATAAGTAATGAAAAATAACTCATTTTATTTTTTGATAAAAATGAAAAAGAATACGAGTTTATTACGAACGGAACGGAAATTGTGGTCTTTCGGTAATTTTTAATGGATTTACTTATTCCTCAAATCAAAATTTTTCAAAAACTTTGGCCTCGCTGTGCTCGGCCAAACTGAATTATTCCTTCCATGATTTTAAAATAAACCAATTCCTATAAAAGTGATTTTTTTCGTATTTTTCCTCAAAATTGTTTCAACTAATTTTATTAAATTTTTTCTTCTTAAAACTCATTTTCGAGGTTTGGAAATCAAATTTTTTAAAAGCTTTGGCCTCGCTGTGCTCGGCCTGATCGTATTTATCCCTTAATAATTTTAAAGTAAAAGTTGGCCGATTTTTTATTCAAGTTTATTAGGTAATTTAAAACATTGTTTTATTGCACCTTGAATTTGGTCTTCTAAAATTTTCGCCTTCGCTTCACTCGGGCCAAATTTACATTGAAACTATCATTTTTTTAATCAAGTAGGTACATCGTAATTTTTATTGAAATTTTCCCTCCTCGCTTCGCTCGAAACTTGAACTAATGAACAATCTTCATAGGTTTTTTCAACTATGTACAATGAAATTATAACAGAGAGAAAAATTTTCAGGCATGAGCAGAATTGATATTTTTAAATTTTTAGCCGACAATTTTGAATTTTTTGGTTCACATTTTTGAACCTTATTCCCCCGAACCGCCTCTGTCCATACGGTGAGATCAAATTCAATACATTTTATAACTGCTTAATCAAATTTTCAGAAACATCCATTGTGTAAAAAATTGTCAAACAAAGACATACATATTTTATGACGTAGAAATTCTTTCTGATATGTACCACAACGTTTCATCTTTCGAACAAAAATTTTCAAAAAATCAAGTACAAATTTCTTGAAAAAAAAAAGTCAGACGAACACATTGTTTACTTTCAAATAGAAGAAACAATGCCGTATCAAAAAATTAGACACAAGAACATATTTTCAATCACGGAAATGGGTAAAGCCTCGAAAATTAAACCGGGTTCCATAAATTCTAATTTTCGTCTGAAAACAGAACAAATTCTAGTCCCATGATGTTTTGTCTAATATCAAAATTGAAGTGTCTATTGACAATTTGAAGGAAATGGATCAAAATTCTCTCATAAATTGATCGACTTTAAATGATTCGCGGTCTTATTCCCCCCTGCTTTGATTTTAGGCAAATTTATTGGAACAAAATTTGTTCCATGTTCAAAGCAATATCAAAGAGTCTACTAAACGGACTTATCGAATTTTCGTGATTTTTTGTTCTTTCTATGACTCAAACGAGACTAAAAAACAAAATCAGTGTTACCGTTGAAAGAGCGAAAAAAATTCTGAGAAATTTTCAAATGTACATAAAAGATTAACACTTTCTACAATTCTCAAATAAAAGAGGAAATCATTGGAAAGTTTTCATTAAAAAAAATTCACGGGAAATTTTTTCAAAATTCACGACTTTTATAATCATTAGACAACTAGAATATTCATTCTCAAAATTAATGTATTTAAACATTTTCTTGTGAATTTTTTCATGTTGTCTTCAATTTTCAAGCTGAACAAAAAAAACCTACAATGAAATTTGTTCAATTTTCATGGCACTTCCTATTTTAATGATGAAAATCTGATCTGAGTCAATTTTTTGAAAATAATATTTTGAATTGGTCCATGCAAAAAAAGGTCATATGTGAAAACCTAATATTTGAAAAAGTACTTTGGTGTATTTTTCTTTTCCATACGGGAAGATGATGAAGAATAGAAAAAAATTACACTCGATCTCTTTTTCTGATATACAGGGTGTCCGGTGAGTGTTCTGACATACTTCATTTTTGGATATAACCGGGTACCACTAAAAAAAAAAGGTTAGATAAACACGTTGCCTATCTTGAAAATTGAAGGGGTCAAATGTTGTTTTTAAAACAATCACGTAATTTTTTTTCAACCTTGGGAACGGATAGTACTTTGAAAACTGAATAAATTTTCATTATATGACTTTTTGCATAACTTGAAAATTGAAGGGGCTGCAAAAATTTTTGTTAGAAAAATGTTCTAAAAAATTAAACTAATCAAGGGAATGGAAAGTATGTTGAAAAATGAACAAATTTTGTTCCACAGACTTTTTGCCTAACATCGAAAATGAAGGGGCTACGGGTCATTTAAAATAAATGGGCTTCAAAAATTTTTAAAATTTTCTCAATTTTGGATGACCCGTAGCCCCTTTATTTTTCATGTTAGGAAAAAACTTGATAAAACAAAATTTGTTCATTTTTCAACATACCATCCATTCCCTTGATTAGTTTATTTTTTTTTTAAATTTTTGAACCAAATTTTTTGTAGCCCTTTCAATTTTTAAGTTAGGCAAAACGTCAAATAATGTAAATTTATTCAGTTTTCAAAGTACTATCCATTCCCATGATTTAAAAAAAATCACGTGATTTTTAAAAAAAAATAGCATTTACCCCTTCAATTTTCAAGATAGGCAACTTGTTCATCTAACTTTTTTTTTGTTGGGCCCGGCTATATCCAAAAATGAAGTATGGCAGACCACTCGCCGGACATCCTAGATACGGTTTTTGAACTCGATCTCATTTTTGCACAGATCTTTACGTACCCCTTCAATTTTTAAAGATAGGCAACATATTCGTCAAGAAAAATGTTCAGTGATACCCAGTTATATTACAATCAAAAAAATTTGACAGACCTCTTACCAAACATCCTGTATTTTTTTCCCAACACCAATACCAAAATGATATCCAATAGTCCATTTATTCCCTTATTGATTGATATGTAGTTCTTTTCGAGAGGAATTTTTTCTTCGAATCATGATTCATTGAAACCATATCTACGAGATATAAAATAGGTAACTCTATTCGACGTGAAAATCCGAGTTAAACGAAAATTCATTTTATTTGAAAGTCACGATAACGTAGCACCGGTCGGTAAGAGGAAAGGAAAAGTTTTAAAAATGTATTTCCTCATTCCTGCGTGGTGCGGTATAAATGCAATATTATGAGAAGAGTAAACCGCAACGTAAAATTTTATTTAGTTTGAAAAAGTTATCGAAAAGAATTCGGGAATTGGTTACGAGGGAGAGAGGAAAAAAACTACAGAATCAGAGTGGATTTAGAATAAAACGATACACTGGCGGAAAACTAATAAGAAACCAATCGAGATAAAAAGTTTTATCCTCTGTGCGGTGTTTCGGTGTATGAAATGCAACGCAACAGGTGGCTGTATTAATGGTCAATGGTGCAGAGAAAATGTCATTGTAATCTTTGCGTTATTGTGTACATATGGTTTGATTCATTTATAAGTATATTTCTATTCGAGCCGGAGAAAAGGTCCAACAGCGTTAACGGATACAAGGTGGAGGAAAAAAAGTCAAGTGTCCGGTGTCCATTTTGATATCGCGCTTAATTAAACCTCAAAGAGGTCAGAATTTTCGTGTATACGAGAGCACTTCACATATGCTAACGTTATAGTTACTCTATCTCTTAGGCTGGCCACTTGAAAATGAGAGAGAATTTTTCGTCGTTGGAAAAAAAATCGTTATTCGAATAGGCGAACTAGTGAGGAAAAAATGATAAAAGCCGAGAAACCTCAACAGTGGTATTGATTTCACGCCACAACGCTCGAATATATACGAAATACACTGTATTGTGTTGCCGAGCTCGTACAACGTTCGCGAGTACGTTGCAAAAGTTATATTTTTACATTTCTTTTTCACAAATTCGTATCAGGCAACAGATTTATATTTTCTTGCTTTCGAATAACAATCTATATTTGATAGAATACAATTTCAAGAAATTAAACTTCCATGAGTAATTTCAACAGAAAATATTTCGATAGGTGTTTGTGTGGTATAGGTTGAAAAAACACTTGTATAATAATTTTTGCTTTGTTTGCAACATATTTAATGATACGACCTACGCATTATTAATCAATTGAATTTTTCAAAAACTCAAATTCCAAACGTCACAATCTCTATTTTAAAAGTGCTCTTTATCATAGCCACGCCTAGCCTGTTCTTATCTAAATTCTATATCCTCAATGATTCAAGTGGCTAAAAAAATTATCGAGTTGGAAGCACCTCAATGCATTGAATGATATTGTAGGTATAATATTGTGAACCACGTACGTGTCGTAAAGATACTGAACAAAAATGAATCTTTGGTGTTTATTTTTATTTTTTATTACAATCAGTGCCGATGTAATTGGTGAGTAATTGCACAGTGAGTTGGAACAGTGAATATTTAATAGTTTGACTAATTTGTTTATTCATTTAATAGAGTCGATTTGGTGACTGATCTACACATTATTTGTATAGGTAGAAATAACGTAAATTACACAGTTTGTTCGCGCCTCATTCGGGTACTAATTTCAATTTTCAATTTTTCAATTCAGTTTCGCGGTTTGTGAATAATTGATTTGCACCTTTTTTTTTGAAACCTGAAGAAAGGATGAATAGGAAGTGTGTCACTTGTGTCTATAGGTCCAGATCTCACAACGACTAGGTACAACCACCCCTCTCCCCATTCCACTTTCTTACTTACTTTTACTTTTTTCCATTCGGCCTTAAACCCTAGCCCAGCAAATCAAAATTTTTGGAAAATTTGAAAGCATATTTCAAAAATATTTTCAGTAGGTACGTTTTTTTTGTCCACAAATGACATGCATTCATTTTTCATTTTCTACATTTTTACAATTTTTGAAAAAAAAACGAGGAAAACGCACATTTTTTTATTTCTAAAAAATGGTTTGACGGAAAGGGAAGGGGAGGGGAGGTATGATGGAAGAATTATCATGAGGCAAGATATTGATACCAACATCATCTCAGGAAATACAATTTTTATTCAACAATGTTTCACGTTTTCTATTTTTTTTTACTGAAATTATTTCTATTCTTTAAAAATTTTCTGAACATAGGCATCTGAGGAGCTGAGAATCAAAACTCACTTTTGCCACCATAAGTGATTTTGAGAAAACCCCAAAAAATTGTTTTAGTAAAATTACCGACTATCGAGTGTGCTAAAATCGTCGTATATAGTCGAGTAGAACCTGAAAATAGGATTCCCTGAAAAAAAATAATTCTATCACATATTCTTCTGATAATGAAGCGAGAAAATGGCAAAAGTGAGTTTAGACTCCAACATGGATTTTTTTTACAGCTACAAAAATTTCGAACAACAAAAATTAGTAGAAATTGATAAAATAAACATTTTTTTTCTCTTGACATTTCAGCTCCAAATCAATTGTTTTCGAGTTATGAACCAATTTTAAAATGCATTTCAAAATTAATGCATTTCGAAACTGGTTCATAACTCGAAGACGATTCATTTTGAGAAAAAATGTCAAGAGACAAAAAATGTTTCTTTTTTCAATCTCTTTCTATTGGTTATACGGTTATACGAAAATGTGAGTTTTGATTCCAAATCATGATTTCAACTGTAATTTTCTCCCCAAAGAGAGCGGTTTAGGAAAAAAATAAAAATACCAGGTTGTGTAGAGCGTATAAAACTTCTTCAGAATCCGTCATAAAAACAAAAAAAAATTGTGGCAAAAGTGAGTTTTGATTTTCAGCTCCTCAGATTTCAAGGCAGATTGCAAAAAACTAAAGTGTATCTGGTCGTATTGAAGTCTAGACACAACTTCTTAGCTACCTCTACAAATTTCGAAAAATTCTCTCCTAATCCGCATCAGTGAAATAGTGGACCATGGTTAGGTATTGGAACCAGTGAAAAGAATTTTCACTGAAACATGATATTTTTGATCAATGTCCAGTGAAAATGAATTTCACTATTATATTAACCAGAACTGTACCAGATTTCACTGGTTTAGATCAGGAGATAGGAAGAATCGAAGAAACACTTGAAAAAGTTTTGACTTGAAGTTTCCATGACTCACTTCTTCAAAATGTTTGGTCATTTTTGAACAAAACTAATGATTTTCAAAGTTTTTCAGGGTATTTTAGATAAGAAAGGTACGAAAGGGAAAAAACAATAAGTGAGACATGGAAAAAATCTCTAAAAAAAATAATGCACTGATTAATGTTCTAAAAAAAACTTCGCAAATTTTATTATTTACCTTCCACAAAAATTTCTTTCAAATTTTTCGAAAATTTTTCGCGGGTCCAGCGAGAGTGAATGAGGGATTGATGCAAAAAAATCTGCGGCCATCTCCCTTTCAAAAAAATATTCAAAAATTAATTTTTCAACCACCTTTCGTAATTTTTTTTACTTCCATTTCATTCGGTTTGCTCACTCTGTTTTATGGTAGAAATTGTAAAAAATCACAATTTTAGCGAAGAAAAATTGATTTTTTTAGTGAGTTTTGACACCAAAGTTACTTTTCTTACGTCTATTATAGCAAAGTCGAAGCGTTAACATGAAAATGGAGATTGTAGAGTCGTGAAGCATTAAGAACGGAACCCAAATCCGCAAAGAAAACGTAGTAAATTTTCGTGGCAAAAGTGAAGTTTTGGAACCAAGCCCCTCAATTGATTTTTTGTATTTTCTTGTAAAATATTTTCATGAAATAAAATGTAAAATTGAATTTCCGGGTCCCCTCCAAGTTCTTCGAAAAACGCTGGCTCGGTGCAACTGTACTCCCGCACCCCCTCTCACAGTCCATGAATTTTTTCAGTCTGCAAGATATAAGATAATATTAAAAAAGTATATCTCAGGTGCTTAATTTGCTATAGGCATTAAAATTATTTTTTCGTTTTTTAAAAATAGGCGTGCTTGAATGATAAAGTAATAAAAATAATAATATAGGAGCAATTATGAAAATGATAATCATACCTAATTCTTTCAACAGACTTCAATTTGAACAACGAACATGTACATTTGGGACAACCACCGGTACGAATGGAATAAATTTCATTTGACAATTTTTTCTAACTATAACTAGGTATAAGAAAGTGTTTTAAAACAATGTTTTATTAATGCAGCAATCCGATGGTAATGACCAGAAAACAAAAGAAGAAAAACTCGATTTCACGAAACCAGTGTATATCATAAATGATGAAAAACAAAAAGTAGGTACAAAAATAATAAGTAATATTCAATTGGCATTCAATTATTAAAACGTAAATTAATTTCAATCACAATTTAATCAAAACCATTCTGGTACCTATACCTACATTTGTGTTTTTTTTTAGTTGAAAAATGGATACAAGATACCATTCGATGTTCAAATGAATCAAGAAATCAAAGTAAAAGGCGAATTTAAATTGACAGATGTTCAATTTGGTGAGATTTTTCATTAAAATAATTTTTCATTTTATTTCAATCACTGAATTTCAAATCGTCAACATGCTAAGCAGTTGGGCATTACATTACATTTATTTTTTAGGAATAGAAGAATATGTTAAAGTTGATAAAGAAAAAGATGGAGTTAAAGTATCTATTGATGTGAAATCAGACATTCCAGTAGAAAATATAAAGGATAAGGGTCAACTGATATTTCTCTTGGAGGTAAATTACGATTTTAATCTTGATTCGAATGTGTTTCATTTCAATTTTAATCAAGAATAAGTTGAAAGAGACGAGAGAAAAACTAATAACGTAGTTATTTAAGTACAAATCGATAACGCGTAACGTTGTTTCTCCTCAAAAACTTCTATTTTCACAGAATAATGTTTGTTTCAGGTAATTTGTTCTCCGTTAAAATTTCATGTTCTAATTATTACCTTTAAATTTAGGAATAATGTTTGTTTCAGCCGATTTGTTTTCCGTTAAAATTTCTTGTTCTAATTATTACTTTTAAATTTAGAATTTTCAACCAGAATTTTCCATTAAATCGATTCAAACTTTTTACAGTTCATACCAGAAAAGAAAGATGATGCCATTCGGACAATACTCATATTGTTTCTACAAGGTAAACTATCTTGTTTTTTCAACGTTGAAATTTTTATAAGGCAATTGAAAAAATGACTTCAACTTTCAAGTGGCTTTATAATCTTCAATTCCAAGTTATACGAACAATTAAAAAAAAAACACTCGAAACAACAAGATAATGATTTAAAATTACGTCGATTTGACATCATGCTTTTTTTTAACGTGCTAATTGTTCTAATAATTACAATTTCGTTATTTTCTCCACAGATAGACCTCCCGAAAAACCAGAAAAAATTACCTTCGAAAAGACCGCGTATAAAATTAACGCATTCGCCGAGTACATCGGATTAATTAGCGAATTCGTGGCTAAATTGGATAAAAATGATGGTAAATCTGTGATCAAGTACAGTTTGGAGACAGATAAAGATAAAGGTAATAATTTGGCACTTCGCAGACTTTTTTTTTAAATTCAAAACATCATTTAACAAAATAATTCGATTTTCAGAAACCTTGAAAAATTCTCTCAAACTCGATGAACAAACCGGAGTACTACAAATAACCAAAGCTCTCACTCCGGGCACACATGATTTCAAAATATCTGACAAAATTGATAGTGGAATCCACAGCGAAGCTGACGTCTCCCTGGTCATCGACCATATCATCGTTTGCGACTCAAAAACCTCAAAATTCCAGTATTCTCAATTCGTTAAACACATTGCCGAAGACACCACCGGGGAAATTTTCCCTCCCGCGAGTCCCACAGCCAACTGCGTTTATAAAATAGCATATCAAGAACCTAAAGGAGGTATGATCCTATGAATTTCGACATTGTACCATTCATTGAAACGCCTTCAGCCGAACATTATTCGGTATTCATAAGATCGTACGTTTTGAATTAATTAATTTGCTGGCTAATGGGAGTTCGCAGTATGGGTTTGTTTGTATTAAGGGGAATACGTAAACGAGGAAGTTTTTAGGTTATCAAAGGTGTAGAGAAGTATTTAACTATTCATAAAACCGACACGATGTTCGCGTGGTCTTTCTCGCTCCCTCATTCGCGAAATCGGAACTATTCGTGATTTGTGTTTCGTATTTTCGCAGATTATTTCCAACTAGATGAAAAAACCGGAGCGTTAAAGATGGCCAAAGGAATCAAACGGGATGACGAATTGTTTAAAACTACCTATCATCCGAGATTCATAATTAAATTGGAAGTAAATTGCGATCCGGCTGCGGCTAACAATGAACCGCAAGACGATCAGCATCTAAGCGCTGGACATTTCAACATACCGTACAATCCTACCCAAATGTTTTTAATTGTGGTGATCGATAAAGCTGATAATAAGCCGATTTTCAATACTGAAAAGATATTCGTGGGATATCCGAGAAAATACGATATAATCACACAATACGGACCTCCTCGAGTGACTTCTGTTGCCGTAAGTCGATTTTTTCTCCTGAATAGATGCTAATTGACGACAGAACTGAGGGTAGTTGATCAAAGGAAAATTTTTTCAGCCATTTGTGAACGACAGACCAACGTCGTCGTTGAAATACTCAATCATCGAAGAAAACAGCCCTTTTTCAATCGATCCAAACACTGGAAACATTTACCCTTTGAGTTATTATAATGCAAATGAAGAATACTCGTTTACTGTCCAAGCTCGCGACGTTATCGATATAAAAGATGGAAAAGTTATACCTAAACCAGGAAAGCTCGCGGTTTCGGTAAGTCTCCAATTCTAAATCAAATTCATCTCGTGTTTTGGAACATATTCGTAGACGTGGGAAGGAGGTATCAGTGTGTAGTCTGTGTACCCCAAGACTTTTGAGGACATACCCCCTCATTCCCCCATTTTTCGCACCCACCTAATTTTTTCGCGACTCTCAATAACTATAAAAAAATCCGAATTTCTGCCTCGCTTTACTACTGTCCCTGGGCCCTAAACCATGAAAAATTAATTTATTAAACCTACCAGTGACGTTCCCAAGGAATTTTTCCGGAGGGAGGGGGTAAAATCCTTTAAAATCTCAACTCTGATTTTCAATTTTCTCAACTATATGATACCTAACATCAATAAGACTTTTTTTACCCTCTCACCATGCTATTTTTTTACTACATGCCTACCCAGTTCTTCAATCCGACTAAATTTTACATATGTGAGACTGGATACAGAAACCACCCTTAGGTGTAAAAATTGGGTTTTTTGTGGAGGTTCTCCTTTGAATCTATACCGCCCAAAATCAGTGTATATATGTAGAAGGTAACTGCAGCGAATATAATTTTCTTTTATTGATACATTCAAAAGCTCATTAAAAAATTATTCTCATATTGAAAATTTTGAAAATAAATTTACTCAGATATGAAACAGACTGACTTTTCGGGGAGGGGGCAGATGGCACAAATTTTCCGACTGAACTGAATTATCTGAACTCTTCTCCCTCTTATTCGTTTCACTGCTTGCTTTAAATTTACAATTTTTTTTTTAAACCTATTACCTACTAATTTCAGTGTAGTTGAAAAAATCTACGAAATTTTTGATTTGCCCCAAACAAAGTAAGGGTGGAAAATTTTCAGCAAAATTTCAATTTTATAAATGAAATTTTGTAGTTTCAATGTGAATATTAAAGAAATGAATTTGGCTCGAGCGAATCAAAGGCTAAAATTTTAGGAAACATCAAATGAAGGGTACAGGGGAAAACCAGATAAATCAAAAAACTGTATTTATTAGAAAAAGGACTTCGATGTAACCTTTTTCGAATTTACGCCTAGGTCTCTTTTCTAATATACAATTTTTTGACATAGGTACTTACCTGGTTCTTTCTCTGTGCTCTTCAAATTCGAGGTGCAAATGGTGCAATAAAACTAAGTTTTGGATTAATGAACCATAAAAATTGGTTATTTTTACTTTAAAATTATTAAAGAAGAAATACGATAAGGCCGAGCGCAGCGAGGCCAACGCTTTTGTAAAATTTGATTTTCAAATATTGAAAATGGGTTTTAAGAAAAAAATATGTATTGAAATAATTTTGAGGAAAAATACGAAAAAATCACTATGATAGGATTTGGATTATTTTAAAATTTTGGATGGATAAATACAGTAAGGCAGAGCGCAGCGAGGCCAAAGCTATTGAAAATTTCGGTTGTAGGGATAATCTCAGCGATGGATTGACGAAATATGATGGGGAGGGGGGGATTTCTAAGTTGGATGGTGCTTTCTGAAAAAGGAGCCCACCCAAAAAAATATTTTTCCAGGGTGTCTACCGATTTTTCAAAATCAAATTTCGCGACTTATTTCTAAGGTAGGTACATATCTAGTATCTACCTCTCAATTTGACACCCCCCCCCCCCCTCCATCAACGAGATTGAATTTATTACAGAAAAAATTTCATACACGGAAGGAAATACGTCTTTAATTTTAAAAAAAGACAATTATCCACAAAAATTTCTAAAAATGAGTTATTTTATGTTAAATAAGATGAATAGTTACAGCCCGAGCGAAGTGAGGGAGAAATTTTTCATGAAAAATCATGTTGGAATGGATAAAATTATTAGATGTTTAGTGAACATTTACCTAATAAAGTATTTTCAACACAAAATAGAAAGCTGGTATAACACGGGCTAGATATAGTGCACTTCTACATACAAGGCAACTTCGCGAGTTGCTGCAACTTGAGTCAATGTGATTGGTGTGTTATGGCAACAATCTAGAGAAATGACTAGATAGTTGCCGCAACTCGCCAAGTTGCCTTGTATGTAGAAGTGCACATAGATTTCACGGATTTTGACCTTAAAACAGAGAAATAAATTCATGGGAAGTCTGAAACATTAGGAGATTACCTACTAATATAATGACATGATTATTGGGCCCGAGCGAAGCGAGGGTGAAATTTTTTGAATAATTTATTTTAAAAAACAGCAAAAAAAGACATATTTGCAACTGATTTCTCTTTCCGAATGTTTAAAACATCCCACTGAAAATTCCAAAATTCTCAGATTTTTTTAGATTTTCCCGAGAATGGACACGCCAATACTCCCTTTGAAATTCCCAATCGTGATTGCTACCAAGTCTCCCACAAAAACTCATTTTTTCCGCTTCAAAATATTCAATTGTTAGAAATAAAGGGGAAGAACGTTTATAATTTAAGAATAGGTTTAAAAAGTTTATGAGCTCGAGCGAAGCGAGTGCGAAAATTTTTGGAAAAAATTTTCAACAGTGTGAAATTTCTTTACTTTTTCTGTTTTGTACAAGGCGAAAAAAATTCAAGTAATTTCTGAAGAATTCGCGACTTTTGATGAGTTTTGGGTCAATTTCGCGACTTCAGCGACCTAAATCCAAATTCGCGACCGGCGACCGGTAGACACCCTGAATATTCAACTTTTTTCAAGGAAAAAAAATCGGAGTTTCATTTTTTAAATGATTTTTTCAATTTTTTCAATTTTTGGAGGGGGAAAGTTACAAAAAGTGACGTAAAGCCACTAAAAGTGATCTTTTTGAAGAAAAAAGTAACTTTAGTGACTTTTGATGAAAAAAGTGACCAAAGAAATATTTCTTGATACTAATGTAAGTTCCAGATTAAGAGGAACTTTAAGTGAAAAACTTTCTTATAATTCCTGTTGAAAAAAACTCACATCTTTTTCACATTGAAATTTAAACAAGGATTTCAACTGCAAAATATTCTCACATAATTTACACTTTGAATTCATCTCACCTTGAAAAAATCTCACATCTTTTTCACTTCATATTTCAAATAAGATCTCAACTGCAAAAATTCTCTCTACATTTATACTTTGATTTCTTAAACAAGCTATCAAGTGAAATAATCTCACATACTTTTCACTTCAATATATTTTCACATATTTTTTCGCATAAGAAATATTTTCACATCGTTTTCACATCAAACCATTTTTCTTGTATTTAGTTATCCTCACATCTTTTTCACATCTCTTGAAACCTTCATTTCAAATGCAAAATGAATTGCATACCTAATTTCAAAAAAAAAAATTGGTAAAACCGCCTGTTCTATTACACTTCTTGGGAACCTCCCATTTATCTACCAATGAAGCTATCTGAATGGGAGCTTCCCAATTTATATTACACTAGTATAGTAGTCAATGCACGCACGCCGTACGGTTACATTCTCGCCTATAGTGCTGGTTTTTCAGTATCACACTATTACGAGGGCAGCAGCTCCGTAGGACTATCAACTACTACACATGTGTATTGTGACGTGATAAAGAGCAGGCGGTTTTACCAATTTTTTTGAAATTCTGCAATTCATTTTGCATTTAAAATGAAGGTTTCAAGAGATCATCATTTTTTTTTGAAAAACAGAAAATCAGTGTTGCTGCAGCACGTTAAAAAAATGCTGCAGTTAGGTCACTTTGCAGGTATGAAAAGGTCATTTACTGATAAAATCAGGTAAAATATGTTTAAGCAAAAATGAAAATTAATTGTGATCTAATGAACAAGAAAAAACTGAAATTTGGTACATATCCTATTTTTGACATCGCAAATCGATTGGAAGTAGTTTCAAGATGTTTTGGAGTCTCCAGAAAATTTTAGAATTTTTAAGCACTATAGAAATGCCTGTAAACACGGTCCATATGAACTTAGCACCTAGAAACAGTTTACTAATGTGGTGCCTCACATATACTAATAGATGGCCCCACAATCTCAAAAATTACAATTTTGCACTCAGGCCACTTTGCAAGTCATATCTTCAATTGCATACCTAATTTCAAAAAAAAAATTGGTAAAACGCCTGTTCTAATTACACTTTTTGGGAACCTCCCATTCTTCAACCTATGAAGCTATCTATGAATGAGAGGTTCCCAATTCATATACTTACACTGGTATAGTAGTCAACGCGTGCACGCCGTACGGTTACATTCTCGCCTATAGTGCTGGTTTCCCAGTATAACACTATTACGAGGGCAGCAGCTCCGTAGGACTATCAACTACTACACATGTGTATTGTAAAGTGATATAGAACAGGCGGTTTTACCAATTTTTTTTGAAATTAGGTATGCAATTCATTTTGCATTTGAAATGAAGGTTTCAAGAGATGTGAAAAAGATGTGAGGATAACTAAATATGTACAAGAAAAATGGTTTGATGTGAAAACGATGTGAAAATATTTCTTATGTGAAAAAAGATGTGAAAATATATTGAAGTGAAAAGTATGTGAGATTATTTCACTTGATAGCTTGTTTAAAAATCAAAGTATAAATGTAGAGAGAATTTTTTCAGTTGAGATCTTGTTTGAAATATGAAGTGAAAAAGATGTGAGATTTTTTCAAGATGAGATGCATTCAAAGTGTAAATGATGTGAGAATATTTTGTAGTTGAATTCTTGTTTAAATTTCAATGTGAGAATTATGTGAAAGTTTTTCACTTAAAATTCGTTTTATTCTGGAACTTACATTAGTATACTACTTCTAATTGAACATTATTATTTTTGGGTCCAGATTGCTGACTGGTATTCGTAGATATTGGGGTGATTTGAAAATTCCAGAACTCAAAAATTGCTCCGTAAAAAATAATAACGTCCAACAAATAATGAAATCCCTTCAAAAAATATGAGCTCATCCCTTATTGATTACAAATTATTAAAAAATTTCAGATTTTTTCAATTTTTGTACTTCTTAAAAAAAAATTCTCAAAACCAAAAAATAAGCGTGGGCGAAATTTTTTCGAAGAATTTATTTAAAAAACAGCAAAAAAGAGACATATTTCCAAATGATTTCTCTTTCTAAATTCTTAAAACATTTCTTAGAAAATTCTAAAATTCTCCAATTTTTTTAGATTTTCCTGAGAATGGACACAATATTCCCTTTGAAATTCCCAGTCGTGATCGCTACTTAGTCTCCCACAAGAACATATTTTTCCGCTCCAAAATATTCAATTTCTGAAATGGAAGGGAAGAAGGTTTATAATTTAAGAATGGGTTTTAAAGGTGAAATTTCTTTAGTTTTGTAAAAGGCGAAAAAAATTGAAGTAATTTCGGAAAAATTCGCGACTGTTGATGAATTTTGGGCCAATTTCGCGATTTTTCCACGACTTCAGCGACCTAAATCAAAATTCGCGACTTTTTCGCGACCGGTAGAAACCCTGTTTTCAGGACTTGGTCTTCAAGAAGTTATGATTTTCGACACCCTTTTTACTTTCCAGGTGAAGCTTTTGACTGTACCGCAAATGGTGGAAATATACTTCATCGGTGAAACATTGGAAAAGATCGATGAACTGTTACGAGAGTACAATAAGAATCTGGATATAGAAATTAAATCACTGGTTCAAGCCGTCGTACCAATCACCAACGAACAAAGACAATCAAATAAAGCTCTAGACGACAAAAAACAAATACACCTGTTGAGAGCGCTTTGCTACGCGTTAGATAAAAATGAACATGCAGTCGTGAAAGGCGAAATAATCGTCGAGTAAATTGAAACTTTATAATTTAGATAACGCCACCGGCACGACGATACGATTATTCTACGTGTTGAGAATTTAACCTGTGTAATTCTTTTTGCTTTTTTCCTCACAGTAAACTGAAATCGTCGTCCAATGTTTTTTCAATACAAATATTAGAAAATAAGAAAGCTTCGGATTCGAAGGGACGTAATGGTTCGAATTCGTTTATCGTTACGACGAGTATTTTTTCTGTGATATTAGCCTTAGGTGTGATTGTGACGGTATTTTATTTAGTGTATATGAGGTAAGAGCTTTTTTTGGATTGGATTTGAATCAAAAATCAACTGAGTACCGTTTTTCCAAACTTAGCCAACTTCAAAAACCTTGCATGAGGAAAGGGCCTTAGGTGCAATTTTTCTCTGAAAAAAATTACCCCTAGGGCCCTTTCCGGAAAAAGTGGCACCTTAGGCCCTTTCCTTATGCACGGTTTTTGAAGTTAGCTCATGCAGTTTAGAAAAACTGTACTCAACTGCTTGTGGGATAAATAATAGGTATGTACTCACGTTAATATTGATGATGATTGATACAGGAGGAGAAATATGCCTGTGATTATTTTGAGAAGAAATACGAACACGAGGAGTTCGGTTACAGCTTTGGAAGACGATATGGAAGCACCGTATGTTTATTTTGTTGGTTTTATAAAATAAGTTTGGGATTGGGATATGGTTGGGCGAGAAATCATTACGTGATCTCGTGATCATATTACCCCTCACTACCACTACCTAGTACCTACATATTGGCGTGATTAAAACTAAAAATATGCTACATATATAATATTCAAATTATTTGAAAGAGATTCTTTTTTAAATCTGAATGTGTTTTTTACACCTCTAAATCTCGACTCACTATACCTATAAACTCTGTCTTATGGTCTCCACTCTGCAGTAGGTAACCCTCTGCCTTTTCAAAGCCCTCCTCTTTGATGACCTTAATTTTATTCTAACCCTGGCGATGGACATGTCATTATTCTAGGAGAGGTAAAAATTTTTCATCAGATATACATATTTACAAATATTTTTTTCTTCAATTTTCTTCCATTCGTTTGATCTCTTCAATTTCCAATAACCTTCACCCCCTCCCCCCGCCCTTCTTCGATTATTCAAAACTTCATTTAATTTGAGAATTATCTAAACATGAAAATTTGAGTCCACCTATGATCACAACCATAGTTACTTTTTTCCATCAAGTTTTCAATGGAAATATGAATTAGATCAACTATACTACCTACTTATCTAAACCGGATGACGTTATCAAAATTCTCCAGCTCAGTTGCAGATTTTTCAAATAATAAAATTTACTTACGAAATCATGGAAAAATAACATTTGAGGGAGAAATAATTTCATAGCAGCTTCTCCTGTAAGCAGAAAAACAAACTTTTAAAATTGGAATACATAATATGATCATAGATTAATTAGCAAATTCTGCACACTCTAGATCGCGTGGGAGATGATTGAACACATCAAAATATACCTATTTAAAAAATTAAAAAATCGTCTACATTTCAAAAATTCATTTTTCACATTTTTTGAACGGATTTCTCAAATTGTTCAAAATGTAATACAGAAAAAACCGAAAATTATTATTATTTTTTTAAAATTGAGGTATATGTATATTTACAAATCATCGATTTTGCATTTTCCTAAATTTCTCAAAAACTTATTTTATCCGATTTTAGGAAAGATCTGAAAATCGCCTACCTAAAAATTCACTATTTTTGATCAATTCCGAATTTTAGTAAAGTACCTAAATTTGAATTTTTTTGAAAGGATTCCAATTCAAAAAAATACTGCAATGTGAAAATTGCAGCATTTTTCATGTTTTTATGTACCTACCTACAAAAAGGTATACAATATCATTTCGTTTGTATGTTTAATATATTGTCCATTCAAAATTGTTGACCCCAACGCGACGAAGCAAAGACAATAAACAACAGTGACAATGAGATTTTTCAAGAAGTACTAGGACCAGTCGTCACTCGAATTAAATTAAAATGTCTATCATTTAGCTGTAATAACCTAAAATTATGACTTGTCCAAGTAAATGCCAATTCGCCAGATCGCCACGACGAAATAACTGCAATTTTCTAACACAAACTTCACAATTTTTCCAACTAGGAAACACTCTCAATTCCAGTGTTTACTAAGCTGGTTATTAGAGCGAGTCGAAAATGTTCAAATTTCGTTTTGCGAGGCATACTACTACGTCAAGTTGCCATTAGGGAAGACAAATATGAAAAAAAAAAACAATTGAATCGATTCACATCTTCAGATCGTGCAGGTCTTCAATTTTTCAGATTTTTGTCTATCTAAAATATTCAAAAAAAAAAATCTGAAATAATTCAAATTAGTTTAAAAGCTTATTTAGTGACTAACCAAACCTGAAAATTAATGGTAGGTTGTACTTGGAAATTTAAAAAAATTATAAAAATATTATTTTTCCAAAAAAATTGAACCAAGTACAGATTTGGTTTTGAAAGTGCCTAATAAAACTCAAAATTGTTTAGAATCTTTCCAAAAATTTAAAAAATTTTTGATTGCGTTGAATATTTGGGAATTTGTAAAAAATTGAAATCTCTTGCGGGAATTGGAAGATATTAATCAATCTGATTCTTTCATTAATATTTTAAAAACAGCGATTCATTCTGCGGTTTGTGATTCACAAACAGAAATTTGAAGATATTCAACTCGCTCTACTCATCAGTTTGAAATAAATGAAGGGGGGAAGGAGTTCAAGGAAAGTAAACGTTATCGACTTGAAAAGTTCTGAAATTTAATACTCATCCATGGTTTTTGTAGAAGTCAAACTCGATGGATCGGTCCTCATGAAGACGCATACAGCAGATTTGAACATATGAACGCAACTGCCTTTCCCAACCCAACTTTCGAAAGGTACCTAATTCACTTCTGTTTTGCTTCAATTTAATAGATTTTTCATCACGAAATAATAATCTTTTTACGTTTCATAGAACGCAACGAGTCTCATATTCAGACACCACAGGCGGAGGAGAAGTTATACTGATGCAAAATAATGCATCAATCAATTCCAACGTTTTCCCATCATCGGGCGTTTCGAGTTTCAAACCTACGAGTAGTTCAGCTAATGAAAATTTTTCTTCGAATAATATAAACGAGTACGTAGTAATTTATTTCAAAAATAATACGATCAACAATAATCTTCAAAAAAACCATTCCGTTTAATTACCAGCTTTTCATTGAGTGAAGACAAAAAAATTACCTTTGGTGAATTAAACATTCTCACATTCCATTAAAATTTATTTCTACAAAATTCTCAACGATTGTTACAGTGCTACTAAATTTCAAACTCAAAATTGTATTATTTAGGCAAATTAAAATCGAAAAGGTGAAGGGGTAGGGGTAAAATAATTTTTCGATCTTACAAAATTTCACAATTTTTCCAAAACATTAGGTCGTTACAGAGATATTTAGACCACTACGCTCCTGAAATAGATATCCGAATAATAATGCAATATGTTTTTAGGAATGTGTATCGTGATGTGGAGTTTCCTTCAACTGGAAATACAGCAAGTACCCCCATTTCAAATAATGCTCCTGTGATAGATGTAACAACCTTGCCAGCAGTATCTGAGCAACAATGGAGGTAATTTTCTAATTTTGATACAACACTGTTCTAAATTTCAAGTTTAACCATGAAATTTATCCATCCATTTCTACTTCAACAGGAAAAGAACAAACACTGATGGTAAAGATGCTTAATCCTGAACTGCGATTCGATTATCCCCAATTTTTGTACCAACCTGTTTCGTTTTATTTTTGTTGAAATATAAATGTGGTAAAAATCACAATTGGTTTCATTTTTATTCTTCCCAAATGCCTAACTCAATTAATACGATGTTATGCATAATTTTTACGAAAATTCAATCTCAGTGCATTCTGCTGTTTAAGCTAACTCGAGTGAATATTCATTGGCTGTAATAATATTCTCGGCTCTTTGTTAATTAGGTTAAGAGCATTCTTCATCGGAGTTACCCCTGCAAAGTAAATACAGCGTCCGTCTCCTCTCCACCGTTATCAAGTATTTAGTCATTACATCGATTTTTTTTTTTTCATAACGTATGCTCGATATGGCTAGTTTTTTTCCATATATTTTGGGTCACACGCATACGTTTTTACAAAACAAAAGCTGCGAATTTTTCTCAATAAGTTTATTGGTTTTTCACTGGTGACAAATAATTCGATCCAAGGATCGAAATTATTAATTTAGGTGAAGTTGTCAAATTGCAATTTTAGAATAACTGAAAAAAAAATTTCGAGTTTTTTTTATTGCTCAATGCTCATTCAATTCGTGGAACAAAACCACACGAGCAAGGTAATCATTTTAAAAAATACACATCTGGCCACTCGCTTTTGTTGGTCAATTGTAAATTTCCTTATTATAATTTCCTGACGATGGAAAGTAAAATTAGTCGTTACAAAACGTACGTACGATTCGGTAGATTATGGAGATTTCACGTATAAATTTTTTGATTTATTTTATTGTGCTGATTCGGTTGTCTTCTGTTACCCCTTTTGTATTACAAAAATGTACTTCGGATTCGTGTCTATCGAGCGAAGAGACGTATTCAAATGGCAGCCTACTATATCTTATACGGACTAATCAACGAGTCAAAAGCATGAAACCGATGTCACCGTTGAGGGCCAGAGTACGAAAGAAATTACGTAACTTGACAAATCGAATCCTATCCCTCGAACAACCAGGTATGCTGAACCTATCGGGTCTGTCTATTCTCACACGGAATAAAAAACAAAATGTAAATCGTTCGTTCGAATCGCAACTTCGCAACCGATTCAAGATAGCCAGGGATGAAGAGCTAGCTAAATGCTAAAAGTTTAAAGCGAAAAGCTGAAAGTCTATCAAATTTAAGCAGCAATCCGAAAGTTGAAAGTTCAAAAGTTTTAAAAATAGCAAGCTAAAAGCTAGTCGAAAGCTTTTTCTTACAATTTATTTTTTAGCTTTTGACTTGAAAATTTGAAACCGAAATCAACAATTTTTCAATCAATTTTTTTTCGATTCTCAGAATAGTTTCAATTCTTAATTTCCTCTTCTCCAGATATATCTTAACTCTGAAAATTTTCCCTCAAAATATTTTTCAACTCTAAAATTTTTTCTTTCAATTTTTTTTCAGGTATACAAATTTTTCAACTCTGGCATTTTTTCCAAAAATACATGGTTCTCATTTTTTAACTCTTGAAATTTTTTCTCAAAATTAAATCTTTTCTAAAATTTTTGTGCTCTCGAAGTCGAATTTTTTCTCAGAAGTTCAATTTTTACAGCGTTTGAAATTTTTTTCTCAAAATTCCATTTTTTTAGTTCATATGTTTTTCTCAAATTATTTTCCAGCTCTGAAATTTTTAGAATAAAAAAATTGAAAAAAAATTTGGGTTGAAAAACATTTTTTAAGAAATTTAATGTGAGAAAAATTCGAAAGAATGTCAAGTTTTTAAAAATTTTAAGCTCAAAGAATAGGATTTTACAGTTGATAATTTAGATAAATATTAGTAAAATGAAAAATTTTTAGTAAAGATGAAAATCGAAGAAATTGAAAAAAATCTTGGAGCTAAAAAAAATTTTGAGGAAGAAAGTTGTGTAGGGGGGGGGGGGGATTTTATTGGACTCGAGAAAATTGATATGAGAAAAAATTTCGAAAACTGAAAAAATTAAAATTTTGAGAAACGAGATGGCGCTGGCGCATAGTTCAGTCATTCTGTTGTTCATTCCGTGTGAGAATAGACACGACCGATCTATTAGTAAATTTTTATCGTAAATTTATCAAATTACAAACAACTCGATTCTGCCAAGAAAATTCTCAACACTATACTGCTTTTATTTCACAGTCTGGTTAATTTCTCAAAACACGGATAGATGGCATCTCAGCTGCGAAGGACCCTGCACTTGTCATCCGGCCAAATTAATTCTATCTTGCTGGAATCACAATTTGTACGCCATTCCATCAGTCCAAGTCGTTCCCCAAGATGTGAAAATCCTGTGAGTTTAAAATTTTCCATCATTCGAGACGATAAATAACAGACGTACCTCTTCACCCGTCTACGTATTTCGTATTCTCGACTCGATAACCCGCCAGAATTAGAATTAAGCCTTATCCCGGCTACGAGAGATACCAAGATTTTATAAAATTTACTCTCCTCACAACGACGGCTTCGGACGTTTTAATTATTAAGCGAGAAAATCGATGTTTAAGTCACGTATAAAATTTACCGAATCGGTGTACAATTTTATGTGTAGTCGAGCAAAGCGAGGGAAAAAAACTAGAACGAAAGCGTAGGTGTAAAAGATACGCATTCACAAATACTAGCTAGGTACCTAAAGTTAAACGAATATTTTTCCTGTAACTTTGAAATGAGTTTATGGCAAATTTATTGTACCTTTTTCGGCTATACACACGTTCGGTAAGTATTTTCTCGAGACCCTTACCTACACCATCAACCATATTGAACTACGTAAGATACGTTTATATTTAAATTATCTCATTTGGAGGTTATATAAAACATCAACGCCATGCCATCTCAAAGGAGGTAAGTATTTTTTGTACGTTTTATATTTTCAGAGAAACATTTAAAGGTAAGCATCGTTGAAAAAAAGTACTAATTAACTAGGTACGTTGTTTGTTGTTTTTTCATGTTGCAGCGATTTAGGGTTGAATGGAATTGAAACTTTTCATAAAGATACGTTCAAGAGATTAGGCGAACTGATGGAACTGTAAGCAATTAATTTACCGTATTTTTTATACGTTCAAATTTTACTATTCTTTTTTCCATTTATTAAATATATAGATAGGTATTAGGTACTTATAAATTATGCAATTTGCATATTTCGTGCAATCGATGATTGGAGATAACTTCAAATAGTCATACAACGTACTTAGTTTAAAATGTCGTACTAATTAAAGGTGGATTTTAAATTAATGAGGTTAGAAAAATGTTTTTCTGGGAAACATTCTATACATTTCGGTCACTCTTTTTATTTTTTCAAGATTTGACATTGATAGATGATTAAAATTTTTTGGAACCGATATCAATATATCGATATTTTTTTGAAATACGGGTAGGTAGGTACCTACTTGGAAATATCTATAAGAGGTATCATTCTTTCTTTTTTTGGTGGGAGGAGGAGGGAGGGAAGTTTTATGAGGAGGAGGTGGTACAAAAATTACGTCTAGATCTTAAAAAATTATCTATGTAAAAATCCCACCTTTCTGAATCAACCTTCGATTCAACCCATCGGACATTACAAATTGAAATCCAATTGTAATTGAATTCAAAAAATTGAAAAATTCAACATTTCACCGAAAATAGATGTTGTTTGCTTAAACTTACTAATGATAGGTACCTATATTTCACTTCTATCATATTCTTTCAAAAATAAGTAAGCACTTGAAAAAAATAATTTTTCTGCGCTTTTAGAATTGTAAAAAATGTAAAATGAATAGAATATTTTTAAAATTTTTCTCCCCTGGAATATAGTACATACATATTTCAATATGTGAGGAGGTTTCGAGAAGGGAGAGGGTAAGCTACAAAAAATCATTTTCGTCCCCTCCCTCATTGATTTCTATAACAACTTGTCTAACAATCTCCCCCTCGCAAAAAAAAGTTTGAAACCTGAATCAAGTCTCTAATGTAACTCAAAAATTCTTCAAAAAATTGTTTGAATTTTTTTTTCACTACCTATTATATACATAGTTTAGATTAGAAATTCGAAAAGGGAGAATCATGAGAGGATCAATGAAAAAACCATATCATACTTCCAAGTGCTCAGAAAAAAGCCTTAAATTCAAAAAATTTTTAAAATCATTTTGAAAAAATAAAAAGTTTACATTTTTTGATTTTAGAACCCCTTTTACACTTTGAAGCATAAAATGGCGAGGGGCCCTCGAACAGATTTTTTCGAATTCCTGCTATAATTTCTCATCAGAATACGATTAATTTCTCAAAATAAGTAAATATTTACAAAATAGTGAGTGTGTTTTCCAAACGTGTTTTTCGCGTAAAGTTGATTTCGCAGATTAGTACCTCTACCTACTTCCCTTCTTAAAACCACGTCACATATGAAAAATTTGAATCGAAAAAATCATTTATGGCGATTTTCTCAATTTTTAAATAATTGTATTTTATCTTGAAAAATTAGCCAGGGTGAGGAGAAGGAGGGTGTACAATAGTGAAAAATAACTGCTAATGATTTTTTGGGCATAATCATTCTCATAGGGATTACTTTTTTAAAAAAATCAAATATTATTATTATTTTTGACTGAAAATTAAAATTAAAAAAAAACATGACATTTTTTAAAATATTCTCGAAAAAAATGAATAAATACTTTTTAAAATTGTCATCTGTTTCGATCCACTTTACCTTCTCTCCATCTTTTATAAATCTGTCATAACATAACCCAAATTAATAGAGTAAGGTAAAGAAAGAGTAATGGTATTTTTGGATAATAACATCGCACATTTCAGTAAAATTTCTTCAAAAAAATTTAGATAATAAGCGATTGTACATATTCAACTGAAGACATAAAGTTGTTTGCTTAAATGCACATAATTACACATAAAATGGATAACAATTTTTGACTTACGCAATCAAACACCACTTCAATGCAAAGGAATACTGTGTTCACAAGCAACTTGATAAAAAATATTTTTTCCAACATACGAGTAAGTTTCAAGTCTGAATTGCTTGATACACAAAATAAATTTAGAAATCGATTCAGATGAAGAATACGTACTTTTAAATTTGAATTCCGATTGGTTCAAGAGTTGTAAAAATGGAAAATTCAACCCAAAAATTACGTTTTACCTACATATTTGACGTGGGAAAAATTGATGCAAAAAATCGTGCTTTACAAATCACTACAACTAAAAATGTAAGAGAAGTTCGGCTAGTGGTCACGCCTCACGAGATAAAATTATCACTATGAGCTCCGATAAGGGTAGTTTGCGAGATATTCGCGAGCCAGTTCGGAAAAATGGGGAGAGAGGATAAACAAAGAGAAAGATAACGGTTGTGTGCAGAGAAGCAGACAGGAGACCAACAGAGAGGTGACTGTGAATGACGAATACACGGGCGGAATGTAGGATACTACGATCATTATGGATTCGGGGAAGGACAATTCTCGTCCGAACAAGTAGTCAAGTGCCCATCGGAAACACTAAAAAATTAAAAATGGGACACGGAGAAAATCAGTGTGCTCATCGAGGAAAGAGGAGGAGGGATCCAGTTCCCAATATGATCAGACAAGGACCTGTATCAATTAACACAATTTTTTCCAGAAAAATACTAATTTTTATAAGCGATTTGATGAACTTGGAATTTTTTTAAAGGAATAAAATCGTGAAAAAATGGCATAGGGCTTATAAAAATAATCGATTTCTTATTTTAGTTCCTTTAGTATCTGGCAGAACACCACTTGAGGTGATGTCAGTCTCCGATTGGAACAGGACCTCGATTTTTGGAAACACCACGTTCTATGTAGCCAAAATTTCAGTCAGCCAAATTGATATCTTTATTTTTGGCCAATTTTTTGAAACTGGGTTTCAGAAAATATACAATAGCCTTATTATTGAAAAAACGTACTTTTTCATCACACTTGATGAAAACAGGTGCCCACCACATATCGACCTCTTGAACTCAAATTCGACCACTTTCAGCCATTCTGAAACCTCCGTCGCAATTTCGATTTCCTCTAGTATTTTTTAAATTCCTCCAGAAGTCACCCACATGAACACGGTTGAATTAAAAATCGAGGTCTCGGTTTCTCTCGACCAGTTTAACAAGAAAATCTACCTCTGGCGCGTGAAATCGAAAACCGAAAAAAATTACTACTTTTTTTGTACCTTTCTGGATCTAATAATCTCTTGATGACCAGTGACGGTCAAAATTTCGTACTTACTTTTCAATTTTTTTTCTCTCAAAAATTCGTACCTTTCGAAATTTTGTGCTTTTTTGGTACTTACTTTTTTACATCCTATTCAATATTCGTACTTTTCGTAGGTACAAACCTTGCAGGAGGACATCTCAAGTGTGTATTTTTGACCTGTTCTTAAATTGGAGAAAAAATAAGATATATTTGAAAACTGTCGAATCCCCGAAACTTACAGTTCACCCCCCCCCCCTACACTAAAATAAGAATGAATCTACCGAGCCAGCGATCAGACTCGTCCCACGTGTTAAATACGAGGCAAGTACGGCAGGTATAGAGATGAAAAAAAAACGATCTCGTGGGGTACTCTCTGGATACATAGTGCGTATGTGACGTGTTGGTCAAGAATATGTACTTTGTAGTCAGGTTATTCGCATCGCCGCGCCATCATTGGCTTCACACCATAGGGGTGCTGCTGAGCACCAAAATCAAATTCCCCGTCAAATGGGCGTCTGGCTATCGCGCCTTACCAAGAATATAACGGATTCCTTTATGCTGAGAAATTCGCCCATCTCGATCAGATACTTTTCTGACGTGAAATAAATACGCACCTACTCTCTTAATTTGAATCAGTCAAAACCCGAAGGTTGACTGATTCAAATAGACAGAATGAGTCACTGATTGGCAGTAAAATATAACTGATTCAATTAGTAAATTTTCATTTTTGGGTCAGTAATTTTTTCCTTGACTACTGAAATGAATCAGTAAATTTAAATTTTTCACTGATTTCTACAGTGACTCAATTTTTGTCTATTTCATCAGTCAACTTCGATTAATTCAAATAAAAAGAGTATGGGCAAAATAGCGGCGTGAAATTCTGCAGATGATTTGACGAAAAAAAACGAATTATAACATTTTCACAAAATTGTAATAATTTCTCGCAAAATTTTCATCACCCCAACTTTGAGCACCCATAAAAAATTATTGAAAAATCGATCGTATGTCAATCAGCGAAGTCACTTCTCGGTGATTATCTTAAATCCTCAAACTTCTTTTACTCATATTAGAATGAATGCACTCTCTTAATTCGAATCAGTCAAAAACTGAAGATTGACTGATTGAAATCGACAAAATTGAGTCACTGGATTGTCAGTGAAATTCCACTGATTCCTCAGTTAATCTGTAAAATTTGACTACCAATCAGTGAAAAATTACTGATTCAATTGGTGAATTTTCATTTTTGAATCAGTAATTTTTTTCTTAACTACTGAAATGAATCGGTAAAAACTTTAATTTACTGATTGAATCAGTGGGAGTTAGTGAGTTGATTCCCAGCTTTGAAAACGGTTCTAATTGATTCCCATTTTTTTTTGAAATGTCCAAATTGATTGCCACTTTATTTCAATGGTATGTACCAATTGATCCCCCCTTTTTTTCAGGCGTATACACGAATTGATTCCCAACTTCTTTCAACAAAGGAATTTTTCAGAAGAGCGAATTAATATGCACAAAACGTTTCTACGACTTAAAATTAGGTTCAGCAAATGTTGGTTTGTTTCAAAATGTGGATTTGGGGCCTACAGAGCAGGTTTCACTCCAGTTCTCAAGAATTGAAATGAAACATTTTTCCATATGTTTCTAAATCACAGATTTTAGAAGTTTTTGAGCATTTTATTTAAAAAACACAAAAAAGGTGTTGAAATAATTTTTTAAATCCAAAATAAATAACACCATTGTTTTTTTCGTAAAATTTTATTTCCGAAACTGCGATTAAAAAATTCCCAAGCATAAGCGCACCTAGATGGGAAAATTTTTCATTTCAATTCTTGAGAACTGGAGTGAAACCTGCTCTGTAGGCCCCAAATCCACATTTTGAAACAAACCAACATTTGCTGAACCTAATTTCAAGTCGTAGAAACGTTTTGTGCATATCAATTCGCTCTCCTGAAAAATTCCTTTTTTGGAAAATAAAGTGGTAATCAATTCATACATATCCTGCCGAAGAAATGGGAACCAATTTGCACATTCACTCTTGAAAAAAGGGGAATCAATTCGTACATCTCCAAAAAAAAAAAAAAATGGAAATCAATTCCCTTGTGTTTTTACACAAATATTTCTTTGGGAATCAACTCACTTACAGCCGAATCAGTAATTAACACTACTGATTTATTTCAGTAGTGGAGAAAAAAATTACTGATTCAAAAACGAAAATTCACCAATTGAATTAGTAAATTTTTCACTGATTTCATCAATGATTCAATTCTGCCAAAAAAGGCTGATTAAAAAAAATCAGTCAATTTGACTGATTCAGATTAAGAGAGCAATAATGAGTATCAACTCGTCAGCTACAATATTAAGTAGTTATACATCATTTAAACATGTAAAAATTACTCATCGCAATTTTCATTATTGATTTAACTGCCTCATCACCTGCTACTTCAGATATCCAAGAACAAATATAAAAATAAGTATCAAAATGTACTTATAGATCCCACTAACCATTCATTAATTCATTTTCTTGTATTTTTTTTCCTCCTACTTCAGCGACCTGTTTCATAATAATCTGAAGTACCTGCCACCTACGATTTTCGAGGGGTTACGATCGTTGGAGAAATTGTAAGTTTTCCTCCGGTTACATAATATTTCGCAATGTTGCGAGCAATTTTTTTCGAGATAGATAATTCATCGATATTTTGACTTTAATACTTAGGAAATTGAATAGGAATAAACTCATCGATGTACCGCAACGATTGCTGTTCTTTTTGAATCGTTTGAAAACAATGTAAGTCCCCTGTTTACTCTCTCATTTCGAATCAGTGAAAAATCACTGATAAACAGTCAGAATTGCAGCACAGGAAAAATCAGCGAAATTCACTGATTTTCAGTGAATTTCATAAATTGTTTTCAGTGAATTTTCACTGATTTCCAGTGATTTTATTTCACCGATTTGTTTTCAGTGAAAAAAAATTCACTGATTTTCTCCTGTGCTGCAATTATGACTGTTTCTCAGTGATTTTCGGTAATTTTCACTGATTTATAATTGAGAGAGTATTCAATACGAATATTACATAACTCAAAATCGGTCCGAATTCAGTTTATAAAAATTTGCAGCGATTTATCAGTAAATTCACTGACCACATTGCCGGATGTATTTTTTCAAGAATGTGCCAATCTCATGGTGATCTATTTATACAGCAATAAACTACAATCGCTGTCTGGCAAACTGTTTCGTACGTCGAATCATCTCGAAGAACTCGATATTTCAGATAATCAGTTGACAAACTTGGATGCTACTTTATTCAAAGGTCTAACGAATTTGAAATTTTTGAAAATGGATAACAATAAAGTTTCGGAATTGGATTCAGGTTCGATTATCTGGGCAAGGGGTGGATAAAAATATGTTGAAAATCGATTAAAAATTAATCCAATTTACAGAACTATTCTCCGATAATAAATACCTGAGTATAATATCGATGAAACAGAACCACCTGATGAAAATAGGTTCAAGTTTTCAAAACTTACAGCACCTCGGTTATTTAGATTTATCGTTGAATAAAATAAACCAGGTAACGGTATTTACCTAGTTTAAGCGTAATAGGTACTTTCTAAGTATACTTTTACGTACTTTATATACGAGTACAAAGTTGGGAGAGAAAAAATTCTCTATTCGTGGGCGTCTGTGTCCTTGACTGTAGGGTTTTTATTTTTACCTAGATCGAAGGAAACGAATTCAGTAATACGATATCATTGCAAGAAATCCATCTGAACCGTAATTATATCGAAGATTTTTACATGGATATATTCGTAAATGCGACTTCGCTGAGGAAATTGGTCTTATCGTCTAATGGATTATTAAATTTCACCCTGAATTCCGACGTGAATCTGGATAACTTGACGTTTTTGGATATTCGTTTCAATATGTTGAGAGAATTTAATGAAAGAATGTTAGAAGCTTTGAAAAATCTGAAAACTTTGTGAGTCACGATACTTGGTAAAATTAATTCGCAAAAAGTTAAATATTGAAGAGCAGTTCAATGTACACTATTCGAGTGTTTTTTCCTCGTTCTTATGTAGATTGATTCATGGAAATATGCTGCGTTTCGTGCCTGATAATTTCCTAGACCACTTGATGAATTTGAATACGATTACGTTGGCTAATAATATGTGGTATTGTAATTGCGACATGTTCTACTTGTCCAAGTAAGTTTTAGAAAATTTCCATATTTGAGCTTCTGAGCTCTGCGGTTACGTCATCGCTTAATATTAAAATATCGAAATGTTGCAGATGGTTACGAAATAACAAGAACAAGGTTCTAGATCTCGTCGATGTAAGATGCCTGGGTCCTTCTCAGATGATACAACGTCTGATCAAAGAGCTTTCCTATGGAGATTTATGCGACGGTCAATGGGCCAGTTTTCAAAATTTGGCTGATCGAGTCCAAGATAGTTGAATTGTCCAATTTCCATGATTTTATTTCGCATATAATAATCAAAAATTTTCCAATTCAAAATTATTGACACGGAAGAGGAGGAACCCCCTTTAATTTTCCTATTTCATTTTAATATTCCAAAAGTTAAAATCAAAACCATAAAACTAGCTGATGAGTCAACGCATGTTTTGGGATTTTAATTTTCCAAATAGTCCCGAAGGTATAAGAGCAAAATGATCCCTGGACCTTTCGCAGATGGCGAATTATCTCACACCAGCAATTCGATGAAAATACGTATTGCATACAAACGTAGAATCAAATTTCGAGCCACGCGCCGTCGCGTCGCGTGGGTTGCCTTTCAAATTTGGCGGGTAAAATATCAACTCTTCGACTTATTTCGTGTACTGAAAGGTGATAACGACGCGACGCTACTACAAACATTTTTCAACTCGTAGTTGACGATACCTTTTTCGCGTTAGTTTCTCTATTTCTTTTCGACGATAAGATTTTATTGTTTACTCAATGTAAGTATTGTATATATACTTTTTCACGTGTTTGAATTTTTTACGTGTGGTTTTGGCTTTGATTTAGTAAGAAATATTTAAGAAAGGACGATGGAAAAAAGTATTTTCAAGCTTTGAAAATTTATTTATTTATTTTTTTTAAATTAGATTTTAGATTTTGGCGATTCAGAGATCAATTTTTCCAATTTTTAATTTATTCAATCGTTACTATATTTTTTTCTATAATTTTTCATTCAAAAAATTCAAAAAATTAGCTTCACTTCGCATAAATTTGTTTGCTTTATTGCTTTTGAAAACAATGTTGAAAAGCCAAAATGAAGATTACAAAAATATTTCACGAAGAAAAATAATTCAAAAAACCTTTCATTTTTTGAATTTTAAAATCAGCAAAAATTTCAAACTGCCATTAAAACACATTCTCTTCCATTCTATTAACCTGTCAACAAATGCGGCGCGACAGACTGCAATTTCATTAACACGTATTCAATTTAAACAAATTACATGGGATTATTTGGAACAAACTTCGGTTAGGAATACCTACGAATTATAAAAATACTACACATTCGACTTGAGAAATACATGCACCGAGAATCTAGATCGAAAAACTTTACCGTTACAAATGAGGCATTATTCGAGATAAGATTTTTATTCGTTTAAAATTCGAATCGAACTTGAACGCTTTCCAGCTGTTTCAATCACTCGATTCAGCGTGCACGTGAACTGAAAATGGCAGGCGTTCGGATTGAATAATCTGTCTGTTCACGAATGAGTGGAATATTGACAGTGTGCCGTTTCGAGGATTTATTATTGTGATTTTCAACTTCGCTGATCCGTCAAAGAAATGACGAAATCGATATAAAACACCGAATTCGTTCGATAACTATTTGAATTTTTCAGGTAGTTTTTTTTGAGGAAGAAATAATTTTTAAAAATCAATATTGGTGAAAGCGACAAGAAATGAAACACCGTGATCAGATGCTTATCGGTTGAAAAAATATTCAAAAAATTCTAATAGTGGAAATTAATGGTACTTCTTTCGAAAACTGAAAACCATGAAAATAAAAGATGCTGCAAAGGAATAAAATGCATTTTAAACTATAATAACACTCGCGAAAAAAATGAATTTTACGATATAAATTTCGATTTTTGGAGAATTAGGACCGTTGGAGTTGATGAAACTATAATTCTGGAGTAATTACAAGGGAAAAAAAGATACGAACACTTCAATCACAAAATCTCATTTGAAGCATGTTTTTTCTTGAATCTTCAAAACCAACAATTTTGAACTCGGTGATATTCAATTAGATGAAAATGATATCAAGAACAGGCCAATAACCAAATTTTTGAAAATATTTTCGGATTTCAACCTTCCTCTCACTCCAATTAATTAATCACAATTCCGATCCTCTTGAAGAGTGAAAGAGTGTGAATGACTACAAGGGTACAGTGTTTTATAACTTTTTTCGAATTTGGATAGGTCCTTGTAAAAAATTACGGTTGAATGACTCAAAATATTTGGTAAAAATTTGAAATTTTTGACCAATCTCCACGCTCCTCGCCCCCTCCCCTCGCACAGAAGCAGTTTCAAAATTTTAAATTTTTTGAAAACTGAAGACTGGAAAATTTTTTTGGATTGTTTGAATGATTTTTAAACACCTGTAGCCAAAAATCATTCAATCATACGTTCCTAAAAAATCGAGATGAATCAATTTTTTACTCTTCAATGGTAATCATATATATGTTTAAATTCAAAGCTTCCTACCACTTTTTTATTCCACAGGTAAAAAATTCAAAATATTTTGCCATAGAGAACAAACATTCAGCTACATTTCAAAACAAATTTCATCCAGCTACTTCAATTAGAAAATTTTTTACACTGAATGAAAAATATAATGAATGAAAAATCTTCTTTGCGGCATAAAAAATTTTCTAATTGAAGTAGCTGGTTGAATTTTTTTTTGAAATGTAGCTGAATGTTTGTTCTCGAAGCCAAAATATCTTGAATTTTCATTTTTGAAATAAGAAAAATGGTAGAAAGTTTTGAATTTATAAATTTCATAAATAAGGCAAGCGATTGCCTAATTCATGCATTAGGCAAAATTTTTGCCTATTTCATGAATTCGGCAATTACACGGATTAGGCGTAACATATATACGTAATAATAATACGACTACTATCAACAAAAAAATTCAAAATTATGAAACTTGGCACCGGCATAGAGAAGCCTCAACCTCAACTCTGCACAAAATTTGGGCAATTTTCTATACATAGATTCAAAGCAAACAATTTTCAAAGTTGAAAATTGGGGGGGGGGTGCCAAAAACCGTTACCTTCACTTCAAAGATGACCCTCAACTTCCCCTCTGGAAAAAAACTTGACATTTTTCTACGTGTAGATTCAGAAAAAGTTTCTCAGATCTGAAAAATTTGTCTCGGAATCTATGGATAGAATATTGCTTAAATTTTGTCCAGAGTTGAGGTTGAGGCTTTTTTACACGACGACGGTACCAATTGCGACACTCGTCTGGTTTGACTCATGAGAAAAATTGAGAAGTTCATGCACGAATTTTTTTTGATAAATTGTTCGAGTCATGGGAAGTGTTGCCCTGAGTGTGGCATCACTGGGAATGAAGCCTACCTCAATTTTTACTAGTTACGACATATACTTGTACCGCGTAAATTCTCCTAACCAAATAAATCCGAAGACGAAGATCATCTTACAAGCTAACTTCACCAAAATGCAGGATATACTGAACAAAATGTTTAAAATTTGTAAAAGGCTTTAATTTGGTCATTTTGCAATAATTTTTTGCTAAGCCCTTCAAAGTTCGAAAAAAGTTTCCAACTTTTACTTCATTGATTACCTTCATATCTGATCTCATTTTTTTTAAATTTCTTCATCTTTATTATAATCTGAGAAATGAGATTTATGGGTGAAAAAATAAATTTTGGTTACGACATGAGAAACTTCTGAATTTTTTGAAACGCATTTCATTCTTTCTTCATGTCTCTACTTTCAATTTTTTGGGTGAAATATTCGTTTTCAGGATCGTTGATAAGTAATAATGGTGAAATGTTGGTGACGATTAATAACACAGATCGACTTTTTTGAACTTTTGAAATGCTGTTTGAAGTTTAATGGGTGATTTTTATAGCATTTTTCACGCTGATCACGAAAAAAGCACTGAAAATTCCATCACCCAAGGATTTTTCACAATTTGAATTTCTTGTTGAACAGTTTTTCTACTTTTTAAAATAACTTTTGACACTTGAAGTCGATTTTATGAAAAAAGAAAAGGGTCGGCGAAAAAAATGAATAGAACATAAATTGTAGAGCGTAAAATTTTCTTTCTGTAAAGTCCGATTAGTTTTTACTTAGAAGGCTTAGCTTTCGAGATATTTTAGTCGAAAGTTCGAAGTTCAACCTCTTTTTTGAATTGAAAATATTTCAAAATCCAAGCCACCTATGAAAAAACTACTTGGACTTTACTGAAAGGAAATTTTACGCTCTACAATTTATGTTCTATTAATTTTTTTGTAAGTCCCTTTCTTTCGCCAGAAAATCTATTTTTTGTAATGAACCGCATTTTTAACATTTCCTATTTGCAACAATGGGAATATCAAAGGGCGGAAAATCTACTATTTTCTTTCTACGTCATTGATTCCGATTGGTGTTTCTGATCTACTTTTTAGTGCAGAGTTCGAATATGATTTCAGTTTTACCCCATCGCATCAGGATTTTGTATAGGTAATTGGAATTTTTTGTTGAAAATTCGTTTTACATTTTTTAATGCAAATTTCAACCATTAAAGTCGATTTTCTGGCAAAAGAAAGGGTCCTACGAAAAAAATCAATAGAACAAAATTTGAAGAGCGTAAAATTTTCTTTCAGTAAAGTTAAAATAGTTTTTTCTTAGGTGGCTTAGTTTTTGAGATATTTTCAATTCAAAAAAAAGTTGAACTTTAAACGAAAATATCTCGAAAGCTAAGCCATCTAAGAAAAAACTAATCGGACTCTACTGAATGGAAATTTTACCCTCTACAATTTATGTTCTATTCATTTTTTTCGCAGAACCTTTTCTTTTTTCAGAAAATCGACTAAGTGTCAACAGTTATCAAAAAAAGTAGAAAAACTGTTCCACAAAAAATTCAAATTGTGAAAAATCCTTGGGTGATGAAATTTTTTCAGTGTTTTTCTCGCGATCAGCGCGAAAAATGCTATAAAAATCATCCTTTAAATTTCAAACAGCATTTTCCATGTCGACCAGTGTAATACAACTCTTTATATAGGTATTAACGAATTGACATCTACTTTGATACTCATGCCTTTTAATTTTCATGTTGAGCAGAAATTTATCATAAAGTTTGGTCAGTTTTAAAAGTAGTACTCATTTCTGCGATAAAACTGATATTTTTAAAAGCTTTTCTTGCTTCAGAACAATTTTCAAGAACAGGCAGGGGAAGGGTATCTATCAGCTACTCAAAATAATTCTCGAATTAAATGGTACTTCTGGAAAAATTAGGGAATCGTACGAAACCTACATAATTGCAATACAATTTTAAATTATCCCGGCATACTGATACAATGCCAAAGAAAAACTTAAGTACCCACCAAGAGAAGTTTCCATTCAGAAAATCAACATCCAATTCACATTACATGACGTAAAAGAACCGCCAAAAAGTACACGTAAGAAAAACCACCAAAAATCGCCGCAATCCAAACAGAATTCCAGCTGAGTAATCTTACAATAGGTAGTCATTTCTTTCAAAAGATACAAATATCATCGGTCAGAACCACATTAGGTCCCTACCGCAACTACTGACCTTTCAAACTACCACACTCGGTAACCTTTATGACCTTGCAAGAGTAATATAAATCAGAAACGAAGAAACATCACAGCATTGTTAGACATTTCGATGACGAGACGAGGAAAGAACCAGGAATGAATTTCTCAAACCCGAATGGTTTCCTTTTACATTGACACCAAACGGTTGAATTTTAATGGTTAATTTTCTCGGTCACAAAATCGTAAAAAGCAATTCACTCGAAAAAGTAACGCGACTTAAGGCGCTAATGTTTCGAAACCTTCGAAAGCTTTCAAATCACCGAGCTCGAGGGCAATTCGCTCCAAGACACGAAGTCCATTACCGACCAAATCATTCGGGTACTTCCATCGATTGATATCTGTACCGGATGTTTCCAGCTCGCGATATGTCAAAAATGAAAAATGAAGTCGTGTTTGAGTATACAAATTTGAAAATTTAAATAAATCGCCGCAACGGTATCGTCTCGAATACAATATACGAAAATAATCAGTTCATTAACCTCAGCTTTACATATACATACGAGACGAAATTTCCTCAAAAGCAACAACCAGATGATAAAACATTGGTCTTAAGTCGAACAAAGACTCGTCCGCGGAGAATTTATTGCGAAAAATTTATACAACTTTTGATTTTACGAGATTCCAGCGTGTTTTTTCAACGGCCAAAAAAAATGTGACAAAAATGCCCTTTATTGTCATGTTGACGTTTTTATCGTACGAGTGTATTCTTTTATGTGAATTTCCGCATTTTCTATAACTTTAGATTGCGATTCGCTATCGTAAAAATTTTTGCCAAGCTTTTAAAATACACTTAAAGATCAACGTTTTGGTTTTTTTCTTTTACGACTCTACAATGAGTCTAGAAAATATTGCGTTTTGCGAAGGGAACAGGGGAACGAAATCTTGTTTGAAATAATTCGTCGAGTTGGGCGATTTCGAAACGATTTTAATAATTTCCGGGGAACGTTTTTTAATCTGTCGACGACTTTTTATATTCAGTCGGACTGTTCTTTCGATGTTTAAAAAGCTCTTTGTGTCAAATTAATACTTTGAAATTTCATCGAAAGTGTAATTAAAACCTTGGACGATTTTTTTTTCATTATTTTCCCCTTTTCTTTTTTCCCTGACTGGAAGGAATTGTCTCGGTTGAAAATTTCAGTGAGATTCGCTGTCATGGTTTGTACGTACTCGGTGGAGGATTGATGAAAATTGGAGGGGGAGGTGATTTTATAAGAAATTTTAGAATTCGAAGTAATTATATCCGTTTATGAAAGAAGAAACATAACAAACAGTAAACGATGTCACTTCGTTTATAAATATTCAAAATATAAAATCGACCAGCCTTGGAAAATATCTGTGGGTGAAAAACACCCGTCGGAAAACTCGAGTACAAAAACAAAGTGCTCACGTCGATGGGAAATTTTGACAATTTTTTTAAAACCCTTATATTAGGGTATGGATTACACGTAGGCGTAAGATAGAGCACCTGGCAACCTTGATGGCCACTTCAGGTCAACATACCGCGGTATAGAACGAGTGCTGCAAAATAGTAGGTATCTCCTACTCATATATAATATCGATACACCGATAACTTTCTTCATACCAATTAATAATTTATTATGAAAACTTGTAATGTTCGGAAATTACAAATGAAAAGAGCAACGAACTTTACTTTTCAATTTTGTCGAATGATATCGTAAAATTTTACGACTGCTCAGATGTAGTATTTGTACACTTCTCTGGTGTTGGATAATTTAGAAATAATTTTTACCCGGTATCTTAAGGAGAAAAAAAACTTCAGTACGTTGTCGCGAATAAAATGAAAAATTTCAATCGCTATCACACGCGATTAAACTTAATTCGTAGTTACCGAGTTTTGTTTTTACGTTATGAGTGTATCAAAGGAATTCCCTACATTTATACAAATCGTCGCGCTTTATAAAAACCAACTCAAAATTGTCGACGGATTTTTTTCCTTCACTAAGAAATGCAACCACGTTACAATATCTATGCGTTCCGTATTCAAGAAAAAATCTAATTTCAGCTCACTAGGTCATCCTACCTGTTTTCATGGTTGAAATGAGGACACGCTGTTATAAGAATTGGAGGATCTCTCAAGTTGAGCTGGAGAACGAAATTTTTGTATTTGAAACAAAAAAAAACTATTTGGAGATGGATTCTCGATTGATAGTTTAGCAAATATTGAAAGAAAGTCATTGAGCAATGCCACGAATTGGTTTACAGTTGATTTTGGAGTCATTTTCTCATCACTTTAATAAAAAATCATATAAAATTGCCTTTGTTCGAAATAATTTGCAATAAATTGTGATGTTTTTTCATAATTTCGACATGGATATATCTGCCGGGGGGGAGGGGGAAAGTAAATTTTAAAAAGTGTAACGTAACATTTTTAGATCAAGATATAATGACATGTTACAATTAAAAGAAGATGATTTATTTTAAAAAATAAAAATATATTATATAGTTGGAAAAATGAGAAAAATGTAACGTCTTTGCGTTTCTTCAACATAATGACATTTTGTAGCGTTTAGGATATTTGAAAAAAATTGAATATCTAGCTGACATATTGGCATTATGTTGGATTTGAAAAAGATTTTGTTAATTTTTCCTAATCAATATTACATTTTGTTCGATTTTTGTAAATTGAAAAACACCGGAACCTATTATATCATCTGGAAACGAAGAATGAAAAGTCTGTTAGCTGGGAAAGACTTGGAGAAAACTCTGACGCCGGGAAATAACGCGACCGAAAAGGAAAATCGGAAGGCCTACCAAGAACTAATAAGCCACATGAACAATTCGGTTTTTAGGCTAGTTTGTGAAGAAAAGGACCCGATTAAACTTTTCGAAGAACTTGATCATCGGTAAATTGATACGCATAATGTAGCAGTCAGGAAAATAAAACTTGAATCCTGGTAGTTCTAAAATTTCCTTAGAATAACCACTGATTCTTTGCAAAGTAGAAATCATTGTTTAAGGGTATGCTCTACCTTGTTATCAGTAAAAATTGAAAAAATTAGGATCGGAATATCTTGGACATTATTGAATAAAATGGTCTGAAAATTTAATATGTATGTTTCGGAACAACATTATATTATGAGGACTTTTGAGATATTTTCAAAATTTTTCTTCAATTTAAAAAAAAAAAAGAATTTTCAAAAATCACCAATATTACTGTGGATAAAAAATGTTGTTGTTGTTTGTCCAATTTTTTCCGAACATTTCTTTTTTTTTTAAAAATGGAAGAGAAATTTTGAAAATTCCTCAAAAGTCCTCAAAAGATAATGTTGTTCCGAAGCGCACATTAAATTTTCAGACTATTTTTATTCAATAATGCTTAAGATATCCCGATCCTAAATTTTTCCAATGATAATAAACTAGAGCACACCCTTAAAATGTGAAATTTTTGCTAAAATATTCAATTACAATTACTCAACTGTGGATTGAAGTTTTTAATTTGCAGAATAAAAAAAATTGTTTTAAAATCATTTGCTTCTACAGCCTATTCACTTTGAGAAGGCAACCTCTTGCGGCGTCAAATTTCTCTTTGTTAACTAACAGTAGGTTTTCAAGATTTTCCTACCTAAAGTAAAGATGTGTCGACCCTATTTTCACAATCACGACAATTTTTAGCGAACTTTGCGCTCCGCTAGAACGGAAGTCCGCTACAAATTGTCGCGATTCTACAGTATGATAAAGAAGTCTTGGTCACTTGAAACACTTCTCAATATCTTAGAACTGAAAAAAGATACCAAGACGGTTCAAACAGCAATGTGTTTCTGGCGTCGACGGCATTTAAGGTCGATAACCAAACTTTCAGCCTGACCTATACCTGGGGTGTCCACAAATTGAGATACCGGTTTGAGTCAAAAAATGGGGGTCCGGGTTTTTTATTGAAATAGTCTACAAACTGACGCGATTAAAATGTGATATGGTTTTCTGAAACCGGTTCAGCAGTTTCGAACCAGTTGTCAATAATATTCGAAAAAGTGGAGATATGAAAAAAAACTTGGAAACAAAAGTTGTAGAGTATTAAAAAACAAACATTTTTTGTTCCATAATTTTTTTCTATCTTGCAATGGAAAGAAGTTGCCGTAGAAAAGGTTCGAGTATAATTTTTTGTTTTTTCAAGCCATAAATCTTCTCCATGCTAGATGAAAAAAATTTACAGAACGTAAAATGTCCAGTTTTCAATTCTCTAAGTGCAACTTTTATTTCACACATTTTTTGATATCTCCACTTGTTGATAACCGGTTATCTGCTTCGAAAAAAAATCGACGAATCTTTATTAAATTAAATTGGAAAGAACTGCCAGTTAGTGTAGGCAAATTAGACAAAAACAACATTTCTGGCCAGCAACGCTTTTATTGCGGAAAACTGTCGAGAGGGGTCCCCTGAGTAAGCCGTAAAAGTTACCACCCCCAGACCCTTTGCTAATTTTTTTACGTGGGTTCCATTCCCCTAAAAAACGGGGTTTCGCTACTACCTCCTTTGGATTTGATTTTGTGGTAAAAATAGTTCAGTACTTTTTTGTTCTAATGTCAATTTTCAACATTTTTTGTGGGAAAATTTTTTTGTACAACGATGAGCAGAGGAGAAAGAGAGTCCTGAAGGAAGGCGGTTGTGGAAAAAATATGTACCTACTATCATTTAAAAACGTGATATTAGGTATAAAATCGTACTAAACTGTATGTTTTGGCCATGAAAATAGCAGTATTGTATTAGGTATATAAATTGGTGGTATTAATACCCACTTGACCCCCCTTCCCTTCCTATGTGCCCATCCCACTATAACCATTTGTTTTTATTTAGTAGTTGCAATATGATTGAGGGGTGAGGTAGGATGGATTCGTAGGAGGGGGAGAGGGTCAAGATACCTTTTTGAACTTATCCCTCCTCCTACGTGTCCATCCCACCTAATCCCTCAATCATATTGCCACTGCTGAATAAAAACAAATGGGTATGGTGGGGTGGGGTGGGCACATAGGAAGGGAAGGGGGGGTCAAGTGGGTATTAATACCACCAATTTATATAATACTTACTACTATTTTCATAGCCAAAACATACAGTTAGAACGATTTTATACCTATTATCGCGTTTTTAAATGATAGTAGGTACATATTTTTCCCATGACCACCTTCCTTCAGGACTCTCTATCTTCTCTGCTCATCGTTGTATAAAAAAAATTTCCTCGCAAAAAATGTTGGAAATTGACAGTAGAACAAAAAAGTACTGAACTATTTTTACCGCAAAATCAAACCCAAAGGAGGTAGAAGCGAAAAACCGCTGTTTAGGGAGATGGAACCCCCATAAAAAATTAGCAAGAGGTTTGGAGGTGGTAACTTTTAGGGGTTACTCAGGGGACCTCTCTCGACAGTTTTCCGCAATAAAAGCTTTGCTGGCCAAAAATGTTGTTTTTTGTCATCGATTCGCAAAAAAAAAATTGAAAAAAATTACAAACTTCGATTCGGACGTCCGAGAGTTGTTAATTATGGACGATAGCGTCAAAGTGGCGATGAACGTGAAGAGATGTGTTAACTGTGATTTGTTTTCGTAATATATAATTTCATTGATTTCTACTAAAAACTAAAAAATATTTTGTTAAGAACATAACTTGCAAGGGTCCGGTTGAAAAAATAATATCAAATTTGGATTCAGCGTTAAAAATTACATATGTTCCGTCCAAAAAATTTTGAATTAGCTTCATGGGACTTTTTCCCGCCTAAATTGTCCATTGAGCCCACTGTGAGGTAGCGAGAGAAGCTGGTCAAGAAATTATTTGGCTTTCTCCTTATCATTACCAATTTAATGTGATCGAAATAATTTAGGCCACCGTGAAAGGAAATGTTGGAAAAGAGAATCGAGAACGGTGTTCCAGCATTAATAAAATTAACATAAAAAGAATGTGGTATGAATTTTTTTAAAATTATTTTTTAATATACTCAGAACGTCAAATTTTTAGAAATAATTCCTCCAAATAATTGGTTTAATGCTGTACAGCATTGTAAAAAACTTATAGAACAGTCCCTAGTAGATGAAGTAAACGTAATGTTAGTACTGAAGAAATTATAATAAATTTTCCAGAAAATGATTATGATTGTGATATTTTTTTCTAAGAAGATTTTTTGTAGTGCATTATGTTGATGATGAATGTGTAATGTACCGATCCTTTTTGACTTGAAAATTGAAAAATTATGTCGTTATTGTATTTAAAACAAGAGAGGATCGAGATTACCAAAATCAATAAGTTGCTGAATCGGTCACTGAACAAATCACTTCTGTGATTTCATCTCACTTCCTCTGTTGATAACAACTGAACTATCATAAATGTAAAGCTCCTCTTCCTCTACCTGTAATTAATTATCAATACATTAAAACATACCCTTAAATGGCACACTGGGGTGAAATTCACCCCAGTGTGCCATTCAGGTGCAGTAAAATTTAATGGATGATTTGCAAATGTTTGGGATGGCGGGAGGGGGGGCGCTAAATACTACATCATGTAAGTAATAAATTCTGCCATGCTTGATTTCGGAATTATCGGAGGGTGGGGGGGATTCTATTGCATATATTCTGGGGTGAAATATACCCCAGTGTGCTTTGTAAAAATCTTACTTCGAAACACGCTCATGACAGAGAGGAAAGTTGATATTACTTCTCATAAACAATATATTTTCACATTTTTGAAGAGAAAATGGTCAAAGTGCGGGGGAGGGAGAAATCGATTTCAGATTTTTCGACTTCGATTGTAGGACAAGAATTCTTTGAATTTGCTGACGTATTCGATCGTAGGATGAAAAATCGTTTTGATTTTGCCTAGTAAGAAAAAAGTATTTATATCATCTCTCTTTTTTGAACGTCTGCTTTATTTTATTCGATCTATTCTTCACGAAAGTACAAAAATGGCGGAAGACCAAGATATGAGTCGGACAATGAGGATAGCTTGGAAACGAATAATCACACATCTGATGAAGAGGATGAATCCGACGAAATCGAGGCAGTTTCATGTAATGATCTTATCCATGATTGATGGAAAGGTAACTTCTCTCATTCATATAGGTACATACTTATAGTAGGTTTTAAAAATTTAGTCTTCTCAAAATTTATTTAGGTTTGCAATTGTTGGTGAAAATTCCTCAGCTATGACATGTTATCTTTGTGGCTTCAAGCCTTCTCAAATGAATAATATTAAAAATTCAATGGAAATGGAAGTGAGAACAGAGATGTTGGAGTATGGATTAGCGACATTGCATGCTCACATACGATTTTTTGAGTGTTTGTTATATGTATATATCTTATCGGTTGGATTTTGAAAAGTGGCAGGTATGAATCGAAATAGGACAATTATCTGAGGAGGCTCAAGAAGCCTCCAACAAGGTATATAAAAATTGCCGATTGTATCATACTAGGAAGAGAAGCCGATTAGCAATCAACGAAGATCTCATTCACGGCCTACTGATGTTGTCTGACCTTTCGATTACATCAATTCGTAAAAAAATGCAAAAGAAAGTTAAACCTTTAGACGCTGATGTCAGAGAATTACTGATAGAAGAAGAAATTGTGAATGATAGTGGCGAGAGTGGCGAGAGTGGTAAGAGTGGTAAGAGTGGTGAGAGTGGTGAGAGTGGTGAGAGTGGCGATGAGGAGGAAGAGATTTGATGTGAAGTATTCGTAAATTATGTTTATTTGTGTACAAATATTATTACAAATGTATTTTGTTGTATAAAACTTTTTTTTAATCTGCCAAACCTTCTTCTCCAACGCTCAAAACGCAAAACGATATTAAATTTGAATTCAGCGTCAAAAATTACATGAACCTCATTTAAAAAAATTGAACTTCAAATTCATATGACTTTTTTCCGCCTAAATTCTCTGCTGAGACCACTGTGCGGCGCCTCCTCGAGTACCTGCAGCACCCCCGCAGTACATTGGGAAAACGGCCATGAGTGGTCTTCAAATATTTTTGGCAATGGACACTTCATTTTTTAGAATTTTAAAACGTAACTTGAACGCCGCTCATCAATGAGTAGGTACTTAGGTAATCTAGGTACCTAGAAACTAAGGTATGACTGAGCATTCAGCACTTCACTATTACTTACAAGACTATCATCTTAGTCATTTTCATTTTTTCATATATTTTTTAACTTCGTTTTTAGAAATAAAAGTTGTTTCTATTTTTTTCATATATTTTTTTATTTTTTATTTTTTACTTGGTTAGATTTTCTTTGTTTTTTACTTCAAATTTAATTTGAATCGACTTATTCATTTTTTCGGTTTTAGAAATAAGTTGTTTCTATTTTTTTCCCCATTTTTTTTACTCCGACTCAAACCCAACTTTTTTGAATTAAAATTCAATTTTAAAATTATTGGGAGAAGGAGGATTGTTCTGTTTCCCGTTTGGTTCAGGTATGATCGTCTGATCTAGATTTTTTTTGAAATGCCTTGAAAAACGAACTGTCTATTATTTACATTTGAAGCATGGAATTTGAAAAAGGTTACTCGCTTGACACTTGTGTAACGGTATTTTTGACTTAAAGCGCCATCCCCATTAGATTCAATAAGTTCCAACTTCCAACTAGAAATTAGGTGTATAAGATGACCATTTCTCCCTCCTGACTGTATTGAACACAATTACATGCCATAAATGGCTCTTCAAGTCAAAAGAAACGTTTTAAGCAAATATCAAGCGAGTTCGGGGGTTAGCCTTTTTTTAAATTCCATGCTTCATTTATACTGAAGTGTGATTGAATTTCACGTTATTTTCAATCATTAAAACAATGTTAAATTAATTGATCAGACGTATTTTTATTGTAAAATTGTTTTTACCTACAATAGTTCGGCTTGATATTATTTCTTTCTAATACGCACCTTTTGTTTCAGTAAACGTGAAACGCAGTTTTAGTTTATTTCAAGAAATTTTGGACGACTATCGTCGTAATTTTATAATCGTCAATTTAAGAAGCCAAATTATTGTACAATTTTACAATAAAAACACGACTGATCAATTTAATTCAACATTTGATGATTGAAAATAACGTAAATTTCAATCAAACTTCAGTATAAATGTAAAAAATGGACACAAGTTTTTCAATGCCCTTCAAATGATATCCATGAATACATCAAGGATCGCACTATTGATTCCCCCCGCCCGCCCTACCGCGTCAGAATCGTAGACGTAATGTCAACATTGTCAACGTCCTAGCGTGAGACCTTATATTCTTTGCATTTTCCCACATTAGTCACGTTTCAATCGTACATCCGCGCGCTATTCCTGTTAAAATTGATTTTATGATTGATTCTTGTTCTGGGCACCAAAACAAAGAAATCAAGCCCGTATGCCATTTTGTCTCCTCCCCCTTTCCCCAGGGTCCACCTCCCAAAATTTCAATCTTGTGTATCGCCTTATGTATGGGTCGTAATGAAAAAAATTTCAAACAAAAGTTGTTCTTCAGCACCTAATCTACATTTTTATTTCCAATCAAAATCCATTTTGGAGCAACTCCTGCTCCCCGAATTTGGAAACAAAACATGTTTTTGAGAAAACCTCAAAATCACGTTTTCTTCATTTTAAACAAATAGTTTCGGAGATACGACAAAATTCGTAATCACAAAATGTACTCAGAATTGAATTTCCTTTCCAATGAGCTCTATAACGACTATTTTCATCAACTTTTTCCGACAGAGTGGACCTCTCCCCCTCTTCGTTTTCACAAAAGTTGGACCCACGAACAAAATTTGCTCCAAAATGAATTCCGATAATAAATAAAATTATGCATTAGATATCGAAGAACAAAAATCGTTCAATTTTTTTTCGTGGGTCCAACTTTTGAGATAAGGGGGAGAGGGAGAGATCCACCTTGTCGGGAAAAGTTGGTGAAAATGGTCGTGATAAAGCTCATTGGAAAGGAAATTCAATTCTGAATACTTTTTGTGATTACAAATTTTGCCGTATCTCTGAAACTTTTCGCTTAAAATGAAGAAAACGTGATTTTGAAGTTATCTGAAAACTGTTTTATTTTCAAATTTGGGGGGCAGGAGTTGCTCCAAAATGGATTTTGATGAGAAATGAAAATGTACATTAGGTGCTGACGAACAATTTTTGTTTGAAAATTTTTTCATTACGACCCATAGATAAGGCAATACACGCGTTTGAAATGTTGGGGGTGTGGACCCTGGGGAAAGGGAGAGGAGGAAAAAAGGCATACGGGCTTAATTTCTTTGTTTTAGTGTCCAGAACAAGAATCAATCATAAAATCAATTTTAACAGGAATTTCTCGCGGAAGCCTTTCTTTGTACGATTGAGACCTGACTACATATTTTGAGAAAAAAATTGCATATTTTCGATTTTTAGCGCATATATAAATCCGCATCTTAATGATCATTTTTTTCGAATTTCGACCGATATTCAGAAGAAAATTTTTCAGTAGGCCTTAAACTGTTTTAAAAAATAAATAATTTCCTAAAATGCTTAATGGGAGTTTTGGTACCTATGAAATATAGCTCTAATATATTAATAAATTTCGCATGCACGAGAATACAATTAATAATTTTGGCATTCACGACCGTAGAAGAAACAATAGATGACCAATAAGAGAAGAAAATAAATCATTCATTAATTATGCCATAATTTTAAAAAATTCAGAGACGATGACTCGACTTTCTACCAAAATTCATCCAGATTCAACAAACCATCGAAAACAAACAGGCTGCGAGAATATTCATTCTAACAAGTACTCGCGAGTCGAATTACCATCAAAAACACAACATTGTATTATGTAGCTATCAAATGTCGAAGAAAGTATCAAAAATGACCAAATAATTACACATTTGTGTGCAATAAAAGAAAAAGTGTAAATACGAAAAATAATACTTTGCCAAGTATATTTTCAGACCGTACCAATAAACACGAATCAAAGTATAAACTTTCCGGTAATATTTTGGGTAAAAGTTTTCACAACGTGTACTCGTTCTTTCCGCTTGGAACAGTTCAGCAACTGTGTTACGTTCTAATGTAGTCTCGACCGAAAGGTTATTATCCTTTCGCACTTGCAATTTTTCATTTGAAAAATCAACCATTTCTATTCGATTATGAAAATCCTCACAAAAAATCCAGTTTTAAGAATTTATATGAACTAAGTACGAATTCGAATACTTGAAATTTGATTACGGAATTAGCAGCAAGCAGCAAATCCAGATCGAATATTTTTTCAACTGCAACGTAAAAAGTTAAATTGAAATCCAATAATAAAATCACTGATTAGAGAAATAGATCCTGTCGAATTTTTTTTCTAAAAATAAGGTGTCGCTTTTTTCATCATTCGTCGTTAATGGGCTACTTCAAACCTTGATACTGCTTTACTGCAGATTAATCTTATAAAACCTCTCGATATCGACATTCCAAATGCATTTCTCAGTTCTCGTGACAAAAATCATCTCATCAATTAGAAAGATTAAACTCGATATATGCAGCGAATAACGCCACATAAACCAATTTACAACGCGGAACAGGAACGACAATACCTCGACGAATACATCAGAAAGTTAGTCGAGAATTCGCGATCGTTAATTTTATTTGATATTGGCACCTACGTAAACGGTAAAAATTCATTATACAACTTTGCAGCAACGTAAAACGCAGGTAACCCAATTGAAGTCGACTCGGTACTTGAGTTTGTACCGTAGGTAGATAGTCAACATTCATTATTTCGATTCCTCTGCAACTGCGGTCCCTGGCGTTTTAAACCGAGCGATCCTTGAAAACACTCGGCATAGCATTGACCTTGAACCGCGAAAGTTTGGCGAGAAGCTCGACATATTTAAATTAATACAAATAGGCGCTCGATGTAAAGCTAATGACGACGCTGGTTCTGATCGTTCGACTAAATTATCGTATACTTAATTTCACCAAACGAAATATCACTCATTACGACGATCGCGTCAATGGCTACGGCATTCTATTGTACCAGTGTAACTTTAAAACTTATATTAAATTAGATCTATTTTAACTTTTCGTCAACTAACGTTTCGCCTAATTTTATACTTGATGATCCTTTAAGAAGAGTCGAGACCGTCGTTTCGTGTACATATTTCTTTTTTTCCACCACGACGTAGAAACCCTTCCCTTCCCAACTGTTCGCCGACTCGAGAACAATATAAAAAGTCGCGTACAACTCGGCAACTTACATGTTTCGTGTACTCTGTTTATCAATAAGTTCTTTAGACAATTTGCAAGTTATGGTTCCAGCGTAGTTTTTTATTTTACCCGCATTGTGATGTAAATTTATCACACGTATGTAGGAAGATCGCTGATGACGAGAAAGAAGACGAGAATAAAAATTATGGTATTATTTCAGCTTACGTATAATAACGGTAGTGGTGTTGTATTTCAGGTGAACGTTGCCTTGATACCTAGACCTACAACGACGTCACAATGGCGGTTATATTTTCATCAAGAATATTATCATCAATAATGTAATAAAATTTGGACGCGTCGGTGCGACTAGGTGATTTATTATTTAATCATATTTTTTACCTAAAATTTTACGAGTTCAATTTACATCTTTGATGTATTCGCAGGTATAAAAATATGAGACCGAGGCGAAAAATTCGATGCGCTCCGATCATGGCTAGAATTTTATTCGTGTATTTGATGATATTTCCCCATGTGAAAAACGAGAAACAGAAAATAAGGATATCGTGTATTTCCATTGCGACCTGTGATGAATGCATCCGTACACCCGATTGTGTGTGGTATTTGGAAGAAGTAATAATTTGAATGAAATTTTACCATATTGCTGAAATTATAGCACCAATCACTCATTTTTATGTACCCAGCCATATGTATTAATTTAGCAAAGGAAATTATTAATTTTTATGCAGCGCAAATCACCTCTTCATTATTCTCAGTTCGAATCAGGGGCGGCGCGACAGGGGGATGGGGGGACCCCCAGCCATTTTGCACTCGGCAAAGATGGAAAATTCGGAAATATTACGGCAAAGTCGTCAAATTCTAAAAGGCACGAGATTCGAAAATGACCATAAATGTAAGAAAGACTATCAAAATTGTAAAAAATGACGGAATTAGGGTGAAATTTTAAGAGAGGAAATTTTTGATCAAAAATGCAGTTTTTTCAGTCGAAATGGCTATATTTTCAGAAAAATTTCGCCCTGCTCCGCTCGGACTTAATAAATTTTATTTCCCACATTCACATTTTTTAAAATTCGGTGTAAAGTGTGATACTGTTAAAAATTTTTAGCTGTATCTACATTCAATGATGTATTTCTTGGAAAAATTTGTAATTATTTTCTAAAATCAATTTAATGAGTCATAAATTTCATGTCTAAATACATACATATCCTACAAGAAATTTTTTTGAAATCCAAAGATTGAAGAAATGAAGATTTTGATGGCTAGAATTTTTCATTTAAAAAAATTTCCCTCACTGTGCTCGGGCACATGCAGGTACAAATGAATTGAAAGAGAAATATACTTAATGAATAAGCAGAAAATTAATTAAAGGGAGAAAGATGGGAAGTTTCAACTTTCTCTTGACGATTGGAATTTTGGGGAAAATTTTAAGTGTTTTATCCGGTAATTTTGGGATTTTTCATTCGGCAATTTTGAATTTTTCAGTCGGCATTTTTAATCACTACTCTCTCCCAAAAATTCTTGTTCAAGCCGCTTCTGGTTCGAATTTAGTTAAAAAGTAAATTTACCTGTGTAATGTAGTTCTCGATGAGTTTGATATGAATTAAGGTTCAATCAGAAGTCTGAATAAGGTCATTCTATATCAGTTCGTACGCAACGTGGGGGGGGGGGGGTCAGCGATTTTTTTTTCTCCATATTTTCTATGTGGATACACCTCGATGAGAGATGACGAATACCGCAAACCGCAGCTCCCTAAGTGGATTTGGAGGACAGCCATGAGTGGTCAAAGTTTAGAGGAAAAGTTGGATATGGTATATTTTGAGCGTGGATAACTCAAAAACTATGATAGGTAGAAAGTTTAAACTTTTTTCAACGTGTAGGATATTTGATGAGCTTTTTGGCGATTTTTTGGAGATCAGTGTTGCCACTTTTTTCAATACAAAAAATTAGCTAGAAAAGTTGAAAAATGGCATTTCTCTACCGGGGACACGTTCAAAAATTCTGAAAAAATGATGTAAAGTACAACTTTATATGCTGATTAATATATTAGAAAATTGAGGTGGCGTTTTTTCGTATTTTTGATTTTAAAAATTCCAAGAGTAGAAGAAAATACAATTTTTTTCTTTTCAAAGGTCGAAATTATTTAAATCGACTTATTTTCATCAACTTCACACCATATTCAAAGAAAAAGTCTGTAAGAGCATTCTAACTCCACTCAACACCCTCGACACTTGATGAGAAGTTGACTTTTATTTTTCTAGCTCATTTTTGGTATAACAGGTGGCAACACGAAAAATCGACAAAAAGCTCACGAATATCCTTCACGTTGGAAAAATTTTCTTTTTTTAATTCAAATTTTATTTGGGTTCGGACTAATTGGTCCATCAGTCCATGATAATATTGCATAAATAGGTAAGTAATTATAAACTTGGCATTTCAACTTTCTACCTATCATAGTTTTCGAGTTATCATTTTCCCCTAAAAACTTTTGACTACTCATGGCTGCCCTCCAAAACCACTCAGAGAGCTGCGGTTTTCGGAATTCGTCTTTTCTCATCGAGGTATATCCACATAAAAAAATGGAAAAAAAATCACCCCCCCCCCCCATTACTTTGCGTACGAAGCTACGAACTGGCATGGAATGCCCCTGTGGCCCAAACTGCAGCTAGGAAAAATCTTCCATAAATAGTCATACCTTCCTACTCAACTTCAATGGAAAATTATTGACTGATCTGGGATTCAGGAACACCAGAAAATAAGAAAATATTATACAGTAGTTTACTCTCTGCTTCCTCAATGAAAAAAGTTATAAAATCAACTTCAGTTTTAAAATAGTCAAAATTCCAGTAAAAAATGGCCCCTATTTCCCCCTCCAGAGAGGATATAAGGGATGCTTCTAGGCCTGTATTTATTGTGTTGAACCTGTACTGTTCAGAAATCTTCTGAAAACTTCGATCGATGAATATTATCTCGCATGATATGTAATTAAACAATCGTATAATTTTACACAAAAATATGAAAAATTGATTTTTTAGATCTTTCAGTTCTTTTAGAGTGACGTGTGGGAATAATTTGATTGGAAGGTCGGCGAGTTGTGCAAAGTTGGAAAAATGTAACTTTTGGGCAATTTGAAGAGAAAATGCTAAAACTCAAGATGAAAAATCTGAAATTTGGGGAACTTCTCTCCCTCGAATTTTGAAAGTAATGTATGACATTTTTGAATTCAGTGGGACTCAATCAAACGGAAATAACACCAAAAAAGGGCCAATAGCCCGATTTCGAAAAAAGGGGCGTGGGCTGAACCCTCCTTTAGACCTCCTCCCTCTCCTCCTTGGTTGGGGTTTGACGATGGCCCCCCGGGGTCTCAAAGAATTTGGTATGGTGTCTTTGTTCAACATACCAAATTTTATGCCTTCATCATCATTTGCCGTTTACTTGCAGTTTGTCACTAGACTGTGATAGCAATTGAGGAGAGGCAAGGTTGAGTCAGAGAAGCAACATTTTTAATAGGTCATCGGACATCTTGAGTCCAAAACACAAAGTTTGTGCAATTTCTCCATGTAATTTCAAAAAACAAAAAAAAAGTTGAAAATTGCCACTCAGTTCATCAGTTGTTTACTTACTTAAATTGATTACCTACAAAAGAAACAAAAATATAATTTGAAAAAAAAAACAAAAAAATTAAAGATCTGGAATAGCTTTTAAAATTATTTAATAGATGCCTTGATACATTTTCATCCTGAATCAAAAAAAATCATTGATACTTATGTACAAGATTGCAACACAGAAAAAAATCCGCGAAATATGCGGAAAAATTGGTCAAGGTGAAAGGTCGATTTTTTGAGAAATTTCACTGATTTTTTAGTGTTTCTCGCTGATTTTTTCCTAGGCTAAAACTTAAGACTGTGAATAGCGATTTTCACCGACTCATGAGTGAACTTTTTGATAGTCGACAAACGTGCTTTCTCATTTTTAACTCACAAAGGCATTATCGATTCATCAGTGAATTTTATGATTTTTTCAAAGACTCATTTTCGCTTAAAAATGAATAATATTGATTTTTTTTTTTCATTCAGAATGAATAATCTCCACGAATAGTTCGTTTTTACTATACTAAATTACGATTCATTAATAAAGTACATTACGTAATTTACAGAATACCGAAGGGAAATGCCTGCCACCAGATAACTTCACCACTATAATCGTCAACGAGATAACAGCATCGGGTAAAATTTACCTGACCAAAAATTTCATCTACACAAGAAGTTTAGGTACGTAGAAATACTCCAGCAAAATTGCGCAAAAAATTCTTTCATTCAAATCATCAAATTAATCACTTCGCAAAATTTCAGACTCCAATAAAACTTGCGAAGAACCATACTTCGAAGATGGGTTAAAGATCAAGGATTACATATGTATCGGCGTTTACATTGTGATATTTATTTTCGGATTATTTGGAAATACAGCCGTGATCTACGTAGTGTTTACATATCGCAGAATGAAGACTACCACCAATATACTGATCGCAAATTTGGCATGTGCTGATTTACTGGTGATTATATTCTGCTTGCCGATACAATTATATAATAATTTATACTTGGGTAGGTTGAATTCTTCGAAAACTGCTCAATATTTTATTTTGAGAATCATTCATCCGATGCATTTTTATCAACAGAGTGGAAATTTGGAGATTTGCTGTGTAGCTTTGTACCATACATGCAAGGTGTTTCAGTATGTGCATCGATATTCATATTAATGGCGATTTCAGTGGAAAGATGTTTGACAATTTGCCATCCGATGGCTCGCCATACCAGGAATACGATTCCCACTTATGTCATTATCGTCATATGGATTTTTCCATTCGTGATACCGATGCCTTGGTTGCTCTATTTCAAAGTTCAACCATGGGAGAATAATGAACAAATCGATGTGAGAATATTTATCATTTCACTGCTTTTGCTTTTCTTATAAAAAATCTCTGAAGAATTTCATAAATGAAAAGTTCGAATAAAACGAAAAACGTTTAAATTATAACCAGTTAATGATCAAATTCTTTACAAGTTTCCAACATTAAAAAATTCAGAATGAAAAAAAACCTGATTTTTTCCGAGTTAGTCCAGGCATTTTAGGAGTTGACCCCCCAAAAATTGAAGCCTACCAGCAATACCAGCATGTATAAAAAAAATAGTCATTTTGGGTACTTTTAGCTTCGTATTTCCATAATTTCCAAAAATACTGCGAATGTTGGAAAAATACGTGTTTTTCACCCTTAATTTTTGGGCAAAGAAGCGGGTGTTTTCGTTAAAAAACGAACCTGTCTGATAGGAAATTGCACGTAGAACATGATTGTTCATAACTATTTTTCCATTTTGAGGCTTTTTTGAGGAGATATTCCCAAAAGTTTCGATTTTTTCCAAAAATGCTGTAAATTGTTGAAAAGTAGGTGTTTTTACCCTTAATTTTTGGTCAAGGAAGTGAGTGTTTTTGAAAAAGAAAAAAACCCTTCCGATAGGAAATTACACGTAGAACAAGATTGTTCATAACTACTTTTCAATTTTGAGGCTTATTTGAGGAGATATTCACGAAAAATCGGTTTTCAGCGGACGTTTACCCCTCCTCTGGGGGTAGCGAAGGGTTATGGAGTGTCCATTTTAGTATGTTGTGTAGTGGACCATTACGAACGTAAAACGCGAAAAAAAATCCGGCTTTAATTTTTGGGGGTTTGGTACATTTTTTCTCTTATCTGCCTGGACTAAGTAGAAATGCATTCAAAATTAATTTCGAATTAAATTTTTTTCAGCAATAAATTCTGGATATTTTAAACCAAAATTACATTTTTTTTTCAATTTTCTCAAAATTCTCAATCATTAAAATAAACAAGGCATCTTAAAATCTGATCATTAAAAAGGTATACTTTCAGACCTCTCATCTAACGAAATCTACAGTAAAATTCCTGCATTCAGCTTACACCACCCTTTGCAAAAGCGTCCTCTATACTACATTCACTTCTTCATAATCGATTTCAAACGCTCACTACAGAACTACCGTTGAACAAGCCACCAGCCTTTCACAACCCTCCGATAGATAGCATTCACAGTACCTACGTTGAAAATACACCCTCGAACAGCAACAAGTGTCAACCCAACCTAGCACTTGAACACAAGACAAGAGAAATGTTCAGGTTACCAAAACTTTCACGTTTTTCGAAAATACATAATAATTTTTGCCACCGCAATAAGCTTATCAGGTTAATCCTTGACGCGAAATCGTAACTATAGTTAGTTCAAACTTTACCCCTGAAGATTCACCAGAGTGTGAAATAATTAAGAGAAAGTTTTCGAAACGCAAGAATCAATCCCAATCCGCGTCGCTTTCGGTGAAATTCGCTCGTCGCGTAATCCTCATCTCAAAATACCGAAGTTTTTCTCAGCTGAAAATTATTCATGCTCGAAGACATCTCAAGAAACTCATTTCTGTTACAGGTCTGCTCGGAATCATGGCCGAATGTCGATATCGGCAACGTATACTTCGTCGCTGCCAATATCCTTGTATGCTATATTCTGCCTCTAACAGTCATCTCGGTGTGTTTCTATTGCATTTGGAGACGTGTTAGCACTCGAGTCCTGCCGGGAGAAAACATCGTTCAATTTAATGCTGTAATTAATCGATCCAAGATCAAAGTCACCAAAATGATGCTAATCGTTACAATCTTGTTTACTGCATCGTGGCTCCCTCTTTACCTACTCTTCGCTTTGGTTAAATTTGGCAATCCTTCTGATATCCTAGTCGCATTAATACCATACGCACAATGGCTAGGCGTATCAAACTCTTGCGTCAATCCAATTTTGTACACGTTCTACAACAAGAATTTTCGTACTTCCTTCAAAGCTATATTTTTCAACGAAAAATGGTGCGCATTTGGACAAAAATATTTCAGCTCTTCGTCCAGTCGAATCGGTATCCCAATTTTGCCAAATCAAAGATTATCCCAAAGTAAATCGTTCAATAAACCAGCTGGTATCGTTACCGTCGTTTCAAAAAAACCCAATCAACATATAACTAGGACTATGTCATCTCAAGTTCCATTAAACAGCTGCGTTTTGATAAAAACTCAATTACTTCGAGGGCATAGTTTGGATTATGCCTGAAATTGCGAGTGATAACACACCAGGAGTGTGTAAGGGATTCGTTTTTATTAATTATGCCAATTGCCAAGTCGACCTCGTGTGATGGTATCAACTTTGGAATTGCCAGGTTGTTTTTCATGTGTTCGATTTGATTCTTTCAATCTATGAATTATTGATGTTTACTCTAAATTATTTACTATCGATGTTCTGCATACATTATTTTTTCAATGTGAAATTCTCATGTAACTTGAGTAAGTTGACTCAAATCGAATTCCATCATTTGGTATTACTAAATGGATCGATTTAATGCTTCAGTTTTACGAAAATCAACTTATAACCAGGAAATTAATTCGTAATGTGAGGGTGATTTATTCATAATCAATTTTTTTCTCAACTTTGAACGGTGGAACTGATCGTTCTATTATTTTCCTTTTTCACGTCTAATGGGCATGTATTCAATTACCATAAAATAAGCTTCATCATATTTCCATTTTCGATCCATAAAAAAAAAATATGACCATTAATTTTTCAAAAGAAAATAGAAAGTTGGTAGGTAGCAAAATCTAAAAACCTTATTTCGTGTTTTTTTATATATGTATTTTTCATTGCAACTTACTCACACAAGCCTAACAAAATTTCCAAATCGAAACGCGAGACTTTTGAACGACTTTTTCCAGAATTTTTGCTGGACCTTCTGCGAGATATTTTCACCCTTCTTTCGAAAAATTGGAATGATCTTGATCTTGACTTGATGTCTTTAAGGTTCATATTTTTAAAAAGGTCGATAATTGACATTTTTTTGGTACCTACTGTTATGGAATCTATAATTATTTTCGGTGATCAGCGATAAACCAAAAAAAATTTTCAGAGGGGGGAATCACTAAAAATGCCAACTCAATGTCAGAATGGCGATGATTCTATAAAAATTTGAAGAATTTATTGTACAGTTATGCCCCCGTGGAGGAACAGCGGCGAGAATTATTTTGAAAAACTTATACTTCAACGTGCAAAAAAATTCAACTTGAGATTACATCTGGTGAAATTAAATTGATTTTTACTAAAAACTACGGAAAGAAAAGTTTGAAAATTTTAGCAATAGGTATTTCTAAGAAAAAAAAAACAACTTTTCTATTTCACGAGATTGTTTAGGGGAAAAAAAAAGAATTTTTCAATGAAAATGTAGAACTTTTGAGCCAAATATAGGGCTTTTGTTTTCAACCTATTTTTTTATTTTTGCAGTAAAACGTCGGTCACTGTAGGTTCTGCTAAGACACCTTCTCACATTATTTGAATACATTTCAGTCTTTACTCTCCCTTCCACAATTGAAATTTCAATTAATGGTTTGCCAAATTGAATCGGACAGCACTGATCTACTTTTTTTTTTATTGAACGACAAAAAATATTCAGGATGACTGATTTGTAACAAATGTAATTTCTGAATTTTCCAGCCTCCCCCCCCCCCCCCCTCATATTTACATATTACTTTATTTATTGCTATCAAATGATTCATTTTTTAATGTTTGAATTTTAAAATTTTATTAATAAAGAGCCTAATTCCTCATTTTCAGGGCTTGAAACTTTTTAAACCACAACCATTAAAAACCACCACGACCGGATTTTTTTGGAAATTTTAATTGGTTAATCACAACTAATTGAAACCGTTTTAAAAATTTTGTGTAAAATCACCACAAAAAAACCCACAACAAAACGGTTGAAAAAAAAACGAAATAAAAACCAGTAAAAAACCATTTTGACTGAAAATTTTTAAAATCACCAAAACTACAACTACAACATCTGTTGTTTTTTTAGGAATACCACCACCACAACAACCGTTTCAGTGTATTTGGAATGTAACCAAAACCATAACAATTGATTCACGAATCGGTTGTTATTGGTTTCGGATTTGATTTTTTTTTTCATCTGAAGAAAGCGAATTGCATTTTTAGATGAAGCAGTAACAAAAAAAATCAAATCAAGATCTCATTTAATTTTTTGCTTTGACAAATTCTTTCAAAAAACACACCATTTCAGCAAAAAAAAATTGTGGTCTCTAAAAAGTAAAAACTGAATTAGAAAATTTTTAATAAAGAATTGAAAACTGATTTACCTATTGGCTATTTATTTGAATAATTTGTTTTCATTTCCCAAAAATATTACATAGATTTACTTTCTTGAAAAAATAATCGGATTATAATTTTTGAAAACCCAATAATCATGAATGAGATGAAATTGTAGTGCTGTGAAAAAGTTTCCCCTATTGTATTTCATTTCATTTTAGTTTATTCTGAGCATCTGAGCACATTACATACAAGAAATGTTTAAAACTGAATTTTAAAAAAAACCACCACAACAACAACCAATTAAAAATTGAAATGGTTTCAATTGAAAACCACGACCACCATAACAATGAAATTACAAAAGAGAAACCAAAACCCAAAACCATAACATGTTTGGTTAAAAAATTTTCAAAACTAAAACCAAAAAAAATAGGAATTGAAATAAAATTTCAAAACCACTTAAAACCATTTCAGACAATCAATTGAAACCCCATTCAAAAACCATAACCAAAAACCATTTTGATATCTGATTATCAAAAACCACAACTAAAACCACCAATTGAATCTGAAAAGATTCTAAGCCCTGCTCATTTTGTAGTTGATGGACCAGTTTGAAACCAAAGTAGCGTTGACTCACTCTAATCCTATGAGATGAACTCTACCGAAAACAGAATGCTAATAAAATCAGGGAAGGCACAAAATTTTCAAATTCTAGAAGGGGAATTCAGTAATTTTAACTCTAAAAAGTGGTGAGATTGAAAAGCATTTAAAAAATGTGACTTCTAAAGATTGCTCGAAAAATTCTGCAGAGGGGCAGAGGATAATGAAATTTCCAATAATTCATCAATCAGCACTTAGATTTTAGCAAAATAGAGTTTTAAATGTAGATCTAAAACTCAATTTTTAGAGATTAATGATGCAGGTAAAAGAAAAATGATTTTGGATGAAATTTCTTTTTCATTCGCCATTTAATTTTTCACATAAAACACTACTTTCTGCACATTTCAAAAAAAAAAAAGATGAGAAATTCATCCTCTTTCATAAAATAACTCCAAATCAATTCTCAAAAAACAAAAACTAGAGCTCGTCAAATTATGTTTTTATAGTAATACAACGATCGATATCGAAAAAAATAATTATACTCAACTAAGAAAGATGTCAATTTTCGCAATTTCAAAAAAGCGATGATTAAGAAAATTTTGAAGGTGTATCCACTTTCAAACTTACCTAACTATTTTAAAGTTTCAAGAGGGAGAAAAAGGAGTTTTTTTTACACATACGTAATAGGAAATAAGTTTTTTTAAAGAAAAATTGTCAGGTAAAAAAATGTCATTTAATGTGCTGACAATTTATTAAAAAATTGGTCATTTTTTCAGCAACGTACGAAACTGGTTTTAAAAAATTTTCATCTACAAGAATGGGGGTAAATTTACTAATTTGTTTTCAATACTGCATTACCTGTTAGACACCACGAACAGAAAAAAAAACGATATAATCAAACAAAACAAAAAATCAGTTCACCGATTGAATAAATAAGACCCTTCCATAAACATTTTTGATTCCTAATCGCTACTTTCTCCCTATTACGCTAATAATTACTGATAATTTTCACCACCTATGTTTTCTCTCGTGAATATTAATAAGATTGCGAATTCGTATTTCATTGATAATTTAATACGCTTCGAATCCATCGAAACTGATAATAATTTATGAGAGTTACGTGACAGTTTATGTCATTACACTATTATTTATTTTGATGTTCAGTTACGATGAACTGTCTGATATCTAATTTATAAGAAATTTACCGAGAATACAACTATTTTGTGAATATTGACAATATACGTAGTACTTATCTTCTGGGAAGTAATGTATAATATTTTGAAAAACGTCTTCGATAGGGGTGGAATTTTATCTCTATAAGTTTCATGTTCGTTTATGTATAGCTATAATTTTTTTGTGTGTTGAAATAAATACGTTGAATTTGTAAATAATTATTAACCAATCGCTACAAAACACGACTGTGATATGGTTAAAACTCATCAAACCAATCTTCATCGTCAATACTCCGCGAACTCCTTAATTTCGACGCTAATTACCTTAATTGAAATCTAAACTTACATCACCCTATTCGTAGAATCCGGTCGTAAGCTTCACCACTCAGCTGATAATTATCGGCCTGAGTCATTCATAACTTTTGCACGGTCGATAAAGTTTACATTCTTCGTCCAGTGATTTACTCCTTAGCATCTATCTATCAAATGACACTAATGTCATAAACAATAAAAACATCGAAAGCAAAAACTAGGGGTAACTCCCTAATCCTTAACAACTCGACCAGTGCTTCTTAAAATTTCGCTAATTAAACGCGTTTCGGATTAAATAACGTCGAAAGCATCAATTCTCTCAAACCTCACAGCTTTCTTCGATTTTTTTTCAAAATTGACCCAACACGAGTTTGTGAAAAAATCTCTCAACACCCTTTTTCAAAGGCTTTAGCACTAAACCCCTTCCTTGGGCAAGTTTACATACCCCTATAATCCGCCACCAAAACGCAGGGAATATAGGTACCCTTATAGCGAAAAATCAAAAGACAAGGGTAAGAAGTTACAGGACGTACGCGTCTTTACGACGTCGCATCTTTATGCGTTGTCTTGTCTTTCAATAATCGCGAACGCGAAAACGCGCAGCGAGGGAGTAAAATAGAGAGACGAAGTGTTTCCGCTACATTATTTGACCACCCTTGATGCGTTCGTCACCCCACGACGGCCCGAAGATCGCTAATAATTCGCCGGGGACTTTTTGTAAATCGTGTAAAATTAAATTATCGTTATACGCGATATCGTTATTTTGGCAAATTCGAGTGTTATGTGTATAGGCTACACGAATGCGCCTCTCAAGTACGTCTTAACGTACCTATTTGTTAATTTTAACCATGCGCTAACGAGAAGTGTCAGTGAGCAATGAGAAAGCTCGGTTTTTGTCGTAATTCGATTATACCATTAATTGTAAGTATACGTCGTCTGAACACTGCTGCGTGATTAATGGCAATATGTAAGCGGTTAAATGATTTAAATTTTTTCCAGTTCCTATATATTTAACCAGATGCCCTGCTTGTCTCGATTCTGCCACTGAGGTTCTCCCGTTTATTGCGCATAGACGCCATTAACGTTAAAAGCATCGTTTTTACTTATGACTTGTTTGGAATTTTCTCACAATGTATACGTATGTCTGTGTAATTTATACGTTAAATGGAAGATAACACCATTCTGTGTGTGAATATGAAATTATGCTGAACATGACTAAAAGATTTCAATCTAACAGGAGAGGCATTCCAACTCGAAATAAAATTTTGGACTGAAACAAAAATAAATCGAAAACTAATTAAAGAACCCCATATCAAAAAATTTCAGGTGCTCAAGTTCATTTTTCGAATTAGCGAATTCATGAAATTTCCAAATTACCTCATTGCCCTGCAAAATATGAAAAGGGTATAGCCGGGTTTTAGGTGAATTTGGCCCCCGCTCCGATTTTTGATCTAACCCCCTCAGTTGATGTTCCTGGATGTAAAAAAATTCAGAAAATTATTGACCCCCCCCAACCCCCTCTCTTTTGGAGTTATGGCCATTTTATTGCATTATTTTCAAGAATTTTTGATTTCAATGGAAGTGAAGGAAATTTTCTATTATTTGGCACAAAGTTACATCTCGTAGAGGTGTATTTACGATAATTTTTTTTAGCAATTTTCGTGCACTCCTTCATGTGTTTTCGGCTATTTGAAGTTTTGTTTTGCTCAAAGTCTCAAAATTCACCTTTTTCACTGATTTTTCTTTTTCATGACAAAAATTGCGAATTTCGAGTTTTCAAGTAAAACGATCGCGAAAAGCGTGTTTATCGGGGTATTTTGACTCGCTGAACATGAATCTGACTTTAGTTTCTTCGTTTAGTCATTTCTTTTCATACAAAACGCTCAAAATTTTAAAAATTTGTTTAAAAAACAACATTTTTGTACGGGTTTTTGTGATTTTTGGCCCTTGGTACATCGAAATCGCCAAAAGTGAATACGTGACGTGAATCTACGTTAAAAAACACATTTTTGAGATATTTTCAAAAAGTGATCGCTCTTCGCTTATATGATATTTTTTACGATTGAAAACTTCAAATGGCCGAAAAAACATGAAGGAGTGCACCAAAATTGTTAAAAAAAATTATCGTAAATAGGTACACCTCTACGAGATGTAACTTTGTGCCAAATAATAGAAAATTTCCTTCACTTCTATTGAAATTAAAAATTCTTGAAAATGATGCAATAGAAATGACCATAACTCCAAAAAAGGAGGAGATTGGGGGGGGGGGGGGTCAAAAATTTTTCTGAATTTTTTTACATCAAGGAACACCATTTGAGGGGGTTGGATCAAAAATCGGACCGGGGGCCAAATTCACCTAAAACCCGGCAATACCATTTGATCTAATCAACGAAAACAGCTGAAATGCAGTGTATACCTTATTTTCGACCTCTCGAACCGATTGGAAGTAGTTTCAAGACGTTAAGGAACTTCCAGAAAATTTTGGAATTTACTGCACTGAAGAAAAGCTCATAAGAATGATCCATTCTATACGAACTTCAGCGTTCTATGATCGCGGATTACCAATATTGTTGACCCATTTGATTCAATAAACAATTTTAAGTGCTACAGTTCATATGAACCATTTTTATGGGCTTCTCCAGGGCTGAAGGGTTCCAAAAAAATTTGGAGGCTCCGAAACGTCTCAAAACCGTGAGCTTTTCAAAATGTGATTATCACTTTTGAATCTACTTTCAATTCTCTATCAGACCCCGCAAACGGTTTTCCCCAAAGTACAGCCGATTTCAAGGTATAAGCCTTCAAAGTTAGGTAGTTTGGCGAAAAATCACAATTGTATGAAAATTACTAGGCCCACCCCCCAGCCCCCTTGAGGGTTAGAAAAATAATAATCGTGGTTTCGTGAATAGACCACTAAGGAGAACTCATTAAAAAAATCTGAGCGAAATCGGAAGACCCGACTTCACTTTTGGTCTGTTTTAGCATGGAATAGCCCTATCTACCGCGATTTCTCTGCCTAACTATTCCGAACAAGATGTCGACTCCCAGTCCCATAGACGGAAATGCCGAAAAAGTAATGGTGAGTTATCTTAAACTTTGAACTTTACAAATCTACGTGATGGTTCTACCACGCCTCCATGACCTCGATCTTCTGCCGCCTCGATCAATCTAACGAAAACCTATCTAATCTAAATTATCTTGAACTACCTACGTTTTGATCACTTTTAATTATTTTATTCCTCACTTCTTTCGAGACTAACGGATTTGAATTTTCTTTCTGTCCGTTAGGTAGAAAAAAATCTTCGTAGGCTCGAATTCCGTTCGCTGGCGAAGAAGAAGATTTCATTTCGAATTATTTTATAATTAAAAATGTACTTATTAGTATTTTCGCGATATCTCGCCTGCATAATTTTAGTAATTTTCCGATGTTTACTCTCGTAAATTACACGATTTTTCCGCACACGCTTCCACTTTTTATTTGTGTACTCTGCTTGTCCGGACGGTCGTTCAGTCCGAACGAATCTCCGGAACAACAAGTTAAAAGATCACTGAGATGAGATACTTAAAACTTTTTTTAAAAATGGAAATTTGAACGAAGTAATAAAGTACGAGTGGGTATTCTTATTTCAGTTTATTCTTACTTCAGCCAGATTGGGAAAATTCTGCTCATAAACGTTTTGAAGATTTCATACTTTAGTATTGGTCAAAAAATAATAATAATAAGGAAAAATTCAAAATATCAAAAAAGAAGAAGGGAGAAAACTCGTACTGCCTGTACCCTGGCCGTTTTATAAGCAATAATTACAAAATATTAAATTATTACTAATGGATACATGCATCAGCACAAGGCATAAAATAATTAGGTAAAAAGGAATGAAAAAAAATCTGCAAAATTCACTCTTACTCAAAATGAGAATACCGTGTACATACATTACATACAACGAGAAAGAAGCTTTTCGTTAACGGAAGCGATGACATGAAGTTCGCCAGAGTCGCTGATTTCAACCCCCCACGATGAAATCATTAAAAGATGATTCATACGACATTTCTATACTTTCTTCTCCGAGCACGACATCCAATCGATAGATATTTTCGACAATTACGAATTCACCCCGTTGGCGAATCGGAAATAAGAAGCGAGTATTTTGAAAAGAAAATTTCAAAGTAATAGGTAGCGGATTAGCTAATCCGCATTTTTTTCTTCGCAATCCACATACAAAAAAAGTAAACCATTCCGGCATCATAAAACTTTTTTGCATGGCCGAAGTGGGTCAATTTCAAAACACGTATTATCCTGTCCTATTATACTAGAGTCGAAAATATTTAGACTCGAACGTGACGTCACGTGACGCACGCTCGAATCTACCCAACACGCTTATTGACTTGAATAACCAAACTATCTATATCATGGCCTTGCATTCATCCAACATTTCAAGAGCATAGCATAAGAGTGGTTTAGTGAATTATGTTTGTCTAAATGGACAAGTTGCACGAAATTTTTTTTGGAAAAAAATTATGAAAAATCGAAAATAGACATTAAAAGATGAAGATTAAAAAAGAAAAACTGAAAATAAATCCATTAGAACTCGCGCAATAATTTTTTGAAAGTTGCGTTTTCTCGTAGAGTTCAAAAACGGAGGCGTGGTCAAATCGTGCTGTGACGTCACACCAGGAAATTTTTGTTTTATAATTCGCGGGGTGGCGCGCACCCGCACGTAAGAATTTTACGAATTTTTTGTTTTACGCCGATACGCTGTTTAGATCGCTTCATTATTACCTCCCAGCCAAGTATTTTCCATGATACTATAAAGAAAATTTCATGATGTGACGTCACCGCACCAGACTTCGAACACGCCTCCGTTTTTGAACGCCACGAGAAAACACAATTTTCAAAAAATTATTGCGCGAGTTCTAATGGACTAATTTCCATTTTTTTTGTTTCAATCTTCATCTTTCAATGTCTACTTTCAATTTTTCATATTTTTTTTCAAAAAAAATTTCATGTAACTTGTCCATTGTTCTGCACTGCATTTTGAAAATGAATTGCTGTGGGGTGGAAAATATTCTCAATATTGCTAGAAAGGAAAAATGAAAATTACTAGGCCTAAAGTTTTGAATTTGTTAAACAAATTGTTAATAGACACATCTCACTAATATCTATCATAAGTAATTCGACACACATAAGGAGAAATAATACTGCTTCATCATTTGCTTCAACTGGTGATTAGATTATTGATTATAACTCTTAAAGGTAGTGGACCTTATTGTTATAAAATACACAGACAGATATATCATTGAGTATCGCATGGCTCAAGCAATGTTATCCCAGACCCAAAAAATTCTCATTTATATTTTTTAAATAGTGAAGAACACTTGGATGAACATTTTAGAGTCAACACAGTGTTTATGAGAAACCCTTTATGAGACTATTAGATTTCACAATAAGACATGGTAATCCTAATGCTGTAGCATATAAAATGTTAAAGCAAATACCTAGAGAATGAAATATCACAAGTAAATCTAGGTATTTCGAAAAAATTTCAAATCAGTAATTTTAATTTTTTTTCAAGTGTCTTCTATGTTTTGAGACCACATTTTCACGGCGAGTTCGAATCTGCAATCAGAAAAAAATTATTTCAATTTCCAGCGAGGCTATCGACGTTTTTTCAAGGTATTTTTGGTGAAAAGCAGGTTAGCCGATCATGATGATATGACTTTTGAAAATATTTTATCAATTATTTGTAAATATAGAAATATTAATTGTAGAGGGTATAGCTTACCAAATGGTAGTGAAGTTGAGATTACATTTAATGTGTACCTTCAAGTTTATTTAGTGCAAAATATATTACTTTTAATGCTTTATAGTGAAAAATAATGCAGCCATAAAGCTAACTAAATAGAAGAATTGGAAAAGGAGATGGAGGAGATGAAAATAACTATTGAAGTATATACCTACAAAATTGAAGGCAAAACTTTGTGACTTCCTGAACAATGGCTGAATAATGGCTAATTTGAGCACCTTATTAACAATTCTTTACAAATTTGGAAACTGGAAAGCATTGTCACAGGTCCTAAACGACTCACTGGACTAAGAGAGCATCGCTACAAATATCTGTACAACTCAAAATATCCAACTCCGGTTTACAGTACTTTTATTGAGAAAACCTGATAATTTCAACTAGAATTTGGTATATTTGGAAATACAGAAACAATCTTGAGAAAAAAAGTTACTCAATTAGATCATCGAGACTGGCGTTGTTCTTTATCCATAGATAACAATGGAAGGTCATGTACATATAAACAAGAATAGAGGTAAACTTACAGGGAAATAACTTTACCATTACTGAAATCAAATCTACCCAGTAAACTACTCATCGCCTTGATCAGAAGCCTATAAAGTAGTTGAAAATAAATCATTGCCTCTCATATTACAAATGGTGCTGAGAAAACTCTTGTGCTGAAGAACTTGATTACAGAATGTGACTTAATATGTGAAAAAGTTGGACTGAGTTTGGTCTCCATTGGTTCAGAGCTGGTACGAACAAACTGAATAAAGCACATGTTCTTAGACCATATAGTATTAACATAGACCGCGCTACTGATAAGCGGCGAGTTCCAACAATATTTTTTAAATTATTTTGCATAAATTGGGCCCATTTCTACGGGAAAAATCAAGAGAAATTATACCACATCAGCAGTCAGACAATTTGCATCAATCATAAAAAAAAATTGGAGCGAAATGAGAGGATACGACTTCATTTTTGGTTCGAGTTCGGCGCTTTGATCGTATTTTCCGCCCTGGACCCAGTATTTATTCGCGTGAATTGGGACCATTGCTGCAAACGAAATTCGGAAAATCGGTAGTCAAACAATTTGTACTATCAATGGAGACTCATAGAAACAATTAGAGCGAAATCAAATGACGCGAGTTCGTTTTTAGATCATTTTCCGCGTTTTCTGCCCTGGACCCAATTTAATGTTGGAACACCGTAACAACTTACGTCTTATGGACCGTAGCGCGGTCTATGTTAATACTAAATGGTCTAAGGCACATGTTTAATGTCAGTGCAGCCACCTATTTGAAACTTACAAGACACATTTCATCAGATCTTTTACAATGTTTACAACCTGGACTTGGTGTAAATTTATGAAAAAAATCTAGTAACAATTCATGACGTCATATACTTACTCCATCCTATTCAACTTCCTACTAACATACCGATTCTGTTACAGTTTTTTCATCTTGTTTTCTTTTCTCCTGATATAGAATTTTTAGCTTACCTGTTCACCTTAGGGCACTATAAAAGGGGGTATGATGGTCAACCATATAGTGCCTTAGAATCGCCCAAACGCTGAAACTCCTTCCACGACGTTACACGGGAGTTCGAATGTGACTGGCTTGATCAAACTTCTGTGCAACATCATGAAATGAGTTTCAGTGTTTGTGCGTTTTCCAAGGCACAATATGGCTGAACAGCACACCCCCTTTTATAGTGTCCTGGTTCAAAGTTTCCAGATACACATTATACTCAGCATACTGGCAACATCTTGAACATACATAAACTGGTCATTCCAGTTTTGGAGATTGACATGCACGTGTATCCCTACTACTTACTTATGTAAGCGATAGAGATACATAGTTTGAAATAACGATCCTATGTTCGTATACATAGTATTCAGTTTCAGTTTCAGTTTGTTAAAGTGTTCATTGTGTTCTTAGTGTACTCGTATTGTTATGTGTATCATGCTATAGACGTTATCATTGAAACGTCACAATAACTTGGACCAATCAGAGAGAGGAAATATCTGGGCTCTGATTGGCCGATTCTATTTTTGGGCGCAAATTTCCGTAATTTTCACGGGTAACTCCGAAATGAGGAAAATTTTAGGAAATTTTATTTCAAAATCGGATTCTACGGGCTAAAAAACCTATAAATCATTCGCGCATCAACGGTTTGCATGCTTTATCTCGGAAAAAATTGAGATATTTATGACTATTTTTTGATTTTTTCAAAATAATTTGAAAAAGAAGTAATTTTAGACATTTTTCATATTAACTTAATTGAAAGAGGATAAAAAAAGCTTTCAATTGGTACCATTACCATTCGATTTCGTGCCACTTTGATATTTTGTAAATTTGATGGGAAAAAATTAGCGATTTTCAAAAATGCATGAAATTGAATGGTAATGGTACCAATTGAAAGCTTTTTTTTTAAAATGTTTGTTCACGGGTTATACTTGAAATTTTACAGTAGAGACATGCGGTAGAATTTTTAAATACCATTCCCCTCCCCCTTTCTTATCACTTGCTTTAAAATCAACTTTCTCAATATTCCGAATACCTTTCTTTTTCTTTCTTTGGCGAAAGACAATTGAATGACGTTTGATTTTGAGTAGGTACCTTTTTCAAAATATTGCTTGAAATAGTTCTTAATTTTTTCCAGTAGGTAATTTTGAAATTTCAATTTTTTTAAACATTCTGGTCAGAAGTAAGCAGTGACGTAGCGAAGATATTTCCCGGGGGGGGGGGGGAGAAAAGGTGAAAATCCCAACTCAAATTTTCAAATTTCCTAACTACATATAGCCGATATCAGGCGGGGGGGAGGGGTAAAATACGAATTTACTAACCAATTTTTTTCAACCTTTCCGGCTGATTTCTTCAAATTTTACTCGTCTTCATTATTTTTGAGAGGTTTTGAAATTTTTGCAGCCCATTAAATGACCATGTTTTAGATTAAAAATCTGAGTAAATTTTTCATTGGTTAGGTACTGTAACTTTGTCTTTTCTTTCAAAACTACAAGCAATCTCATCACAGTTGAAAAAATATAATTATGAAAAAATGTATTTCTCTTGAGCGAAGAAGGGGTGGAAGTTTTGAAGAAAAATTATAATTTTACATTAATAAAATTTTGTAATTTTAATGCAAAGAATATGTGGATGGAATCGATGGATACAGCCCGAGCGAAGCGAGGACGAATATTTTAGAAAACTTTGAATTAAATACTTGGTGTTTTGGAAGAGTAAACTTAAATGAAAAATCGACTGCTTTCACTTGAAAATTGATGTTTACTTATTTTTTTTTTTTAATATATTATTTTTTTCAGAATTGTCAAAAAATATCGAAAAACGTGAGCCACCAGGCAAGTCGCACAAATTTAAAAAAGGTGTGTAATTTGATAAGTACTTATATTAGGTACATAACTTTAGTTTTCTATTATTAAGTCGATTTTTAATTATTTTTCTTTCTTTCTCAGAATTATCGAAAAATAGCGAAAGACGCAAGCAACTAGCGTGGCCTATGTCGAAGTCAAACCAGCCGAAAAAAGGTAATTTGATTTTATAATTACCTATTTATGTAACTTCATTTTTCTGTTTCACAGCAATATAATCTTTCTTTCTAATTCTTTAGAAATGTGGCGTAGAAATGTAGATGAAAAAAAAAAAGACGACAGAGAACGCGTAAAAAAATCAAACGAAGTGATCGAATACTTGCAAAGCGACGAGTGTGAGTATATTTTATCTACTTTTATATCAGTAAGGCGCCTAATAGTTTCAATGTCACATTTCTTTATTTTCTTCAGTTGAAAACGCTCTTAGGGTAATTGTGCACGAGGAAATTGCGAAATATTTTGAGATGAATCCGGTGAACGATAGCGAGTACGATGAAAACATTTTTCCATTACAAACTTTGGACGCGTTTAAAAATTTTGAAGATTTGTTGAAAACCAGTTTACGGTACCGTAAAGCATTTGTAAGTACCTACAGCTACCTACCTTATTCGGTTGTTAAAAAAATATATATGTAGGTAATCAAATTTGGTTAATTTTCAAATCTAAACACCCGCGCTCATCTGAATTTTTTTTACCTAGGAGAAATCAATTGCAAATGTGAACCAGGACTCCGCCAAGAAGTTGGCGAATTCTATCGTAGGCGGGGTCCTCGGAAGGGCGGTGATGGGAATGAATTACAACGGAATAAATGAAAAATTGGCGTTTGGTACAACAACATGTTGTTGCATCATAACCAGTAAGGAGTTCCCAAATCCTTCTACGTCCGACAACGCGTTACAGTAGATATTTCGGTACCTGCCTACCTACCTACACAGTTTATTTTGTTTCAGATGTTGTGAAAACGAAATTTCCAGATGATGCTGATCGGATTGCGCACCAGATTGGTGTCAAACTTACTCAATCGGCGGATTATTTTCATAAAAAGGATAAAAAAGCGAAAGGACCGGAGGAGTAATGGTGTTTTTGTTTTTTAATGGCGTTTTTGTTTTTTAATGGCAAAATATTTGTTATAATCGACCCGATTTCATGTAAGAGGCCTTGGGGGGGGGGGGGGGGTGAAAGTGATCGATAGAACTTTTTGATCGAGTTTTTTTTGGGAGGTAGTGAGTTGATTCCCCAGCTTTGAAAAAGATTCTAATTGATTCCCATTTCTTTTTTTTGAAATGATTCCCTCTTTTTTTCAGGGGTACATACGAATTGATTCCCAAACCCTTTCAACAAAGGAATTTTTCATATGCACAAAACGTTTCTACAACTCAAAATTAGGTTCAGCAAATGTTGGTTTGTTTCAAAATGTGGATTTGGGGCCTACAGAGCAGGTTTCACTCCAGTTCTCTAGAATTGAAATGAAAAATTTTCCCATATGTTTCTAAATCACAGATCTTCGAAGTTTTCGAGCTTTTTATTTAAAAAACACAAAAAAGGTGTTGAAATGATTTTTTAAATCCAAAATAACTAACACCATTGTTTTTTTCGTAAAATTTTATTTCCGAAACTGCGATTAAAAAATTCTCAAGCATAGCGCATCCAGATGGGAAAATTTTTCATTTCAATTCTTGAGAACTGGAGTGAACCCTGCTTTGTAGGCCCCAAATCCACATTTTGAAACAAACCAACATTTGCTGAACCTAATTTTAAGTCGTAGAAACGTTTTGTGCATATTAATTCGCTCTCCTGAAAAATTCCTTTTTTCGAAAATAAAGTGGGAATCAATTCATACATACCCTGCCAAAGAAATGGGAATCAATTCGCACATTCACTCTTGAAAAAGGAGGAATCAATTCGTACATCTCCAAAAAAAAAAAAAAAAAAAAAAAAAAATGGGAATCAATTCCCCAGTATTTTTCCACGAATATTTCTTTGGGAATCAACTCACCTACAGTCCTTTTTTTAATACTTGTTCGTCTTCTTCTTGAATTCATTGAAATCCTCGTTATTGTTCTCATCCTCCTTCTTTCAATTTTTTTTTTTTGTAGTTACCTAAATGAATAAGTAATAAAATATATCTACTATGTTTATTTTCTTGTAATTTTGTACTAGGTATATATATATTGTAAGAGTAGGACTGGGAATTTTAGGTATTGATATGAATTCTTCCTATTTAGGTACAATTTATCTTTACGGATCAGCACCCACCATCGATTCGAATCATGCGATTTTGAATCATTTTTTGAATCTTTTCAAAAATTCAATTTATTATTATAAACATCAGAAACGTAACGAATTCTTTGCTTTTTAACGCATTTAGGACTTCTACTAGAGCCGTGAACCTAATCGCTCTCTTTTTAGATGTCTTCAGCCTCGTTTTTAGAATAAATGATGATATACCAAAAAAGTTTTCCATCAAAATTGATCGAATCAAAAACGTTTAAAAAAATTGTGGGATTGGAAATTCTTATTGAAAATATATAGGTATGTAAAACTTGGGGAAATGTAAAAATATACGTTAAAAAGCAAGAAAACATGGCATTTAAAAAAAAACTGAAATGATTCGAAAAACTTGAAGCATTTTTATAAGCCACGAATCACAGATTCAAATTCAGAATCGCGAATCATTTTATAAATTTTTGATTCCAATCATTTCAGTCACGAATCATACATTTTGTGATTCGAATCAAAAAAAAGATTCAGATCATGGTGGTGGGTGCTGTTACGGATCATAAATTTTCGAGTAAAACGAGCCCAATTCGTCTAAACATATTTTTTACATTTTTACATAGGTGCCTATTTTCATGTAAAAAGCTGAAATTTACATATTCTTGGCGATTTTGCCTCTTTTTTGACATTATTTTGAGCACATTTTACCCGTTTTCTCATTTTTCACGACATTTTGCAAAATACTCGAAAATCTTCATTTTCAAAAAAATGAACAACAAAAAAATTGAAAAATCGAATTTTTTCAAAAAAAAAATATTTTTAGATGTATTTTTGACGTGTTTTAGATCACAAAAAACTTATTTTTATGACGTAAAATTCCCAGCCTTATAATTATAATACATATATTTATCGAATGAATTGGTATACTTTTGATGTACCTATGTATATTTTCATTTTTGTAAGAAATTGTATTGCTTTCCTTGTCGTCTGTTTGTACTGTGTATGAACCAGTGGCGTAGCCAGAAATTTCTCAAGGAGGGGGTCCGAAATTTCATGATTTTTGAGAAATTGTAAGTTCACCCCCCCCCCATCAAATTTTCTTTTTACTATAAAAACACAAAATTCAAACTTTATTAAATTTTCATGCGATTTGCATAGCACGTTTAAGGAAAAAAACTGATGAAAATGTAATCTTGGAACAAACAACTTACATAGGTACTAATTATTTTGGCCTTAAAAGCCAATACAAATAGGTACCTAATAAATCTAAGAATTGGCGTCAGAAGCTTTTTTGGGAAAGGTGCAAAGTGGGTATGGAGACTTGGAATATCAAAAAGGAACTATTTTTTGCATAGTTGATTCAAACGGTTTATAGAATTAGCAATTTCTTTCATGCCCGAGCGAAGCGAGGGCGAAGTTTTGAGAAAATTTGATTTTTAATGCTTCAAAAAGGCATTTTTTACGTAAATTCCTGACTATATAGGTACATAGGTAATCATTAAATGTGATTTCTTCCATGCCCGAGCGAAGCGAGGGCGAAGCTTTGAGAAAATTAGATTTTTCATACTCCAATAAGGCACTTTTTCACGTAATTTTTTGACGCCAAGGGGGGGGGGGTTCAGAACCCCAGAACCCCCCCCTGGCTACGCCACTGAGTATGTATTATAATTTTTGACCAATAAAATGGTATACCTACTTTCGACGTATATATACGTATTTCATATTAAATTTTTTCTCAATTTTGCATTGTAAAATTCTTTCCTGCCAGCGGAAAATGTTTACATCGTTACAAATCGATGGAAATCTATGGAAATCTATCTCGATTCCTTTCGATTCGCAACAGCCTTAACACAATTATCAAATACGAGTTGAAACGACAAGAATCGTGTCGATTTACATTGGTAAAACGTGTTAAAACGGCACGAATCGTGCCGATTTTCATCGAAAAAATCTCGATACAAATCGAGAAAATGCGGAATTTTTACGACATAAATCGAGATGAACAATCGACGCTAAACGATCAAAATCGACCTCGATTGACCTCGATTTCACTCGATCACACGATAAAAATCGAGACAAATCGGGTCTTCGATTTGTATCGATTTGTCTCGATGTGGTTCCTCGGGAATTATCAAATACGAGTTGAAACTGCAAGAATCATGTCGATTTACATTGGTAAAACGTGTTAAAACGGCACGAATCGTGCCGATTTTCATTGAAGAAATCTCGATACAAATAAAAAAAATGCAGAATTTTTACGACATAAATCGAGATGAATAATCGACGCTAAACGATCAAAATCGACCTCGATTGACCTCGATTTCACTCGATCACATGATAAAAATCGAGACAAATCGGATCTTCGATTTGTATCGATTTGTCACGGTGTGGTTTCTCGGGAATGGATTCGTAAACGGCGGACTTATTACGACATGAATCGAGATCAACACTCAGCACCGATCGATGCTAATCGACCTCGATTTCACTCTATCACACAATAAAAATCGACACAAATTGTGTCTCCGATTTGTCTCGATTTATCACTTATGGTTTCTCGGGTTATTTTTGCACCTGCGCAAAAAATGTAAACACAAATAATAACGTACAGAATCCATGTGAATTGAGCGGAACCCAGAAAAGTTACCACATTTGTGTCGTCATAATTTCAGCACTCAGGCCTTGTATTAGGAGGTTTTGGGCAGGGCTGGTAAGCCAATCAATAAAACTTAAACTTAAGCTTAAAACTTGAAATGAATTTTAAAAAATGAAACTTAAACTTACGCTTAAAGCTTGAAGCCAAATTTTTTAAAACTTAAACTTAAACTTAAAGCTGCACGGCCAAAAATCATTGGCTTACAGCTTAAAGCTTAAATCCATTTTTTATAATTTTTCTGGGGGGGGGGGCTGAATTAAAAACTAAGAAAAAAAAAGAAATTCAAGTTTTTTTCTCTAAATTTTTTCAAGCTGCTAAATTTACTTCTCGAAATGTTTTCAAACCAAATTTTTCCCCTTAATATTTTTAAATCCAAGATTATTTCTGAATTCTAAAACTTTATCAAACTTGATTTCTTAACTAAAAATTTTTTCAACTAGATTGTTTTCTCAAAATTTTTTCAAACCAAAACTTCAAAGTTTTAAAATTTCTTTTCAATATTTTTTAACTTAATTTTTGCATCCAATCCTGATATTTTTTCCTACTTACTCTGAATTCTGGAATTCAAAAGTATTATGTAAAATAATACCTCCTGTTGCACACCTACTCTAGTCCCACCATGAAATTGTTTCTCAATTATTGAAAATTTTTTTTTTGGAAAATGAAAAAGTGATAAGTAGGTGAAAAAGTCAGATTTATAAAAAATGTCAACAAATTGTAAACTGGAAAAAAATTGAATTGAAAAGCGATTGGAAAACAAGTTGATAAAATATCTAAGGAATTTTTAGATTGAAAAAATTTCAAAAATATAAAAAAATGTTTCAAGAAAAATTTCAGTCCTGAAAATAATTTGAGTTTGAAAAAAATGTTTTATTTCAAGGTGAGAAAAAAATGAGAAAAAATTCTAAAATTTGAAATAATTTCATGTTGGAAAGAAATTGAGAAAATTTTTTTGCAAACAATTAATGAATAATTCCAATTTGAAAAAATTTCAAGGTTAGGAAGAGATAAAAAAGTTGGTTTGAAAAAAATTGAAAAAATGGAAAGATGGAGTAAAAATTTTTAAGTTTTAAGCTCAAAAAAAAACTTAAACTTAAACTTAAAACTTAAAATTTTAAAAATAAAGCTTAGGCTTATTTCTGAAAAAATCATCGGCTTAACGGCTTAAAGCTTAAGGCTGACTTACCATCCCTGGTTTTGGGTACTTGTTAGATGGAATGAATGAACGAACAAGTAACTTCATGTTGCACATAAAATGATAGCCCAAGCCCAATAGTGTAGGCAAATTAGCGCTATGTTTAAGAAATAAAAACATTTTTAGCTAGCCAAGATTTTATCGCTAAGAACTGTCTAGGGTGGTCCCCTGACTAACCCCTAAAAAGTCCGCACCCCCTAGACCCCTTCTTTTTTGTTCTACACTCAATTTCCAACATTTTTTGTATGAAAACTTTTTTCGTACGACCAATATCAGAGGAGATGGAGCGTCCTTTGAGGGGGTGGAGCCTCCATAAAAAATTTAGCAAGGGGTCTAGGGGTGTGGACTTTTCAGGGGTTAGTCAGGGGACCACCCTCGACAGTTTTTGGCGATAAAATCTTAGCTAGCTAAAAATGTTTTTTTATTTCCTTATTTGCCTACACTACAAACAGTAAATAAAATTGACAAAAAATTAGTATGAGACGTTGAGACCTTACCCCTCTTTCTCAAACTTTCACTCAGAATACAAAAAAAAATTAAAACTCTGATTTCGCTTCTACAAAACACGAGCCAGAAACCCCACCATATAATGAATTTCCCGCGTGTAAAATTTTCCACTGACTAAGCCTTCAACGACCAATCAGTTATTCATCAACACACTACATACGTACGCTACTCCACATAGGACAAAATCGTTTGGTAATTAACCAGCGAATTGTAACAGGGTAACGTATTTCGAGTATTGACTCATTGTTAGTGCATCTGGTCCCCTTTCTTTTCTAATCACAGCGAAAAGTGCGTTTCACCGCAGTACATCGTGGGCTCGACGCGGAGTCGTGCGTCGCGAGTACACGCTCAAATACGCCGCCTAACCGTGATTCAACCATGTAATTTAACAAAAAGTTCAACTACTTTAATACCATTTAGCCGAGTACTAGTCTCTTTGAAACTATAAGGGGTCGAATATTGTTCAACTTGTCCCTTTCATTATACCGTGCTGATTTCGTAACGAACCGAATAACTTCGTTTACACGTTCCCACATACACACTTGTTATAAATTTTTTCCATAAAGTATGAAAAAAATCATTCGATTCCGATGTAAAATTTCGTACTCGAAAAGAGATGAATCTAGGGCCCGTAGAATGTACATCATACCTATCCAATTTTTTCACATAGATAGGGAAATCGTATCGTTGAAAACTGAATTCGTCAGTGTGTGATCTATTAACCGTGTAATCCGCGCTCTTTCATTTCTCATGCATACGCGGCCACGCAGTGTTTTTCACCAACCTTTGAAATTATTTCAATTACAACGTGGAATGAATGCTTTTAGCTAATTAAAATACGTCCAAGAGGTAACAAGGTGCGCGAGAATTCACCGATAGACGAACGATTAATTACCGCACCCGAGTACGACTCGAGCGCAGCGATAATTTTTCCCACTATAAAAAATCTATAACCTATCATTATGCAAATACTATTCGCGTCGAAATTTCTAAAATTATTCTAAATGAATTTACAAAAGTGTATTCGCAGCGTCGTCGCTTCGTCGAGACGTCTATTTAAATCTTACTTTAAACAAAAATAACGTCGGATCGTTTCTTCGTATATAAATTACGCTCTCGGACTGAATAATTTATCGAATTTCTCTCGATATTGTTCACATTTTCGCTCCTATTTATAGAGAAATGAAACGAAAATACTTAATCTTGCAATTGATACGTATCGAAAACGAATCCACAACCATTCATTTGCCATTGCAGTCAACCACCGAGAAGTAAATGGATCGTGACGCTGAGTTGACGTAATGTTCAAACAGGATTTGAAAATTTTTCTTATCGGTGCATCATGCTTTAAACCAAGGTACGAAAGATGATGTCTTTGTAGTGGAGGAAAAGTTAATCGAGAATTGAGAAAGATTCAATTGGCAAGTCCATGAATTCGGGGAGTTACATGTGGAGGACTACTTTCTTTCTTTTGGCATCATTGAATAGGGTGTTTTTTTGTTTTTTTTTTTTGACGACACCCTCTCCCTGCTTCGCTTGGATAATTTTTTAGAAAATTCCTACCATGAGATTTTTTCCTTCGTGATTTTATTCTCAAAAGCACCATATTTCACGTTGTTATTCATTCCAAGACAGTTTCGTTTTCCATTCCAAGTGTCTAAAAGTGTGATATAACAATTTTCGAGAGTCCTAGCTTTCAAACAATTTTTTGTAATAAGACTCATTTTTCTCGAAAATTATTCTCAAGAATTCTTAAATTCCATATTAATTATTCACCCCATTTTATACATACGCCTATAACTGAAAATTTTCATCGATTTCACCATTTAAGCTGAGGAATGAAAAGGGATGAGTCTATGGTTGGAGGTAACATTTGGACAAAAAAACAACATACGTATCAAAATTAGAGTTTTCGAAGGCACTGGTTTCAGATACGTTATCGATTTTGCGATCAAAGCAAATCAGCACCTTCGAAAACCTAGATTTCGATACGTATGTCGATTTTTCTCTTGTCCAAATGTTACCCCTTCCCTTAAATAGGCTCATCCCTTCTCATCCCTCAGCCTAAATCTTGAAATCGATGAAATATTTGAAATCAGCGTCTCCAAAAACATAGATTTCAATACGTATACTTATCGATTTTTTGTCAAAATATTACCCCTTCTCCTAGATAGTAATCCACTTCCACTTGAATTTAACGAAGAATTTTCAACTTATCTGGATTCAGGAATACCATAAAATATTATTCAGTAATTTACTCAACTCTCCGATTACGTGATGAAAAAAGTTGTGAAACTAAAAATTTCAGTTTTAAAGCAGTCGAAATTGGGTAAAATGCTCGTCGAAAATGACCCTTTCTCACCCCTCCAGAGGGGGTATACGGAGTGCCTCTGAGCCAGTATTTATTGTTTTGGACTTGTACTACTCAGACATCATATTAAGAACTTTGACCGTTAAATATTATCTTGTATATAACTGAATAATCGTAATTCTTACCAAAAAATGTAAAAATTTTTTCCAATTTCAGTAACTTTAGACCCGCCTATTGACTCAGAATAGGGGTATGGGAAGCTGTAAAACGTCATTATATATGGTAATCTACTCGCGAATTCGAAAATCGTAATAAAAATTCGGTTGAAAGGTCGACAGGTTGTGCTAAGTTGGAAAAAATGTGATTTTTAGGCGGTTTTGACGAAAAATGCGAAAACACAAGTTGAGAAATCTCAAATTGAGGGACTTCTCTCCCTCGGATTCTGACAGTAATGATATTTTAGAACTCAGCGGGATTCAGTCATAAGAAAATGACACTAAAGAAGGGTCGATAGCCCAATTTTGAAAACAGGGCGACGGAACCCTCTTTCTACCCCTATGGACCTTGGCGATGGCCTCTACGCCTCTACCACCTTTTGCCGTTTACCTGCAATCTGCCACTGGACTATTAAACCTAATCAAGAAAACAAAACAAATGCGGAATAGTTACGATTTGTTACAAAAGCAAATCTTTAACCAGTAAATCAAAAAAAATTATTTTTATATTTCATGTTTCGATGGCTCATCCATCCAAAAAATAACGATCTTAAACAAAAAATTATTTAGTACATTCGTTCTAGGAAAAACTACGGATAATGAAAACATCACTAAAGACCTCCCTTCTAGGTCACACTGTGTGAAATTCACTCATTTTGAATTTTGGCAATTGGTTCGTCAAACGTAGCGGGGAGGGGGCTCAACGCAGGGACGCTTCAAATTTTGAACCTTTGAGAATTGTTTGCCGGCAAGTACTCCTTGATAATTTTTTTTTAAATTATACATTTTTTTTAAATTATACATTTTTTTAAAATTATACATTTTTTTTTAAATTAAACATTTTTTTTTTAAATTATACATTTTTTTTAAATTGCTGATTGACAAAAAAAACGATTTTTTTTTTCTTCAAACGGTCAATCCAAGTGTCGAACCTTTTATAAGAAATGAAAAATGCAACAAAACTTTGTAACCTAAACTTTTATATGACGAATTGCTCGCGATTCGGCGAGTTTCTTATATTTTTTCCCCAAGTAAAAAATTACTAAACAAAAACAAATTCCCTATGGGACCCACGCTTCAGCAAAAGTTTTTCAGTTCATTTTCGATCACTAACTCACTGACAATTTCGGGATAGAAGATTACCTATAACGACTCTTCTTGGATGAAAACCACGAGTTTTCAGACGACGATGCTGGTTCTGATGACGAAGACTTTATTTAAGAATGAAGATCGCGAAGAACCCGATGAAATAGAAGCCGTCAAACCACCTGTAACAAGAAGTGGAGCCAAGAAAGTTGGGTACTAGGAAGAAATCAACACGAATAATACAAAACCCCACAATTAAGACAAGGATGTAGCGCTGCGTTGAAAAAAATATTATGTATAAATTGAAAAAGTTCTACGATCAAATTTGCCCATTTATTTAAACAGTACAAAAAAACGATTGAAAACGATCGACGTTTCGACAAATTACATTGCCATCTTCAGGAAGTAAAGATTAAATAAAAATAAATACATGAATACGAAAAGAGATGAGGAAACGGTTTTTTTTTAGATTAGGGATTTGTATAATTCAAAGCCGACTATATTTCGCTTGATATTTATAGAATTTGGGTTTTGGAGGATGTAGGTATAGGGCTTCTAAAGTTCGTTTTTTAAATGGGTACATCCGTGATGTAGAAATTTTGACTTAGTCGAAATCGAAGGAATGATTTTTTTCTATGTGATGTTGGGCTAGGGCTGTTGAATTTTTGTTATTAGTTTCATCTAAGTGTTGTTGGATTCTTTTTTTCAAAAGTTGAGATGTTTTGCCGATATATATGCCAGGAAAATGTTTACATGGGATTTGGTAGATTGGTCACGTTGCATTAAATCTGGAATTTTGTGTTTCGTTTTTGAGAAAAAATTTTTATATAGGGTGTTGGGATTTTTTGGGCCAGGACTGTTTGGATGAAACTAATAACAAAAATTCAACAGCCCTAGCCCAACATCACATAGAAAAAAATCATTCCTTCGATTTCGACAAAGTCAAAATTCTACATCACGGATGTACCCATTTAAAAAAACGAAAAACTTAAGGATCCCTATACATCCTCCAAAACCCAAATTCTATAAATATCAAGCCAAATATAATCGGCTTTGAATTATACAAATCCTTAATCTAAAAAGAATTATTTTCCTTATCTCTTTTCGTATTCATGTATTTATTTTTATTTAATCTTTACTTCCTGAAGATGACAATGTAATTTGTCGAAACGTCAATCGTTTTCAATAGTTTTTTTGCACTGTTTTAATAAATGAGCAAATTTGGTCATAGAACTTTTTCAATATATACTACATAGTTCAAATACCATCTGTGTTTCTTTTTACAAAATTACGTATGTTCCAAAGTCGGAAGGTCGTTGTCAAAGTATACTTTCTCTATTCGAAATATGGAAAGAATTTATAATTAAAAAAATATAATAGGTACCTAATAACGAAATATACGAACGACGAAATCGAAAGAATCACAAAAATTCGCAAAGAAAAGAATGAAACGATCGAAGGACGACTCTATCAATGTAACCAACTCCCGAAGTATCATTGGAGTGATTTTCATAGTGCGCATGCGTGTGCACTTGGTATTTTCTTTGAGTTGCGATTCTAATTATATTACTGGTGTTTTTATACGTGATATTTAATTACGTGGTGATAAATTAATTTTTAATATAATTTAGATGTATTAGGGATTAACATTTTATTTCGTTTACCTACAAAAAAATTATAAAAATCGCAATTATTTTGAATTTATTCTGCATTTCTGCTCAATGAGAAGAAAAATTATCGTTAATAATTTATTTACCTCGATGTAGAATAAATAAATTTAGGTCTTAGATTAAATTTGATTAATAATACCTACTATATAGGTATGTAAGTAATTAGACAAATGATAGATTATTAAAATAAAAAATTGAAATTATTCGGCAACAAAACTATTTTTTAAAAAACATTTTTTCAGGATTACAATAATTTAACTATATTCTGTTCAATGAGAGCAAATTAAAATTTAATTATTTACTGATTAATATAGAAATTAATGACCTAAATTCATTCTACTTCTACATCAAGGTAAGTAAATAAATTATTGAGTTATTTTATAAAAAAATTTTCATTTTTTCTTCCCATTACACTGTCATTGAGCAGAAATGCAGAATATTATATTAAAATTAATTGGTATCATTATAATTTTTGTACAAGCGAAATAAAATGTTAATCCCTAATACATTCAAACTAATATTAAAAATTAATTTATCACCAAATATTCAAATATTACCTAAAGAACAACACGAATCACAATAATCACAACTCGGAAAAAAATGCCAAGTTCCCACGCATGCGCACTATCAAAATCAGTGCAATGATACTTCAGGAGTTGGTTACATTGATAGAGTCGTATCGAAGGCTGTCTTTGGTCTATTGTATATCGCAGGCATGCAAAAACAATCAAATGTAAATAAAGAAGAACTCTGATCCTCCGAACATGGCATGACCATATTTCGTGCAACCATGAGTCTTCATTGATTTGCCCACTTACTGGGATACATGCGATTAGACGACAAGTCCACGCGAGATCAACGACTTATATTCGATAATTTCAGCGCATTTCGTGATATTTGGAGTAAATTCATTAAAAACTGTTTGGAAAACTATTCACCATCCCACCAACTGACAACTGACAAACAAATGGCACCTTTTCGCGGAAACTGTCGTTTTTGGGTATATATGCAGGCAAAACTTGAAAAATATGGTCTAAAAATATTTATGATAAATGACACGAAAACATCATACATGCTTGATGCACTTCCTTACGTCGGAATTTCTGAAAATGAAAAGAGGGAAAAGAGGGAAAATTAGAAGAGACGAGAGAAAAAAAGAGAGGGCGAAGAACAAAAAAAGCAGCGTGAAATCAAAAAGAAACGAGAGC
>JAVBJF010000535.1:0-200609 GCA_033439095.1 Pseudococcus viburni | reverse complement strand
AGTGATATACGAAAGTTCCTTTATTATGTGTTCATGTTATTTTATATTTTCGAAGATAAGATTTTAAGTTATATTTCGCTTGGGCCTTCCACCTGCTACCGAAGAAAGAAAATTTATAAACTACCGAAGGTAATTTACAAATTTGGAGGGAGTGAAAACGACAAGAGTTAGTCACCACTTATGTTGTGCTAACGTCGTTCCTTCCGAGACCGAAGTAATCACTCCTGACGCCTCCCACTACGAAGTGGTGGTGGCAAAGGTAGTGAGCTACGTAGGTTCTAAGTTAGATAGTTACCTCGTAGGATATCATATAGTTGATGTACACGTAGGTGTAAGGACCAGTGCTCTTGGCTTGTATATTTTGTTGGCTAAATATACGACCATAACTTTTCTATATACTGTGTTCTTATTTCACTTAGTGAGTACTTGACTATGTCCGTTTACATTGACGTTATTAAGAACCCCATATCCAAAATTTCAGGGGCTAAAGTTCATTTCTCGAACTTTGGCAAATTTTTGAAATTTCAAAATTACCTTATCGTCTTGCAAAATATGAAAATTTGATTTAATCGACGAAAAAAACTTGAGATTGGTATCTATACCATATTTTTCATATTTTTGACCCGCCGAATCGACTGGAAGCGGTTTTGAGACTTTAAGAGCCCCAGAAAATTTTGGAATTTTCCAGCGCGCGCTGAGGAAAATACCATAAAAATGGTCCATACGAACTTCAGCACCTATAATCGTGAATTACCCATATTGGTGACATATTTGATCGATTCAAGCACAATTTTCCGAAATTCGTAACTTTATGTTCAAATCCACGTTATTTCCAGGAAATTTAAAATTTCAAAAATTCGCCAAAATTCAAGAAATGAACTTCACCTCCTGAAATTTAAGGTATGAAGTTTTTTATGATATTCTTTCGATTTTTTTTTTTGGGGCTCAAAATTTTATTTTGAGTTGGGAAATCTTCCTTGTAAGGCAAAATTCCCATCTCACCCCCCCCCCTCCTGTGCGGAATTCTCGCTACTTTTGGGGTTTCTTGTGTTTTTTTTTGCCAGTAAGTAGGTTTTACAAATTTTAATGGGAAATTTTTCTAGGAATTGAAAAAAAATTACTTAAGGGTGGTATCGTGCCTCAAATACCCCAAAAAATTCCTCAAACCTCGAAAATATAGAAATTCTGATTTTGATTTGAGTTTAAAATTTCACAGAGAAACTGAAAAAATTAGTTGCAGGGCAATAAAATGCTCTTAAGTGTTTCAAAAGAGGCCCCAACGTCAAAAAATTTGGACTTTTTAAAAAAAGGGAAATAAAATTCCTAAATTTTTTGGGTTTGGAGTTTGGAGTTGTATGGGGAAGTTCGAAAGCAATACAGAAACAATTTTTTGGAAGGTTTTGGCACGCAAAATATGATTTTGGTATTGTTATCGGGTTTCAACCCCTGCTTATTAATTTTCATTTTTTTCCTAGTCATAAACGTATACCCTGAAATTACGCAGGGAGGGATTGAGAATTCAAGGAAAAAATGGAGGGGTGGAAATTCAACAAAAAAAAAAAAGTAATCTGTTATTTCAGTGACGTAAGTAGTCAAGCCCAGTCTTCAGTGGACGGATGATGAATGTACATTACTACAGCAAAGAAGAATTGAAAAATCGAGGAATTTTGGGAACAAACAATCAATTTAGTCTACAAATCTGAATCAGTTAAATTTGATGAAATTCTGTTTTTTTTTTTTTTTGAATCAGTGAAGAAGTTTTTTCTGATAATCAGTCTTTTTTCTCTGATCTTCCGGTCAAAATTACTGATTTATTCTGACTGATTGATTGGGAATTAACTGAGAAATCAATGATTTTTTACAGAAAAATCACTGAAAAATCACAGATTTTTTGTGAAAATTATTTCATCAATTCAAAGAGGCAGAATTTCATCAAGATTTGACTATAATTCAGATTTAGAGAGTTAGGAATCAAAATACTGATCAAGCGAAGCAAGAACGATTTTTTTAAAACATATGTACGTCTGAAAAGCAAAAAAATGCACTTTTTTTGACATTTTTATGATGAAAAATCTCTTTGGCAAGCTTGAAAAGGGAGGTTCAATCTCCCTGAGCTTCCCATTGGGTGCGCCTATTTGTATTAAATCCAAAATAAATTATTTAAAAATTCCAAAAAATTCATCTCTGAAATTTTTGTACGCTCCAAATTTTATAATTTTCTTAAATTCCTTAAATTTCTCACATTTTTAATTAAAGAATTTTCCAATGTTGAATTTTTTAAAATTTCTTTCCTAGCCTGAACGTTTTCTCGATTTGAAATTTGAGGGAATTTTAATGTGTAAAAAAAGAAAGTAGGTGATAAAACAAACGTAAAACAATTTTTTTCACTTACCCTATGTATAATAATAATAAAAAATCATAAAGATTTTCAAGTTGAAAAAAATTCAAATTTTTGAGAAAATTTTTATAGCAAGTAGAAAAAATTCAAGAAAAATTTAACATTAAAAATTTTTGAAACAGAAAAAAAAAGAAAAATTTTTAAACACTGATACCGAAAAAAATCCTTCCATCATTACAAATACTCAGGTAAAAATGAACATCGGTTATCCGCACTATTTTCGATCCGGTGCCCGATTCATCTTCCGTGTAAATTTAGCCTACAGTTGTGGAAGTCTCGGCTGCCTTAATTTGCTCGATTCTCGTTCACATTAGGATACAAATCTGAGCCACAGATTGGTCCATTTTCACACCCTTTCGCAGCCTGATAGTCTCGGTGGAACTATTTTTAGGCGAGAAGTAGCGGGGGAGGGGTTCTCTTAGCCTAACACCCTGTTGAGCTATTTAAAGAGACGCGTGCTTACTCAATACGTTTTTGATTATAGCTCGCCGAGATCATGGAAAACACTTTCTACGAGTTTGTTTCGACCGTGAAGACAATCAATTCGACCCTTAGAGTTTGGGAGGCTCGTTCAACTATATCGGATGATGGGATTAATGGCATTCTTTTCCAAGCCGCCGAGAAATGATTAGCTTGCGATAAAACAACACAACGAGGACGACAAAAAAAATATAATTTCCTTCCTACAGTTCGTATACCTATAGGTAATCTTTTGGTAATGAAGATGAGCTGGTATACCTGCCGCGTTGTGCGTCGCGGCGCGAGTATACGATATGATTAGCACCGATAAGGATTCGTAATACATTCGATGGCTTCAGGTATATATAGTGCCACAATCAACTTAATAATTTAGACATGTGATACCTTCTCTGGGTCTCGGCGTTCTTTCCGCATTTGCCATAATACGAGTATATTAGGTATACGACGTCTAATTACAAATGGTCGCGGGTATATTGAGGTTCTGAAGCGACCGCCACCGCGATCAGTATTTATAAAGGTTTCTAAATCGGGCTAACGCTGAAGACCCCCCTCGATCGTATGAAATGTCACTCTTCACACGTCAAATTTCCAAGCCGCGCCGATGCTGGTGGTAATATAAATTCCACGTTATGGATAGTTTTCCCTTTTCCAGTTTCATTAAAATTACCCCCTTATTAGCCCAAGTTTACTGTTTCCGGCTCCTTAAACCAGGTTTGGCCGCAGCTCTCGCTCGGCTCGTCACAATTAATCAAACACTATCACGATTTCACAGCTTTAATTGATAATCCGCATCAAAGTCTGTCAATAGACTTTGGTGTAATGATCTCGATAACGTACGTAGGCGTAGGTCTATTCTAATGGAATTCTAATTTCTCGTTGACCACGGTCGAATGAATAAATCGATCTAGTATTAAAAGCCGAGTACTTACGACAATTTCGTCGATCATTATCGTTTATTAATTAGGTATATAGGTGTTGGGTGTATAGAAAGGATGCTGAGATGGTGCAGTGCGAGGGGTACTGGTTTGAGGTGACCTTTTCATTTTTCAATGAAGCTTCGTATTGTATTAAAGTCTGGGATCAATTTCACTATATCTCAAGCGGAGATTATGAAACGGAATTTTATTTCGGTGTGGTGGTTCGAAGCACGAAGGCGATAGGATGAAATCAATTATTGCCATTCGAGAGCGGTAAAGCGCAACTTCAGATTGAGATTTTGGTGATAGGAATTGGTAAAAGAAAGGGTAATGATTTGTGAAAAATTATCATGATGGATTTTAATTTTTAAGAGGCAAATTAGGTATAATTTGACTATTTTCAATTCAATTCGTTTATTCATAGGCGTACCCAGAAATTATGTAAGGAGAGGGCACAGATTTTGAGAAAAATGGGGGGGGTCAAAATTCAATGAAAAAATGAAGTAACCTGTTATTTCAGTAGGGCTGGAGTAGTTGGGGTATTTTTAGTAGGCAAATAATATTTACCTACAGATTTGAGCGAAGAAAAATTGAAAAATGGGGTGATTTATTGATTTTTTTTGCCAAAATTACTAATTTTTTCTGATGAATGGAACATTGACTGAGAAATTAGTAATCTTTGCCTGAAAAATCAGTGGAAAATTACTAATTTACTGCCCGAACGAAGCGAGGGCAATTTTTTTTTGAAAATCAGTCAAATGAAATTTCTTTGTCAAAACTTCAGAAATGAAATCACTAATCAGGTACCTAAGAAAATTGTTTGGTGATTTTGGATGAAAATTTGCACCACAGAGTTTGAATTATGAACTTTCAAAACTTCAAAAAATGAAAAATACTGAAGAAAAATCGTCAAATAAGTACGAATTTTTAAAGGAATTTTTACAGTTTTGCCAGTTTTATTTAAATATACATAACACGAATGTGACTGGCCTAAGTTTTCAAAATATGCCAAAAATCAGCAAAAAAAATTCGAAGATTGTAAAATATGCAGAAATTTGAATTTTAGTTATAAATATGCAAAATATTGAAAGAAACTGGGCTACATTCGCAAGAAATTTTATGAATTGCGAAAATTTAAAAAATTTACTCGATCATTTTGAACGTCAGAAAAACAGATTTTTAAAAAATTGGGACCCTGCGAATTATAGAATCTCAATCAAGGTTATCGCCATAAAAAATTGTAAACGGTTCAAAAAATTCCAGTTCGTAAAAGTTGAAAAATACAGCATGTAATCAAACATTTGAAAATTTTCGGATGTAAAAAACATTAGGTACGAAATTGTTTCTTTTATACTTACTTAAAATAGAAGTAAGTATACCTATAATTTATTTATGAGAAGCTAATGGCGAAATGAAACCAAAAAATTGGGAAAAAATTATTTAAAAATTAGCTTAAAGAAGGTGAACCCAAAAGTACCAATTCAAAGTAGGATAATTTTTGAAAAAAATCACAGTTTTTTACTTGCTGGTAAATATTACTTAATTAAGAAATTGAAGGAAAAAGGGAAGATGTTGAAAAAGAGGCAATATGAATTTCTTTCCACACCTTCCTATGGTATCATTAAGTAGATGATAAAAACTTTTGATTTTCTGAAAAAATTAAATATCTTCTTCCCTCTTGACTTGAAAATTTTGTACGTACCTGCCAACTCCTGATTTTGGTAAAAATCGATTTTTATATAAAAAATTGGAAAATTGAAGTCGTCGATAAAATTTTAAAATTTTGTAGTTTAACTTTTCTGTGTCGCACTAGTTTTTGTACACATATTTCACACTTACTTAAATCAGTGATAGACTCAGTGATAGACTACAATGAAAAAAAAAGTTGAAATTTCCCCAACCCAATGAACTTGCTTTATGGGTGACTGACGTCAACTAAAAAATGTTTTTTCGTCCAGTTTAGGGATATTTTATTACAATTCATTGGAAATAATTTCAGGTACCAGTAAAAAAAATTGTCCAAATTGACATTTTGAATAGAAAAGTTTACTTATACGAACAAAAATTGCAACAAAAATTTTGATTTGCACTTTTTGCCTATCTTAAAAATTGAAGGGATTATTCAGCCTAGCAACCTTTGAAAAATTATAATCCCTTCAATTTTGAAGATAGGCAAAAAGTAACATTTTTTGTTGAACATTTTTTTCCTTCGAAGTCCACCCCACATAAAGACAGTTTGAACCCTTTTTTTCATCATCCTGAAAATTTATAAAATTTGTAAAAAAAAAACTGTTCAGTTTGTAAAAAAAAATGTTCGAGAGGCAAACTATTCTTGAATGTTCAAAATTTGAAGCACCTTTGCGTTGAGCCACCCTCTGCCAATATCTTGGAACTCAGAGTCATAAAAAAACCACTATTGGCGAATTTCGCCAAGTATAGCACAAAATAGTTGAAATCGAAAATTTCTAATTTTAATATCAAAGCCAAAGTAAAAGGTAAACTTCTCTTCGTTGATGAACAGTTTCAAAAAATATAAATAAAAAAGACAATTATTGGACATCATGTCCATGTTTTTAAAAATTGGACATCATGTCCATGTTTTTGAAAATTGGACATCATGTACATGTTTTTGAAAATTGGATATCATGTCCATGTTTTTGAAAATTGGACATCATGTCCATGTTTTTGAAAATTGGAAACTATGTCCACGGTGTCTGAAAAAAATTCATCAAAAATGATTGTAAAACATGGAAAAATTCAATTTTAAGCCGTAGGTAGGTATTTTATTGACATTTCTTAATACTAGTATGAACTAGTTCCTGGCAAATCAGGACGATGTAGAAATCGACAAAAAAATAGTTTCGATTTTTATTGTTTTCTTTAAATTTTCCTCGATAAAAATCGATACTGATTTTTACCTGTCTCGACAAAAATCGGAATGTCGTTCTGATTTATTGAATTTTTGGACTAGAATTCCAGAATAAAAAAATTGGCTGGACCAAACAGTGACAGTGAAAACAGATTACCTCCTTCCCTCCCATTCAATAATGCAAAAAACAAAAACTTGATCAAGTTTGCAAATCGAAACTTTTTTGAAAGATATTAACCTTCTTATGGGAAATTTTCGCTTTAATTCAGAAAATAATGGAGAAAATCATACTCAGAGTCGAAAAATTCCATTTCAGTTGGAATTTTCAATTTTTCTGCTTCGCTCCTCAATAAATCATCTTTAGTTTGTCATTTAGAAAAATGTTTAAAAATTTTATGTACAAAAGTAAAAAAGTCGTAAATTTTTCGCAGAAATTTATGAAAAAATTCAATTACAATTTCTCTTTTTATCGTCTTTTAAAATTTTTTTGCCTGAAATTCGCCTCGAAATTTTTGAAGAATGTGATTCTTTTTCATCTCTTTATTAAAATTACAAATCCTTTGCACAATTTTTCTACTTTTCAACAAAAAATTTTCAAATAACTTTTTTTTAATATTTTTCCATTCACTTTCAACATACTTAGACTTACATTCCATTTCAAAAAAATCGTTCGAAAAATTTTTTATCCAAAAATTACCTGAACTCCAGATAAAATTAAACTCGGTCATAACTTTTCAAAAATTTATTTTTCGAAAAAATCACCACCACCAGAACATTTGAATCTGAACATACCCAAACAGACGAAAAACTTTCACGACGAACCCCCTTCTCATTTCCAACGCACCTTTCAACACAATGTCACCACATACTTAGTATACAACTGGTTTACAAGTGTTCCTGTATAGACCTACGTACTCGTATATCAAATATCAACCTCTGTGTACATAAATAATACAAACAAGTTCACTCATCTCTCATCGAGTAGATCATCTCTAAAATTTAAATTCAACTTACAGTCAATACGACTTTGAAAAACAATCCTGATCAATACCTCGGCCGAACTTTCATCGATATTAAACCCAAACCTTGGGCAGGGTGGAAAAAAGTGGAAAATTACGAGAATCGAAACACGCTATAAAAAAGCCGCACGTTGGCTCGATCAGAGTAAAAAACCCATAATTTGAATACTTTACGACCACACTCGTGCTACTCGGATCGGTCTTGATGGCCGTAAAACGAAGCCAGCCAATTCGAGAAAAGTTGGTTTGGAAAAAAAATTCATTCCACCCTTTAATCTATTCGTAACTACTCGCAACGTTTATATAAAAGGCATTACGTTAATATTATTATTTGCATTTGATTATTGTGTCAACAAAAGAAATTAGATATTCGAAGAGTCCGCCGCTAATGTAAACATGGATTTTCTCCTTGCAAGATGGTCGCATGTTTTATTAACCATTATATTCTTTCCGATTATGGAAAAAAAATAATAGAAACAATTTTTCTGTTTAAATTTAATTATGCATGATTTTTTTGTACTCGTTCTTTTTTTCCACCTTTCGCGGTCGCGTTTAGAAATCAATTTATAACGAAGAATGAAAATTTCACAATCGAAATGTTACGAAATTATTAACCGGGAGGTAATTCTGTTTACCAGGTTTCTCTCCTTTTTTTCCCCATCGACGAAGCATAAATTTTATAATTGTGGGTGTTTCTACGTTTTCTGGCCTAGTTTCGTTAATTTTTTTTCCATAATTTAGAACCCTTAAATTAATACGAAATTCAATCGGGCCTTAAAAATGGCCCCGAAGTTGACGAATTCTTCGGGAAAAAAAGACCGAAATATACCACGATTAATTCTATTTTTTACCTCGTTCCAGATGTTCCCACATCAGGACGTTTGCTCGAAGTATGATATGAAAAAGTCCCAAAAAAAAAATTTTTAAAAGCGTGTTAATGATGTACAAACACGCCACCGTGATCAAATCCGGAAGCATAATTCGTTATAGTTTTCATAACATAAATGATATAGTTCTTTAAGGTCTCCCTTCTCAGACTCTTTTTTTTATACGAGAAGAAAAATGAAAAGATTTGTATTTGTAGCGCAGTCTGAATCGGATGAGTGGAGCATTATACCCTTATGAATGTATACGAGTTTAATTAACAGGACGATTTGATTCTATTCTCTTTTTCAATCATTCCTTTTAGATCGTGGCGCATTCCTGGAATAAATTATCAAGCCACGTATAGTATAATTATTATGGAAATAAGTGTGAGATGTTTTAATGTATAATGCGGCATTCTGATGGCAATAACCCACACCTTAGCATACCTCAGGTTATACAAATTTTTTATAAGTAGGTATATTATTTACACATGGCACATTTATATATTTTATATAGGTATGATGAACAAGTACCTAGGCCTGGAAACGTGTCTCGCGAGTTTTAACTTAATTTTTTTTATTGTCTTTAGGCAAATATGATTATTTTCTTTTTCAATAACTGTACCTTTGTCGGATTGATAAAGCTTGGGATACCAGATAGGATAATTTTTAATTCGTCTGGATTTAGTTTAAGGGTAAGGGTGCCTAATATGGACCGGTGCCTAATATGGACCGGTCGCCGATCTCGTCCGTTTATGATGCGATCTGGCGGAAAAAAATTTTATCTTGTTCAGTTTTCACAGAGAAACACAATGAGACCAAAATCGCAGCCCAAAAGCCAAAATTCGCGGAGTTACGGCCAAAAAAAGATTTTGAGTAGTCGAAAAATTTTTTCAGTCATCATTTCGATTGACAATGTGACGACTTTAAATAATGAAATTTAATGTGGTTTTAATTTTAATTTGTAGTCCAGAGTTGTAAGTTTCAATTGTGATAATCAGTTTTAGATACAATTTGCGGTAAGTTTAGTTATAATTTTTTTTCTAAAAAATTATGAGGTGTCCTAATATGGACCACCAGCGAATTTGATTTTTACTTCGCACATGTTGAAAAAAAAACCAAAAAATCAAAACAAAAACGGAAAAAACCAAAACCAAAACATTTCAAAAACCAGAACCAGAACCAAAACCAAAACATTTTGAAAACCAAAGGATTCGATGCTCTTAGTGTTACGCGTGGTCCCACGAAGTTTGTGACGCCGCTATCGATGATTGCATCGATAAGAAAACATATATATGTAGCTATTGTCTCAATTAATGTTCTACGTTACTTCTTACATTTATTTTTTTCGATTAAATGATTTTTTTTTACGATTTTATACCCATTATTTACGTATTTGACGACCGGTCCATATTAGGAACCCAAAATTTCGATTTTCATTTTTGACACTTTTTGGGAAACCATTTATTTGGTCAACTTACACTTTATGGTGGGGGTTGAAATTCTGGGGAATAAAAGTAGATAGATGTGGCTACATTTTAAGCCATTTACCTCATTTCTACCTCACTCCTAGCGCCGTAGGCATTAAAAACAAAAAATGCGGTCCATATTAGGCACCCTTACCCTTAATTATTTTTATAGACTTGTGATATAAAAAATATTAAAAGTGAGAAGTTGATTTGATTCGTATTATTTTTGCATTATTATTTATGTGTAGATCACGAAAGTCTGGCTAAGAAATGAGCATGTATCCAATAACATTTTTTGCATTAATCAAGAGAAATAAATATGAACCCTGTGAAGATTAATTTTTAATAATTTTATTCAGAGACTAAATTCGTAAATCTTCGAAAAATCTTGCTAAGAAAAATGACAAGTGAGCTTTTACATGATGTGAACCTAGATACAGAAACCACGTTTAGGGGTCAAAAATTAGGTTTTGAGTTGAAGTTCCTCCTTGATTTTACTCATTTTGAAAGGCCTAAAATCAGTGTCAACTAAAAACCAATTTTTGACCCCTAGGGATGGTTTCTATATCCAGGCTCACATATTTGATTTCATAACACAATTTTTTCAAAAAGTTGAATTCAAAATAATTACAAATTGAAACTTAATTTTTAAGGAGATTCAAGTGAGAGGAAGCTCAACTAGGAATAAAATTCGGGTCAAATAGAATTATTTATTAAAAGAATATTTTTTTAAATCTCGTTTCCTAAATTTTCAATGTTCAAGTTCATTTTTCATGCAAAACTACGCTACGTATCTCACAGCTTGTCAAAAGTACAAAATATAAAAATTCGATCTATTCGAAATCAAAGCTGAATTTTGGCACCTATCTACTCTCTCAGCCTCTCATGTCGAATCAGTGAAAAATCACTGATGAACAGTCAGAATTGCAGCCCAGGAAAAATCAGTGGAATTCACTGATTTTCAGCGATTTTTCACTGTATATTCAAAGAATTTCACAAATTTTCCAGTGAATTTCATAAACATCACTGAGGTTCCAGTGAATTTTCACTGATTTCCAGCGATTTTCGTTCACTGACTAGCTTTCAGTGAAAAAATTTTCACTCATTACTGTACTGCGATTTTGACGGGTTTTCAGTGATTTTTGATAAATTTCATTAATTCAGAAATGAGAGAGTATGCACTATTTTTGTCCTCCTATATCAATTGGAAGCAGTTTCGAACTGATCTAGAATTTCCTGTAAATTTTTCAATTTTGCAAAAAAAAAAAAATGCTGGAGAAAAATAAAGATTTGATCGGATAACAAAGAATCGTGAAAATCATGCTTTAATCGATCAAATTGGTGGGTTGCCAGTATGAGAAAGTCATTCACTTTGTAGATACTAAATTTGATTCGAACCTTTTTTATGAAGGGGGGGGGGGGTTCTTTAGATCTGGAGAGTGCTGAAATTTTCTAGAAGCTCGCAAACGTCTCAAAACTGCTTCAGATCTAGATCTTTAGTTTTTACCTTGATTAGATCAAATTTTCATGTTTTGCACTTTTGCAAAGTCATACAGTAATTTTGAATTTTCAAAAATTAATCAAAATGAAAAAATTAACTTGGAACATTAAAAATTTTGGATACGTGTTCTTTTTTGATGTACTATTGATATATTTTTGTTTCAGATTAAACTTTTACCATTAGCTGGTTGAAATACCTCCCTTGGTAGGGCCAGATCGAACAGGGGACCGAGAAGACAGTTTGTCCTTAGCGATAAAATTGCATTTTCAATCTAAAAAATTGAATTAAAATCAGAAAATTTTCGAAACTGATGATCTTTTTAGGGAGAATTGAATAATTGGAAAGAATTGTTCTTTGATTAAAAAAAATCAGGAAAATTCAATTTCAGTCAGCAGGTTTTTTACCCCCCCCTCCTTTTCAAAAAGCCAATATTGAAGTTAGAATTTCTTCAAAAAAAAAACTTGATTGAAAATGTGGCAGAAAAGAAGTTTTCAAGTCCTTCAGCTCTAAACCTATTTTTGGGATAGTTTTTACTCCAAACCAAACAGATTATCCACTGAGGCGAGACAAGATAAGCCCGAACTTCAAAAATTTTTGACAGCATCCACCAAGAATCAAAATCAGAGCTGCCAACCTTAAGAATGTATTCTCAAGACGAAATTGAGTATTTCAAAAGTTTAGGAAGTAGGTATTCTAAAGATTTTTTGAGGATTTTAATAAACAAATTTTAACGTTGAAAAACGAGGTGAAAATCAGGATGGAAAATGAGATACAATTGAACCGGAATTAAAATGAGAAAACTGAAACCGAAACTGAAATGAATATCGATTAGTATTTTTGTTTAAAAATTGTAAAATATGGCTCAAATTTTCAAAATTTTTCCCAAAATTGTCGAATTTTTCGAAATTAAGTGATTTTACCCCTCCCCCTCCCCGTTCCCCTCGCCCTTCTTTCAGAAAAATATCGTGAATTTCTTCAAAAAATAAAGAAAAAACTGAAAGTGATATCATCTGTTTTCTATCCCTCATGGAAATTTCCATGTCAGTGGGCAAAAACAGGATTTTTCCAAAAATTGTCCTCTTTTTGCTCAATTCTTACGCAGCATCTTAAATTCTTGAATTATGTTGCCGGAAAAATAAAATGCAGACGTATTTTTTGATCATGTGTATTCATGCAATTTTTACTCGAGTTGTGGTTTTTTAAAGGCATTTTTGGATGAGTTGAAAATTTTTTTAAATTTTTGGTTGGCAGTTCTGATTAAAATCTATAATCTTTAATTTTATGAATTTGCTATTGATGTATAATTTTATCGAAAAAATATGATAATCTCAAAAAAAAATCTTTAGGCATTGTAGGATGGCTCAAGATTGTCCAACGTTTCAAATTTAATATCAAAATTTTAAAGTTTTTCGACCTCTGGTATCCATTTCTGGAAAAATTTCTCGTCAAGATTTACCCTCTTGAGACTTATTTTGGTGTTTTGGTGAAAATAAGTCAAAATTTAGCTCGAGAAATTGAAAAACGTGAAGAAAAATTTTTAATTTTGGTCCTCCTCTTCCCTTCCCCCACTCCGAATCCTATTCAGGATTTGTCTTTTTTTCTATTCTTTCAGCTATCTCCATTTATAGGTACTTCTCTTCTACGATTTCTTTATTTAAGAATACAGTTTTAACACTTCTTTGATAAATTGAACAGATGAATCATCTTGATTTTAAGTGCCCCCCCCCCCCCGAAACACTCACCAACTAAATCTATTCGTGTAAATGACTAAATTGTTTTCGCAAACATCTGAACGATTTGAATCAAATTACCAGAAGCATGATTATAAGTAAATTTACTAAATAAAAATGGCGACTCCTGAATAGTCAAGTCTCAATTTCACATCTGTTCGACTGAGCTGTAAAAAGCAATCTTATGATTGATTCGTATTCCAGACGTTAAAACAAAAAAATTATTCCAGATGCCTTTTTTAACCCCTCCCCCCTTTTTAAGAGTCCATCTCCTTTCTTAAAAACGTGTGTAGCGTCCCTCCTATTGGTTCTAGAAAAAAAATTCCTACAAAAGTTGTTCCTCAACTTCTCAGCTACAAATTACTTTTTTTCATTAGACCGAAAGTTTTGACCTGAGGGATGGGGTAGGTCCGTGTTAGGGGGGAGAGCTGGAGGAAATGGTCTTGAAATAACTCACCGAATAGGAAATTCATCCCTGAATACTTTTTGTTATACACAAATTTTACTCATACTTGAAACTTTTCTGTAAAAATCAAAAAAACGTGATTTTGATGATTTTTTGAAACACTTTTTTCAAATTTGAGGGGCACTGCTGGCCTCAAACTGGATTTTCCATAGAAACTAATTTGTAGCTGAGATGTCGATGAACAACTTTTGTAGGAAATTTTTTTTCCTAGAACCTATAGGAAGGGCACTATTCATGTTTTCAAGAAAGGGAGTGAACCCTTGAAAAAAAGAGTGGTAAAAAAATTTCTTTCGACGTCTTGAACAAGAATCAATCATAAAATTGTTTTTTAAAGCTCTCAACTCAGTCGAGCATACGTGTTTTTTTTTGTGAAATTGAGACCCCTACTAGAACTTGATGGAATGGCTCATTCAAACGAAACCGTAAACTCTACTCTTCCAAACTATATCTCCAGCCTTGTGCCTACTGCTCGCCGACTAAATTCCACTGCAGAATTTTATACTTGCATGCTCGATAAACTCCCAATCGAAGTACCCATTTCTCGGAAACAGGCTGAGATCTTCGGCGAGCGCAGCAACAAAATATAAAACAATGTTAAATCACGTTTAGCAGCGGTACCATTACCGCTTCTCGGTTAAAAACCTTCTTACGATCGGTAGACAGACGCAATAACGACGTCTAATTTGTAAATCACGATGAAGCCGTGTTTTGGCGAAAGAAAACCGCCGAGTCGCGTTGATTTTACGATACCTAACCTTAATATTTAGTTATTCACTCCTTTACTCTGTTGCAGATTGCACAAAGTCGAGCTGAGGACTATTGCTGAACGCTATAATAATATAATCTCGTCTCGCGATGACAATAACTTCGTATAATATAAACTGTCATTTTTATTATTAGCTTTAAAAAAAAACACACTCGACTGGCGAGTTCTGTGTCTCTCTAGGGACATCGGTGCGATACATCAATTACACCATATTAAAAAAAAATCGAGAGGAGGAAGAAAAACCGGTGTAGATATTAAAAAATACGTATACAAAATTGACTTGGACTTTTGTTCGCATTTTATAATACACAAAGCAGACAATGTTGAGGTATTAGCCGGTGTATCCAGATGTCCGTGACTTCGCCGACTCGCCGCTAACGATTTATAGATAATTAAACGAGCTCCGAACAATATCGTAATTTTCGATATTTTACGAGGACGTTTACGATCGCGCGAAACGATGCCTACATAATACAATATTATACGCGGAGATGGTTTTTTGCGCGGTTTTTGCTCTTCCTTCGGCTCCCATCGTGGTGGCGAGCTAATGGAAACACGTAGAGTCGATTTCGACTTATGTAATTACATTAAACGGATGAAAATTACGCGCGCGCCGTTTCGAAAAAGTAATTTTGGAAAGGCGTGTACCTGTTACGAACCTGTACGGTTCGTCTAGAGGGCCAATTTGAAATGAACTTTTTTACGAGGTCGATTTTTCGTACCGAGGGTAAACTTAAATGCTGTGTTTGAAAGTAGGATACATGTAATATTAAGAGAGTCGTATAATGTTGAATTTGAAACGTGTCATCGATTAATTAGTATAATTTGGTGAATCGTAGTTGAAAAAATGCCCATTTTTTATCCCACTAGCTTGTAATTTTTGCCATAAATGGAATTCCAACGATCTGAGTCGAAATTTATTTCAAGTTCAAATTTTTTAATTTTTTAATCCTATTTTTTTCATAATTGTATTCAATTTTAAATTCCAACAGTGACATTTTTTTCTATTCATTCTCAAAAGTTTTTCCATTTTTTTTTCAATTTTAAATTTGCATTATGTATTTTTGAAATATCTTCATCTTGAAAACCTAAAGTAGAAATTTAAAAATATTCAAGTTGGAAAAAATTTGAGAAAAATTTTTCAAATAGGTAATCGAAAAAATTTGAGGAATAATTTTCAAATACATAAGTAATTGAAAACAATTGAGATTTTTTTTTGACTTGAGTGACTTTTTATGAGACAAAAAGTGACATATTTTTCGAAAAAAGTGACCAATTTTTCAATTTTTTTCTCATAAATAAATACAGTAAATACACCCCCTCCCATTTCTCTCTGCGATAGTGCTGAAAAAACTTTTTTTTTATTAATAGGTAACTTTACTTGAAACTATAAGTTTAAAAAGTCAATCAACAAGGCTGGTGAACTAATAAGTAGGTAAAAAAAATCTGATCGGACTTTTTTTTTAGAAATATCAATATTTTTTTGATTTTATGCAAGAGCGGTACCTAGGCTCTTTGAACGAAAAAAGTGACTTTAGAATGGAAAAAGTGACTTTAAAATGCAAAAATTGACTTTAAAATGAAAAAAGTGACTTTAAAATGAAAAAATTGACTTTAAAATGGAAAAGTGACTTTAAAATGGAAAAAGTGACTTTAAAATGAAAAAAGTAACTTTAAAATGCAAAAATTGACTTTAAAATGAAAAAGGTGACTTTAAAAAGAAAAAATTGACTTTAAAATGGAAAAAGTGACTTTAAAATGCAAAAATTGACTTTAAAATGAAAAAATGACTTTAAAATGAAAAAATTGACTTTAAAATAGAAAAGTGACTTAAAATGGAAAAAGTGACTTTAAAATTCAAAAATTGAGTTTAAAATGAAAAAAGTGACTTTAAAATGGAAAAAATTACTTTAAAATGGAAAAAGTGACTTTAAAATGGAAAAAGTGACTAAAAATGAAAAAAGTAACCAATAGTGACCTTTTGGCAAAAAAATGACTTTTAGTGACCAACTTTGAAAATAGGGGACAAGTCACTCTGTTTAATGCCTGATGAAGGAATAATTTTTTAATTGAAACAAAATTGAGCAAAAATTTTTAAATTACCTACCTATTGAAAACATTTTTAGAAAAAATGTAAGTATAATATTATTGAAAAAAATTGAGGAAAAATTTTTGAATTATTGAACAAGAATTGAGGAAAAAATGTCAATTATTGAAAAAAATTGAGAAAAAATGTTAAATTATTGAAAAAATTTGAAGGAATCAAAGTTGGAAACATTTTTATTGCTAAATTTTGTTCAATTTAACGTTTCCAGACGTGCTAACTGAAATCATTTAAGTTATGGTTAGGTAATGGTTGCGGTTTATGGTAAAAGGTTTTAATTTTTTTTGTTTTTGTTTTTTTTTGGTTAAAGGTTACTTAAGGTTCATGGTTAAATGCAAGAAGCAAGAACAAAAAAAAACAAGAAAATGATAATTTTTTGGATTGGGATTGAAAAACCAACACCTAGTAGTAGTACTGAAAAAATTTGAATTAAATTCATTGGCTTTTGCTTTGATCATAATTAACCACAAAAAAAAATGAAAATTATTTGGGTTAATGGTTGCGGTTACGATTAGGGGTTTTTGAAATTAGGGTTTCTGGTTTATCGTTACGGTTTTGGTTTTTAAAATTTGTAATTATAGATTATGGTCAATGTTATAACTTTGGACCAATTTTTCTAGTGGTTGCGATAAAGGTTATAGTTAGCAAAGACCTCTGACTTTTTCCAACGGAAATTTTTGTTCAAATTTTAATTTTCTCAAAATTTTTCCATTCATTTTTAAATTATTTAAAAAATTTTCCAATTCCAACAAGAAAATTTTTCCTCAATTGTTTTTTACTTTGATTTTTTTTAAAAATCTCAACTGCATAGAAAAAAATTTTTAACTGAATAATTAGAGAAGAAATTTAAAAAATATGAAACTTAAAAAATCAAAATTGGAAAAATTTTGAGGAAATTTCAGGTTTAAAAAATTTTACACTTGGAAAAATTTTGAAAAATTGTTAAATTGAATTTTTAGTTGAATTAATTTGGATTTGAGTAGTAGGAATCTCATTTTTAACAAAAAAAATTCTGAGCTAGTTTATATATCTCTGCATTACCTAAACTTATCCTTTCTCTGTTACCTTTGCCTTACTTTTCAATTTCAATGCTGTCTCATTTCATTCCGCATATGCTCACCTGTGCTTACGCGATGTTGAAGGCAAAGCCCCATCGTCGTATAAACCATACAACAAAGTGGCGCGTTATAAAAATGTACTGACAGCGTGTATCTCATTATCGCTTATGCTTAAATTTTGGCTTTATTCCAGCTCTTCTTTCCATGAAGCGATCATTAATAATGTTCGCGCAGATATAAAGGTAATGGTGGCCAAATATTTTATTAGCCGGGGGTATAATACGAATATGATGTTAAGGATTGGGTTAAATTTATATGTCTTGGTTAGGTACAAGAGGTGGATTTTTTTTCTCGAAAATCAACACTTGTGGAAAATAAATGAGTGGTATGGGCCACAAAGGTTATAAAGTCATCGCCTTACTACCAAATAATTTATGTACGGATTTGATAATCAGATAGAGAGAAGCAATAATTAATGGGATTAATTTTTCAAATGTCTGCCATGAACTGAAATACCTAACAATGATTTTCCATCATCAAATTGGAACAAGTGATAAATCAAATCAGAATTGGGGAAAATCTACTTAATCAAAATTCAGAAAATTTTCTTTGAAGGAAAATATGTACAAATCATTATCTAATAGGTATTTTTTAATTCTGTATCGAAAAAAATTAACAATAAATTTAAAACTGATCATTAATTCATACTTGATAACATTTTTTTATGATTTACTGAGCACAGCAACAAGAAATCCCAAAATCACACAATCATTATTTTTTTATTTTTCAAGATATCTCTCGCATTTAGATGAAAACTAGGTACCTAATTGTTGGTTTTTTCATAACTAACCTGTAATGTCCTTTTTTAACAAAGTTTTCCAAGTCTTTAGCATGTAAATGATACCCTTTCTCCTCCTCCCTGTCTCCCTCCCTCCCAACAAATCAATCATTGAAATTAATTAAAACAACGTGAAAAACTTCAATATTATCTTTTCAAAACATTTTAGCTTTTGAAAATTACAATTCTCCTTTATGACCTTTTTTTACCTTTTCAAATAAATTCTATGAAAATTTAATTTAAAAAATAGACAAGTGGTACGTATTTCAACATCAAAATCTCGCATACATCAGGGTCACAAATTGACAACTAAAAAATAAATAAATAGGTTCCTATACTTATTAAATTATTGATCAAGAAAAAATGGGTTAGCTCAGTAGGATTGAGGGCCAATTTTTTTGAAAAAAATCAATCAATGAGCAGAAAAAAATGTACTCCCACCATTTTGATTTTTACATAAACCTCAATTTTTAAAGAATTCAAAACCAGGAAAAAATCATAAAATTTTGTTACCTAATAATTTTCCAGCTGATTCCATAACTTTTTCTTGACTTTTCATCTGTCATGATCTTCTGTTGAGCACCTTATTTTACGACTCAAAATACAAATAATTTTTCCAGTTCAAACTACGATTTTTCTTTTTTAAAAAGACGTGAATTTTATAAATTTTCACATTTTTTGGAGAGGCAGCCGTAAACTGCTTTCTCCGTCACCATGCGTAGTCCGATTCTGAGAGAAGGATTCGTTCGAGCGATCAATTGGCAGCTTTTCTTTGGTTGAAATTCCATTCTATATTTTTTTCCTGATTTTTTTCGTTTTCTTATTTCTTTTTTTTTGCAATCCAAAAATGAAAATTTCTTTAAAAAACTCCATTGTTTTTAAAAAATTTTCGACTTGAACTTAAATAATTTTTCTGACAAAATGCAATTTTGCTACTATTGAAGGGGCAATAAGTTGTCCCTTCCACCCCTTGAGTTTCGATTCTGGTTCAAACTAAAATTTTGCAACCAAAAATACAGTTTTTAAATGAATTTTTCTTACACATAAAAAAAGTGATTTTCATTGCTGCAAATTTTCTAAAATATGGACGAAGGGGATTCGCTCCTCCTCTAAATTTTACATTGGGACTACTAAAAAATGCAGATATTTGGTAAAATTCATTGATGAATTGAAAACTTTAGTCCTTTTGAAATCACTTTAAAAGAGTTTTCAACATCTCAACTAATTCTCTCAGGAGTTCTCAAAAAATGGCAGTATTCAATTAGAAAAAAACCCTCAAAATACCATACTTAGGTATGCTTAATTCAATCAAAATCCAATTCATTTTTTTATTCTATGAAGTTTAATTTCCGTTTCACAAAGAGACTGATTTTTCTGAATTTAGACAAAGAGTGTCTCAAAATTATCAATGGAGATTTCTCGACCCCCTCAACCCTCTCCTATTTTTGTTTAGAAAAAACCATTATAGCAAGAATCAAAAATAAAATAAAAAAAAAACGAAAAAAATGCAATAATGAACAATTCTCTGAAGAGCTCGAATCGAGGGGAAAATGAATTTGTAATAAAAAATCATGACAGTTTTATGGCTCACCTTTGAAAATTTGAAGGAGAGAGAGACTGATGACGTGATGAGAAACTATTGATAGATATTTTTTTTTTGGCGGGGGGGGGGGGATTTCTCGAGGAAGTAAAAATGCCAACATCAACTCTCTCATTTATAAAGCAGTGGAAATTATCGAATATCACTGAAAACAGTCAGAATTGCAGTACAGGAGAAAATCAGTGTAAAAATTTTCAATGAAAACAAATCTGTGAGAAAAATCACTGGAAAAGCAGTGAAAATTCAGTAAAATTTGTGAAATTAGCAGAAAAATCGGTGAAAATCTATAAAAAAAATCAGTGAAAAGTTTTGAAAAATCAGCGAAAATTCGTTGAAAACCAATGAATTTTGCTGATTTTTTCCTGTGCTGCAATTCTGACTGTTTATTAGTGACTTTTCACTGATTCAGAATGAGAGAGAAGAAAAAAATGAGGGTTGTGTGATGGAAAATCGAAAAATGATAGGTATGCTTTTTTAAAAAAAGTTCCAAAATACATAAAAAGTTTAGTCTGAAAATAAGAGGGCGAAAAATCTTGGAAAAATCATGTTTGAAAAGCAAACTCATTTTCGTGATAACCAGGAAAAAAATCTCGTATCAAGAGCATTCATTTATCGAATTTCAATAATCCACACGACTTACTTAGTACGACTCTTATCTTTACTTTTTTTTTGGATATCTCTACTGTTGAGAAAACTGTGCAAAAAATAAAGGAAATCATCAAACCGGTTTCAAAGGGTTATTTTTAGAACCCCTGAAGCTTTGATTTGAAACAAGCTACAATGCTGTTCAGGTTGTTACCACTACCTACTATTATCCTTTGAGACTCCGTTATTTTGTATTATTAGAATAAACTCGGGTATTGTGGTATATATATTCGAGGCACCCTCCGGAGTAGTCAACTTTTTTCTGTCAAATTTTTTCAAATAATGCAAATATTCGATTTTACATCGAATACCTGCTTGATAAGTCACAACAAGTACCTAAATAATAGCACAGAAATCGTATAAAAATCGACCGAATTACATCAGAACTATAAAATCACACAACACTTTATCAGCTTATGAAAAACTACGAAAACCCCCACCAGTCATTCGATATCAATTAATCCCACGTAGATTTGCACAATTCGAAATCAACATATTCAAACACTACGATTCTACTTCAAACACCTCCCCCCGCCCCTGGACGTTAATTAAATACGCAAAATTAAGTGCGTATCGGTCGGTTCATTAATGCCGCGCACAGAATACGAAAACGGAAACGAATAAAAGGGACATCATGAGTCACGTTTAATTCGTAGACAAATAATGATGCATTTATTAAACTCGCCAAATACGTTAATCTCGAAAGAATTTAGCGAATTGTTTACGCTCCGTTCGCGGCAACGAAGAGTGAAGACAAAATCTCCATACAACATAGTTAATCTGCTGCGGTTCTTAAAATGTACTTGAAAATGTCGCGATGCCCGAATGCGAATCTACGTAAATACACGGGGAATTCTCTCAACATGCTCAACATTTCGTATACAAATAAGATAGAACCGGATAACAAGTTTCGATGCTGCTGAACGTGTCAACGATCAGAATAAAATTTTTAGTACCCATCAAAAAAAACACATTATCGCCATCGCGGGTGAATCAAAAAACCAGTAGAGAAAAAAAAACACGTGTAATAAAAATAACTCGATTATGTCACTAAGAAGATGTCGCGAGAGGGGCCCTGAGTTCGTGGTATGAAGAGGAGCAGGAGGAAAAAGCCATCAAAGCCAGGGGTAGCTATACAGTAGATGACGAACATTAAAAAACACTTCCCAAATGATTAAATATCCACGTGGCTTACTCTACCTCCCACGTTTTGGCCCGGCTTACATTATTTTTATAATGTAATACGGTGGCTGTCTTCGAATTATGTAGAATTTACCTTAATATCAGATCTAAATGAGTCTTAAAAACGAATACGGGCGTACGAAGCCCCCTCGCCTGCGTTTTCGGGTATATAACTAAGTATTTTGTAAGTTATAATGATCTCTGTGTGTACATAAGTTTATTAATAGGTTTCTTTGTACAATGCCCCGGGTAAAAAAATCACATTTTTTATTCTCTTTTCAAACTCGCCAATGTTTATTTTCACATCGCCGTATATTGTAAATATATGCACGACGAATGTACTCGAATTGAAATAGGTACAGAGAGAGGTGTACAGGGTGTCGCGAAAATTTCTTGAGAATCAGGTACATAGGCTTAAAATGTCCATTGGGAAGTGTTTTCTGTGAAATTCCAATCCAAAGATCGAAATTCTAAATTCCAATCCAAAAATCAAAATTCTGAATTCCAATCAAAGATCAATTCCAATCTAAAGTTCAAAATATTCTGAATTCAGTCCAAAGATCGATTTCAATCTAAAAATCAGATTTCTGAATTTCAATCCAAAGATAAATTCCAATCCAAAAATCAAAATTCTGAATTCCAATCCAAAGATCAATAACAATCAAAGGATCAAAATTCTGAATTCAGTCCAAAGATCGATTTCAATCTAAAAATCAGATTTCTGAATTTCAATCCAAAGATAAATTCCAATCTAAATATCAAAATTCCGAATTCCAATCCAAAAATCAATACCTATCTTGAATTTCAATCCAAAGATCAAAATTCTAAATTCAATCCAAAAATCAATTCCAATCTGAGGATCAAAATTCTAAATTCAATCCAAAGATCAATTTCAATTAGAAAATCAAATTTCTGAATTTCATTCCAAAAATAAATATTCTGAAATTCAATCAAAAGATAAATTCCAATCCAAAAATCAAAATTCTGAATTCCAATCCAAAGATCAATTCTAGTCTGAAGTTCAAAATTCTGAATTCAGTCCAATGATCAATGTCAATCTAAAAATCATTTCAATCCAAAAATCAAAATTCTGAAATTCAATCAAAAGATCAATTCCAATCCAAAGATCAATTCCAATCTAAATATCGAAATTCTGAATTTCAATCCAAAAATCAATATTTTGAATTTCAATCCAAAAATCAATATTTTGAATTTCAATCCAAAAATCAATATTTTGAATTTCAATCCAAAAATCAATTCCAATCTATGAGGATCAAAATTCTGAATTCAATCCAAAGATCAATTTCAATCAGAAAATCAAATTTCTGAATTTCATTCCAAAAATCAAAATTCTAGAATTAAAATCAAAAGATAAATTCCAATCCAAAGATCAAAATTTTTAATTCCTATCCAAAGATCAATTTCAATCCAAAAATCAAAATCGCCAATTCCAATCTAAAAATTAAAATTCTTAATCCCATTCAAGAAATCAATATTTTGAATTCCAATCATAAGATCAAAATTATGAATTCAATCCAAAGATCAATTGCTATCCAAAAATCTAAATTCTGAATTTCAATTCAAAGATTAAAATTCTGAATTCCAATCCAATGATCATTTCCAATCTAAAAATCAAATAAACCAATATTTTGAATATCAATAATTCAAAGATCAAAATTTTGAATTCAATCCAAAGATTAATTTCAATCTAAAAATCAAATTTCTGAATTTCATTCCAAAAATCCAAATTCTGAATTTCAATCCAAATATCAAAATTCTGAATTCTAATCCAAAAATCCAAATTCTGAATTTCAATCCAAATATCAAAATTCTGAATTTAATCCAAAAATCAATTCCAATCTGAAGATCAAAATTATGAATTCAGTTCAAAAATTAAAATTCTAAAATTCAATCAAAAGATTAATTCCAATCCAAAGATCAATTTCAATCCAAAAATCAAAATTTTGAATTCCAATCCAAAGAATAATCCAAAAATCAATATTTTAAATACCAATCCAAAAAATAAAATTCTGAATTCCAATTCAAAAATCAAAAATTCAATCATTTTCCCCCAATTTTTTGAAAAAATACCCCTTTTAAAAAACCCCTCCCTTAAATCTAGATAATCTGACGTCAGCACCGGGCCCGTGGCAATTTACCGAGTAAAATATGCATTTTTCAGAACACGCTGTACACTTAGTTTACCGACAGCGTAAAATTGTCAATTTGGCTTGATTACAATTTAAAAATGAGCACAGGTGAAATTATGCCGCGCACTGTCATCACCGCGTTAGATTGGCAAAATACAAAATAAGATTCCTTAAGGTTAATGGTCGTGAGCTTTTGATAAATCTTTTTTAATTTTAATTTATTAAAAACAAAGCGTGCATTTTTAAATCTATTTTTTTCCATTTGCACACTCGTGTTCGAAAGTTTCTCGCCGCATTTAAACCGATGCTGGCTGCGAATCGAGGCGATTTTAATGTCTCGTGGATTTTTTTCTGTTCTTTCGCCGCGTAGGTTAATCCCTTCCGCGTTAATGTTGCAGTTTTTACAGATTGGAGCTTTGAAGTGGGACGATGGGTGAGGAGGGTGTGTAATGGATGTTAATTTTTATGCAGTTTTTTAAATGCAGGTGTGTTAAAGAAGAAATAAATGTTGAATTGGGATAGTTATTGGGTTCAGGGACCAGCGAAGCAGTGTTGCAAACAATTTTTTTGAGATTTTCAAATGTGGAATAGATAGTTGACCATATTTTCAAAAAAATCTAAACATTTTGAGAATTTCGAATTTTTCAATTTGATTTTATAAATCGAGTTAAAAATTGGTCAAAATTATCAAAAAATCATTGTAATTCCTTCATTCCAAAGAATTTTTCAAATTCAAACATAATTTTAAAAAATTTTGAATTTTTTGTCTCAATAAATTTTATGTTTTTTTTCAAAAAGTCTGTTGGCAACACTGAACTGAAAACTTATCAATTGTACTTGAATATTTGAAAAAGTCAATAATTTTCCATAGGTAATTCCCAAATTCCAATCCATCATCCCCTCTGTGGAGTAAAAAAGCTGAAAATTTTCTACTTACCCCTTCCCTTTCCTGAACTTCTCTAATAAGATCCTAAAAAAAAAAATAGAAAAACAATCTCGATTAATAAAAATACGAGATCGAGAAAACCCCTCGTGTAAGTATTTCTATCATTAGAGAAACACAACCCAGAAAAAAGCACCAAACCGAAATACACCCCGAAAAAAACACATTCCTTGTACACAAAGAACACACATAGATAGCTGAACATTGTAAAACAGTGATGGCACGTCAGTTGACAGTCAGTATGGCGCCGAGTGGCGCCTTACGCATCGACCGATGTGCTTGCCAAAGCATTTAACATTATATTTGTGTATGTTATTGCATCAACATGTTGCCTCGATATGTTACATAGGCTAGGTACCACTTGATACGATTATTATTTTTGTTACAATTTTTTTATGATGACAAAGTACCGCAGTGTAATTGTGGGTATGTAAGCATTGGAAAATAATATCGATGTACTTCAATTCGGTGTATCGGAATTTTTCAAAGCTCAGTGTGCAATAATCCTTATTCAAATAGAAGCAAACATACATATAAATATCTGCGTCGGGCTATAAAGTATGATAATGGGTGTTGAGGGACAATGCGATAAAATAAATGGATTATTTTTCGAATTTTAAAAAAAATTGTGCTTAAATTATGAGTAGGTAAGTATAAATAGAATTTAGATTCGAAGAGAATGTAATTATATTGGGGAGGGGGGTCCATCAAATAATTCTGAAATTGAAATATGCAAATATGGAAAAATATGCTCTTTACTCTTTGAAATTCAACGACGATGCAAAATATTTAATTCCCAAATATAAATTAAAATGCCTAAGTAGATAGGTCTATGAAAATGATTTTTATGTATTTAAGCAAATTTAATAATCGAAATGAGAAGTATTTCCAGATAAAGCTCCATGATCGATAATTGCGAAGTTTCCAAAATATTATTTTGGAATATTGTTCAAAAATGCCAAGTATGGTATTCGAACGTAGAGCAGGTTTTCTCAAAATTCTTCACATTTTGAAAATATTTTTGTTTTGTTTTTTTCATCTCTCCTCGCCTAATTTTCCTAAACAATCAATTTTTCAATTCACTGTAGAAATTTGATGAAGATTTTCGGTAGAGAGTTGAAAATTTTGTATTTTTTCTGGGAGGAGAAGAAGGAACAAATGGCAATGTCTAAAAATAAAAAAATAGGGGCTGCGCAAAAAAAATTGTGAGGATTTTTGAAAAAAGTTTCGAAATATAAAACATTTTTCATTCAAAAAGCAAAAAAAACCTTAATTTTTTAAACATTTTTATCCTTCAAAGGAGGAAATTCCCCTTCCCACAGACCTGAGCTTCAGCTTAGTTCTCAATAGGTAAAAATCTTCAAGGTTTTTTAAAAAGAAAAAAAATCACAATAATTTTTAGGAAATCATTCCCATTTTTTTTTAATTTTAATAAGGTAAAAATAATTTTTACTCACAAGCAGTTTTAATCAGTGGAATAGGCTGTTGAAAAATATTAAAAAAATTTAATAGTACCATAACTGAAATTTGAGTAATTTGAAATATATTCTCAAAGAAAATTAAAATCTTGACTTATTGTTTCAATTAGAACAATAGAGAATATCTAATGTTATGCGCATTTTTGAACTTTTTTGTGCACTTTTGAAGATTTTTGGGCATATGTCGAAAATTCGAATTTTCAATTTTTTCCATAAAGTAGCTCGAAAATTTCCTCATAACGTCCCTTTCCATTTCAATGGTTCCAATGTTCGAAGGAATTTTTTCCAGATACCCCCCCCCCCTCACCCTTCATGGACAACAATAAAAAATGAGACTCGGTGATTATGTTTTTTTTGAAGAAATTTCAACTTCACTTTGCTCGAACAGGCAGGAATTTTTCATTTTTTCTGTACCTCACACTCACTGAATTTGTTTCAGGACAAAATTTTGCTCAACACAAACTTCATCCTCGAAAAGGAATATGACCCCTTCCCGCTTTCTCCGCTCATGAGTTCATTCTGGCCACACCTCGGTGTTTTTGATCGGGAAAAAGAAAACAAATTCTAAAAATTGGCAGAAATATTGATCTTTTTTGAAAAAATTCAGAAAAAATTTCAATATCATTTCATCTTCAGCCAGAAATTTTCAATTCTAAATCCTTCTTTTGAAAACGTAATTTCTGATCATGTGATCAATAACATTACTATGAACAATATAGGTACCTAGTTAGAACTTTTTTGTTTAAAAATTCCAAAAACGATGATCATTATTTTGTATTTTTGAGGATAAAATGGCAAAAATATTCATCCAAGTCTACCTTAAAATCCCGCATTAGTTTTCAATTTGTAAAAAAAAATTTGAAAAATAAGAACTGAAGAAAAATGTTCAGGAAGAGACATAAATCGCTGTTGGTTGGAGGGGATGACGATGCCATTTTGGGGTCAAAAATTATTTTTTATTGCACTAAATCGACTATCCTATCCTGCCACAGTCTTTGGTCAGAATTTTGGGACAGCCAAAAGGCCAGAACGTCCTCTTTACTCCCCCCCCCCCTTCACTAAGGAAAAATACTGCATTTAAAATAGCAGAATTTGTTCTAATTCTGCAAAAAAAAGAATTCAAATTCCCTCAAAAAATCGTACAGTCAAAATTCATTTTCACAGAATAAAAAAATAATTGAAATGGGGGGGGGGGGTGCAATGGATTAGTGAAAAGTAAAAAACGTAAAAAATTTCCACTTTCTTCCTCGACGGTAACTTTTTCTCATAAAATGGGAACTCGTGAGATTTTCCCCATTTTATAAGAGGCATGTTGAAAAAATACTAAAAATATACAGAGTCGAAAAAAGTAAACAATTTTATGAAAAATTATAATTTCAAATAATTTTTTGATCAGAGCACTAGCTGAGCAGGTCGGCGTTAATGAGCATTCTAAAAAGAAAAATTGGTCGAATGAAAAATTGAAATGGACAATTGAAAAACAGTAAAATTAAAATGAACAAATTAAAAAAAACCTCATCTACCGAAAAATTAAATTCTATAGATAATTCGATACTGTTTAATTCAAAATAATATTATTCTATTGAGCAATTCTGACATCAAAAGTCAAAAAGCATTTATAAAATTTTTGACAAATTTTCCCCTTAAAAATAGGCAGCTATAAAATGAAAATAATATTAAAATTATCAAAAAAAATCCCCCTCCCTTTCTCTCTTATTTTTGAAGCTTCAACAGTCCTATCCTGGCTTTCGATTTTCAGCAGAGAATGAGACAGTTCTGAAAAATATTCGAAAATACTCCACTAATTTGTCAATTCAATTCAACAATAATATTTACAATCCAAATTGAGAAATTGACTCTGGTTGCTGGTTCCAATCCCCCTAAGTATAAATACACACATAAAACCAAAATAAAAATAAAATCAACATAGAAACCAAACGATCACTTCATTTCTCATCTATTTATGGTACCATCATCGAATCGCTAAACATATCGAGGACAACTGACAACTTTCCCGAAAAAAAATCTAAAAATAACCCCATTCGTTTAATTACCATCTATTAAAATAATTACCGTGAACATTTCGAATTAGATACGTTGGAACATAGGCAATCAATGCTTAAACTCGACGTTTACAATAAAATTTCAATATCACCAAAATACACTTTTATTTTCATTCAGACACCCTCTATTGGTAGGCTACTTGACCCTCGAGTTGAAAAAAAATTCCAAAATGGACCAAAAATGCAAAAAAAATATTATAAATCTGCTTCAAAAATTCTCCCATTATCGATTTTCCAAACACTGCTACCACTACCTATCAAAAATACCACACAGAAAATCCTTCATTTTCGTCCGCAACCTTGGCAATAAAATATACTAAAATCGGTACAGATATGGAAAGAGTACACAGGCGATAAAGGTAAACGCACAATATCAGGTAAACTATTCCAGCTCACAGAACATATCGTAGCCCTATAATGGCACTTGAATTTCTACGAATCCATTAATTAAGACCATCACCTCCAGGGTTAAAAATCAAATATATTCAGCCTACTGGCCAAAGCATCGATATCGTCGAGTAACTTAATTCGCCTGATATTCCTGCACAGTATTTTAACCAAGCACAATACACCCGTAAACAATACCTGTTCGACGTGGTGACCAGGTTACAGTAGGATATTATTTTCCTCTCTCTCTCCTTTCTTTTATACCAATATTTGCATCCTGCATTTCTTTACTTTTAACAAAATGCACCGCAGCTACCCTGCTATAACGGTACATTGATAAATTACTTTCGCGTCCGTGCGTCGAAGATACCTTTCAGAGAGCTTCTTTTTTTTAAAGGATATTGCGATTGTGTGCCAGGGAACGACCACCTCATGCGGGAAAATTATACAGGATTCTTGGAAATTGAGATTATTCCGGCGACATTGATACGATGATTAATGAAAAAATGTTTTTTTTTGCCGGACTTGTTTTAATAGATTTATCTGGCACTGTCGTCAGCATACGATAGCTATTTGAGACGAGCTGTGTGGCGAATTATCGATGTCTATAGATATCCATATGATACGTTAATTACTTTCCAACCATCGTCGATTTACCCCTGGGAAATAATATAACAAACAGGTGTTATTTGGGGGAAATTTTAGACTAAAATCGCATTTAAAACTGGTTCTGATGTGGAAATATTGATTTATAAGTAGGTAGTTAGACACTATTAATTCTAGTTCAATTATTCCAGTTCTAGGTAAAATATACCCGAATAAAGGTAGAATTTTTAAAATCGTGCCAATTGCGAGTACGTACGTATTATTTTTAAACATTTTAGGGAAATTTTCAACCAATAAAAATCGTACAGACAGTTTTTTATAATCGTACAATGAGGAGAGAGGAAGAAGGGGGGAAACCATTCGCAGGAACTAAAATACATAAAATAAACGCTTTAGATACACTTTCATTTGATAACACCCTTTTACAAAGCTGCCAATATTGCAAAGTATAACACCTGATGGAAAAAAATTGATAGCGACTTATAATATTGTAAAATAACCTTCAATAAGGCGAAGAGTGATAAAACACCTTCCAACGTCAATTGATAATTGTAATTTATCTATTTCGTTTCATAAATGTACATACTTATAACTTACATTTACGTATTTTCGTATTCACGTACGACGATTTTATTTTTATTTTTTACAGGTCATGCGAAGAAATGTATAGGTTTCAAATTCGTTAGAATAAAAATTTTACTTACGTCGACTGTGGTAAAATTATCTATAAGCAGCAGGGGATAGGAAAGAGAACGTGACACGATGAATTAAATAATGGGTTCCAATGGCTTGACCAGCGTACACTATTATTATGTTGGGTAGTGAATGCGAATCTAAGGATATGTTTACTTTGGGGATGGTATTTTGATCGTTGTTTTGCCCCTTTTTTTTTGAATGGGAATTTAATTCGTAACGATCGGGCGAATGAGAATTTATTCGATGAAAAATATCCAGTAATTTTACCTGGTTATAGTAATCTGACAAAAAAATGTTTAGAAGTACCTAAATTTTTTTAGGTATAATGGGGGTTGAATTTCTGTTTTGCGACCACCTATTGACTCTCTCATTTCTGAATCAGTAAAATTTATCAAAAATTACTGGAAAACAGTCCGAATTGCAGCACAGTAATAAATCAGTGGAAAATTTTTCCATTTAAAGCAAGTCAGCGAAAAAAAAATCACCTGAAATCAGTGAAAATTTACTGAAAACTCACTGATGTTTATGAAATTTGCTGAAAAAACTGCGAATCTGACCTGTGTTGCAATTCTTACTATTTATCAGCGATTTTTCACTGATTCGGAATGAGAGAGGAGGGTCTAAAATGGAATCAGAATACCTAATTCATTTTTTAACGCCACTAAATTTCAGATCGTGATGCATTTTTCTAAATTACTTATCTAATACCTAATAATTTGAAAATCGCATTTCAATTTAAAAAATTTGAAAATAATTTACTTACAAGACAAAATGCAAAAAAAATTATTTCTTCATTCGTCTCCTTCTAAAAAAAAATTTTCAAAAATGTTCAAGCTTGAAAAAGTTTAACGTCAAAAAAATGGAACTTTAGGTGTCACGATGTAGATAAAAAACAAAAAAAATCACCAATTCACTATTTTGTACCCTTTCCCCCTCCTCTCTCCTCAATTTGAAAATTCCCAGCTCGGATAGATTTTTTTTGTTTTTCGACCCAAAATACGATTTCCACTTCCACTGCAGTCGTCAGATACCTACCTAACATGGAGATCGAAAGAAAATAAATATGGTTTCAGGCAATCAAATACATTTTTAAAGAGTAGGTAACTAAAATGGAAAAAATATTCACTAATTTCATGATAAAATCGATTGAAAGGTTTTTTTTTTTTAAATCTACCTACTTAGCAAATCATATTCAGGAAATAAGAATTTAAATCCAGAGATGTAAAGTAATTAATCGCACAAAATTTGATCCATTTTCAAAAGAAATGTACCTAATAAAATTGTTGATAAATTTTGAAAGTGCAAATTTTCCTGTCTTTTTGAATTGAGAAAAGATTGATGAAAGATCAGATTTTTGAAAAAAAATACTCGTAAATTTTTCAACTTTTTTGGGATTGATTTTCTCCCTCAATTTTTCCATGGCCTAAAATTGAAGTAGAATAACTAAATTTTTTTCGTAGATAAATTTCAAATCATAATAATCCATGTATTATTAATTAATCTTAAAACCAACGAAATTCGCCAATTTCAATTCGAAATTTATAAAACAAGGTTCAATGAATCGAAAATGATAGCTACAAAAATCATTTGTTTAAAGATTTCCATGAAAAATGATTTTTATAACCCGAATAAGTATAGGTACCTACTCTCTCAATTATAAATCAGTGAAAATTATCGAAAATCGCCGAGAAACAGTCAGAATTGCAGCACAGGAGAAAATCAGTGAACATTCTTTTTTCTGACAACAAATCAGCGAGAAAAATCACTGAAAAATCCGAGAAAATTTTCGAAAAATTCAGTGAAATTTATGAAATTTTCTGAAAAGTCAGTGAAGATCTTTGAAAAATCAGCGAAAATTCACTGAAAATCAGCGAGTTTCGCTGATTTTTCCTGTGCTGATGCTGCAATTCTGACTATTGATCAGTGACTTTTCACTGATTGAAAATGAGAGAGTACTCTCTTAAATTGAATCAATGAAACAATCAGTAAATGTAAACTTTTACTGATTCATTTCAGTAATTATTGAAAAAATTACAGATTAACTTAATTCTGGTTTTTCTTCAGCGAATTTTCACTGATTCAAATTAAGAGAGTAGGTACAATGTAGGCACATAGATTAGGCAGCAAAAAATAAAAAAACTTATCTATCCCATAGAAAAAACTAACTTTTTCACCTCCCCTCCCCTCCCCTTCCCTCCCTTCCCTTCCCTTCCCTTCCCTTCCCTTCCCTTCCCTTCCCTTCCCTTCCCTTCCCTTCCCTTCCCTTCCCTTCCCTTCCCAATAAATAAAAGTTTTAAACCCAGAGAAAATACGAAGTAGAAATTTTTTTAAAATTCATGAAATCAACATAACGAGCTCAAAATTAGATACCTACCCAATTTTTTCATTAAACCCATAATTTGAAAATGAAATTTTATTTGGTGTATAGTTATACACAAAAAATTGTGACCTAAATGACTCGAATGAAGTCTTTTTCACCCATTGAATTTTTCGATAATGAGAAGATGTATCTATACAAAGAAAAGTAGAAAACTTCATGAACTACTCCGGGGATTTCGATCAAAGGTAATTTCAAGGAAGTCTCTTGGTCCAAGTACACCATTAAAATTTTGACAGCTAGTTTTGACTTTGAGCTCCTCAACAAAAATCATAAAATGTAAAATTTGAAAAATTTCATCAGAAACAAAAGTATTATGGACTATTTTTGCCTGTCAAGTTAAAAAATAACTCATTAACAAATTAATTTAATTAATAACGTAAGTATAATTTCAAGTTATTTTCATTTATAACCTCTTCAGTAAGACTGATAATAGGCGAAAATTTGTTCAAATAATTTTTTCTCATGTCTCTTGACTCCGGGAAGAAGGAACCAAAAAATTTTCGTCAAAATAAATTTTCAAATTGCGATTTTTCAACTTTGAATTTTCACTCGAAAAAAAAAGGAAAGCACAAAACTGGCAGTCGAAATTTTACGGTGTGGTACTGAGGTCAAGCGCCAAAGACTACCACTTGAGATCAATTTTGATAAAAATTCTCGAAAGAGAGTTCATCGTAAAGATTATGCAAAAAAATCGAAACAAAAACAGCAATCTTTTCAGGAAAAAAATTCACCATTTCCAAAATTTCGTGAGCATTGAGTTATCAGTTTAGGTACGTGAAGAAAACGTCATCCTTATAATACGACTAATCAAAAAATCAACCCAAAAATTCAAAAAGATAAGTGATACCGTCTCTGAACTGAAGTTCCCAAACAAAAACAAACAAAGGTAGTTACAAAAAAAACCCAAGCAGATACCTAATATGTATCATAAAAAAACACCAAGTTATTCCACCGAAACTAATCGAAAATAGAAACACGAAAATTGTAAAGTAAAAAAAACACTGAAAAAACCAACACGACGCGATAAGCATTATAGGCTATGACACCGCATAACACACACGTCGAAAAAAAACCTAAACCAGAAAAGTCTGTTTAAAAAAATGCAACAATCGTAAGTGCAATTCTCATATATGACACCAAAACAAGAATTTTTTTTGACAATTGAGGAAAAATTACTGCTTTACAAATGAAAAGCGAATTTACAACCAATATCATGCTGGTTTACGACCAAACACTTATAAACTATGCATGCTGTTGCATTATGTTATCAATGAGTATTAGGCATAGAATATTTTGTGATTTTTTTTTTTATCTACCACTTGCGAGATGCCATACGTTCGATGAATTGTTGAAAATGTTTGGGGTATATTTTAATTTGGGCCAGATCCAGATTTTCGTCCCGAAGACGATTTCCAAACACATTAATTTAAACGACATTTTTTTAATTATAGGTTTAGCTTCTCTTCCTTTCCACGAGGACTTTTTTTTTCCTCGATGCGAATTTGGTGAGAATTCTTTGTATACGCGAAGATACCTTGGTATTTTATCAAATGTCATCTTAAACCCGGGTATGGTAGGTCTATTGTGTCGAATCTGCGATCGTGTATGGTTTGGGTATTGTGGTCAGTAGACAATAAAACGGTATGTTGACTGACCGTTGCAAACGTCGATGAGTCAGATGGAACAGGCTATTAAAAAAATCTCAGGGTGTAGGTCGTATTAGTACGAATCTGTGTATTTTCAGCACTTTCTCTTTATCGATGTTGCCAAATTATGAACCCATTCTTTTGGATACCGCGGAGAACGAAATGAGGATGAAGGGTTTAGCGTTTGTTTCTTATATTTCTTTTTATCTGGGACCGTACGATTGTGATATTTTCACATGGTCGGTATCTTTCTCATTTTGATGTGCGAAAATAGATAAAGAATGGTTGGAGGTTGATTAAGTTTTATTATCTGGATGCAGTTTTTGTAGGGGAAGGGTTTCTGGGATTTTTTTGAATACCTATTTATTTTCCTGGACGTTATCTCGAGATGTAGAATAAATTACAGAAATCGAAAATTTAAAATTTAAAGAAATATTATTGATCAAATTTATGCGTAGGAAGAGAATAATTCAAAGTTCAATTTGATATCCTCAAAATCAAAATTACTTTTAAATTTGTGATAACAACCCCCTATTTCAATTTCTATATGATTATTCATCAAGAAAAAAAAGGAGTCATTATTCTTTTAAATAGAAGTAGCTAAATTAAGTTACCTACCGCAGCTAACAATATGGGAGAGGGGGAGGGGTGGATGAAAAATGAAATTTAGACTCATATTGAAATTTTTTGATTTTTCAGACTCAGGATACAATATTCCTCAATTTTTCTTATTCAAATATAAATTCTTCTAAATTTTCTGACCCGAATATAATTTTTTCGACTGAAAATATAATTTTTTACTTTTGAAAGTGTTCCCCCTCCTCCTCCCGCCAGAAGTCACCGATCAATTCGCCATATTGACTGGAGAAAAATAGGAACTTACTGTAGTGTAGGTAAATGGTCGATCGAATACCTACCTTGATATTATAATAATTTTAGGCTAATCACTTATCGAATAATTTATACCCATCAATTTTCAAACTAGGGCTATTTTAACGACAATCTGCTGAAAAAAAAAATCATTTGGTATATGCCAAAATGGCTACCCATCTAAATATAGGGATTAGATAAGGATATTTTATCTAAATTTTAGTATACCTGCTTAGTAAATTAATACCTAATGGAGAAAAAATTTTGAAAATAATATCCAAGTTTTCGATTTGTTTAACAATAAGAAAAAAAAAACATAATTTAACATCAGAGACGAAATTTTACCGTACTCTTCAGATTTGAAACATGTTATCAGTGAATCTTTTGACATCTTGTGATAACAGACAGGAAAACAGATAGGTAAATACAAATGAACAGTTCGGAGAAAGGTTTACTTAATTATTGAGTTGGAACGCAAATAAGGAATTATTTATCGGTAGATATTTTTCCAAAATTATAAAAAAGGTCAGAATCATCAATCTAAGTACATTTTTTTGATTCTTTCAATCGAGATCATTTAAATGAACACGTAGCAATTCAGTTCAACCTCGAATTAAACAGAGATCTGTTTAGTAAAATCTTCCACATCTAAGTATATGAAAAAAAAAAATTTGAGTGTCATTCCTCAGAAATTTTGGAATTTGCATCGAGTAGGTATGGAATAAAAATAATAAAAACATCATTTTGGAAAAAAAAATGACTTCCACGTCAATTATTTTGACCTTAGAAACCAAAAATATAAACAAATTAAAATAGGCTACTTATCTATTTTCTATAAATTTTGATTTCAGTGCTTTTCATTTAATTATGATGTTATGAATTAGTGATAACAGGGCAACCCAAAATATTTTTTTGCAGCGTTCCAATTACAAGAGTAACAAAATCATTTTCCGTTTCAGAAAATTTCGTTTAAAATAAGCCCCATTTCATTTCGAATATATTCGAATATTTTGCCAAAAAATGCATATTTTCATTTTTCACATAGGTACCGTATTCGATTGCTATTTGAATATTTTCGTCCAAAATTACCGCATATTTTAAAATTTTTCTAAAAATTTTGAATAGGTGTATTTGAATATTTCGGAAATTTTTACGTTTTACGTGTGGCAACACTCATTTTAGGTAAAAAAATGATTTAAAAAAATATAACTGCTAATTTTTTTGATTTCTCGAAAAAATATTTGGTTATTGTAATATAATTAATAATTAACAAAAATACAACAAATAATACCTACTCATATTGTATTCGAATATTTTTGAATATTTTAGCTCAAATATGACCATATTTTGGGTTGCCCTAGTAATAACTTATAAAAAGTCACTGGAAACAGTCATAAAATTACAACACTAGTAAAAAAAAATGTCACTTGAAGCAAGTCAGTGAAAATTACTTCAAAATCAGTAAAAATTCATGAAAATTCTTTGAAAAATCAACGAAAATTTGCTGAAAATCAAGAAATTTCGATGATTTTTCCTGTGCTGCAATTTTCACTGTTCATCAGTAGCTACCTACGACTTTCCTTTTATTCAGAATGAGAGAGTGAAGTCAGATGATGAAGAAGTCCTAGTCCTTCGAATATCAAGATTACCTCAAAATTCGGTGGCTTTAGATCTCTCGAAAATAATTCCTTAGAATCCAAAATTTATCGAATCTACTTCATTTATTCATATTTCAAGTTTTTCAAATCGAAATTATTGACATTATGATGCTGTGATTGTCCATGAATGAATTTTTGTAATTTTTATTTTGAATGGGTATGTTACTTTCCAAAAAAACTTCAGAAGTTTTAAATTGTTAATATTTTTCAAAAAATTTAGGTGACTTGTACCTATATTTTTCATTTATGGAAAGGAAAAGGGGAAAAATTGAGGGTTGGCCTCATTCAAAATTAAAATAAATTGGACTTTTTTTTTAATAAAAAGACGAAATTATCTTTTGATTTTTTTTCAATTGAACTACTTAGTTGCAACTCAAATTTTTTCCTTTCTCTTATTTCAAGCTTAGATAAGTAAGTATATACTTTTTAGAAGAAGTTTTGATGAATATTATAGCTCTCTATCAATTTTCTCCTCCCCCGCCCTCCCTGGCACCAATAAAAACTGTAAAAAATTTCCTATTTACTTTTCATCAAGAAAAAAATCTGCAGAGACCCAGGCCCATGAGATTTCTAATCTATTCCTGATTATAACTTTGCAAAAAAATGCTTTTTCGGTTTTAATTTCTATGTCTACATTTGGCAGCCGAACCATTCGAACTGGTTCATCAATAAACATTGCTTATTCTAACAAAATATTCACGATATCTTTCAAATGAACCAAATTGAATATAAAACACCAATAGCCACGTTAAATTACTACTTTGGCACTATGTAATTAATCCAAAGCTCCATTTCACTACACATGGTGCAAATCAGAAACCAATAAACAACAAATAGGTGAAAAATAATATTAGAGACACGAATACAAATAGAAAAATTGTTAAATTCATCACAAAAATTAGTAAAAAATCACTTACCATGTCTTCGTGATCGCTTTCGCGGTCCATCTCTAGCAAGTGGACCGCTGTGGGTAAGTTTTTAATCCGAATTTTGACTGCTTTTGTTGAAATTACGTAAAAAAAATCAACAGTTTGCAAAACAAAAATGTAGTCAACTCGAACGCCGATATAATCAATTTATCATTAGTTCACTAATTATACGATTAAAAATAAATAACTCGATAGTAAACAGCGAATTTTTCGATGACCGATTCGAACGTCGAATTAAACGAGGAAAAAAAAGGTCGTTAATCGCGTTTTTTTTAAGCAAAAAAGTGTTAATTTTTTAATACTAAACGAAAGGATAAATGATCATACGCGAGCACGCGAGCGATTCTAACAACAACGGTACTAGAACGCGTAATGCCGGTTTAGAGGGGTAAACTGTTTTTTCCACCACTACTTTTCCAGGTAGCGTATAACCGCGCCCAGCTTTTAATCCAATAAGTGATTCAATTGCGAATGAGGCGGAGCGAGAGTCTTTTTAGCCTCGTGCTATCGTTTAATGATAGAGGTTTTATATTATCCGAAATGTAAGAAAACTTTAGGCATGGTATCTTCATTATCTGGTTCTTTGTCTTAGGAATTATTTAGGAATACGATCGCGTTCGTCGGTCTCGAACGTGTGAAATTATTGTATTGGTCGAAAGTAGATTGTGTATTGAGTGGAAATTGGAATTAGGTGATGAAGTTTCAAATTTCGAGGCAGGATTCAGTATAAAATATTTATTTTGGGCGGAAAATCGATCATCAGTTGTCAATCGTCAGCTGCAAATTCAAATCTTACGTTGAAAAAAATTAATTTTTGTTAGTAGTTAGATACAGAAAGTTCGAGGGAATCTGGTCGGTATCTAATTTCTTCACCAAGATTGTGTTGACCCCTTCCCCCTCCTGCCCTCTGGAACGTACCAATAAAGGATGGGGAGGTAACTTACCCCTTCCTCCTGTGAGTATTTTCAGCATTCAGTTGAGAAAATTCGCCTTTTCTGTACCCACGAGTTGGAAAAATTTATAAATTTTTCACTCATAAATATTTTCTCAAGTTGGAAAAATTGAACATTTGTAAAAACGTCCATACTTTTTTGGTGAAAAGCAAAAAAAAAAAAGTAATTTTCCATGGGACGATTCGCCATCTAATACTCGTATTTTATTATCAAGTTGAGAAAATTTACAGTATTTGTATACTCATTTTTTCCCAAGTTGGAAAAATTTTAATATTTTCCCAAATTGGAAAAATTTTCATATTTTTCCAAGTTGGAAAATCGTTTATATTTTCTCAAGTTGGGAAAATTTGCCCTTTGTACCTGCACATATTTTTCCAACTTGAGAAAGTTGAACATTTGTACTCTCATGGTTTTTTTAACAGATAAAATAATCTCATTTTAAGGTCTCCTAACTTCGTCCCCTTTTGAGTTCGGGGACTAAAATTTTTTGAGGGCGATCCTCCACTCAAACTTGACCATTTCACCAATTTTTGTCAAAATCCAGATTAGTGGTTCGAATCACCACAGCGTTGAAGTTACTTGGAGGGTTTTTTGAGGTACCAAGTCCAAATTAGAGTTTTCAGGACACCGTGTCCAAATGGGATGTTCAATTCGTTTTGAACATCATGTACCGATCAAGGTTTTTCTGGAAAATCATGTGTAAAGGAAGGGGTACACAGGAATCTAAATTCTTGAAGGAAAGTCCTCAAAAATATGTTGGGGGACGGTCCCTTTCAGAAAATCATATCATAATTCAACTCTGAAATTACCCCCAATCGAAATTTTTCAAAAACTTCGGCCTCGCTACGATCGACTTGATTATTTTCTCTTTCCATTCTTTTAAAATAGGTAATCCATTTCCTATGAAAATTATTATTTTTATTTTTCCTAAATGGTTTAAAAGATTGTTTTTTTATGATTTAGGGCCCAGGGGCAGGAATACAGCGAGGTGAAAAGAATAATTTTTTATAGTTATAGAGAATCGTAAAAAATTGAGTGGTGTAAAAAGTGGGGAGGGGGGGCAATTCCTCAAAAGCTTAGGGGGATCTTGACATCCCTGAAGGAAGGAGAGTTGGAGAACTACATCAAAATTGAGGTTTTTGAAACATTATAAATAGGTAGATATAAATTTCATTACTGTTCGTACTTTAAAATATTCTTGATAGGTACTTACCTTTGACCATAAGCCTTAGCCATGTCCCATGAGTAACAGAAAATATTTAGGTAGGTAATGAGAAAGATAAAGTATAACAAGCAAAATTTCGACAACCCACGAAAAAAAAAATCAACTACTAAGGACTGGATATTTTTTGCTTTTCAAAAATATTATGTTTTCAACAAATTTTCGCCTTCAGCTTCCTTAACATGAAATTTCCTTTGATTGAGATATTTTTTCAATAAACAGGTATTTTCCCCTTATTTTTTACTGCACAGACCTTATTTTTTTCATTTTTTGACTTTTGGATCGTAGCTTTTTACATATTTTTCCTCTCCTTAAAAAAAATTCAACAGGAACTCGACATAAAAAATTCTGAGTGCAATCTGAATCCTGTTTCAAGGAAAATTCCTGCCTCCGGCTCTGCTTATGGTTTGTGTGTAGCTAAACGTAAGAAACTGAAGTTTCGCATTGTGTATTTAATCGTATAGAAATTAGAAACGTTGTTCTAGAAATATACTCTCTTGAAATTTTTATCAATAATTTCAACTCAAAATTGCCATTTTTATTGTTTTTCAAACACAATTTTTTTTAGAAATCACCACGAGGCTTTTAATTTTGATCTTATTTTTGGAATTTTATTTACTTGAAGTTTGTTTTTTTGATTTTTTCAGGTAACAGAACTCACCCTATCCCCCTTTCGATAGATTCTTTTCGAGATTTATTTTTTCAAGTTTTTTTTAAAGCTCCTTCCATCGGTTTATGCAGCTGCATTGCATTATTTTATCTAATACACGACGAAAATTCGTTTCTGCAGGGCTGTCATAAATGAGGCCAGAATTTATCCGAAAGAATGGGCTATCAAAGAGAAAAAATGGAAAAAAGTGAAAATTCCATGAAAAATTAAGTATGGATAAATTGCAGTTCAGTGATGTAGTCAGGTTCTCTTTATAGAAGGGGGAAACATTTTTCCTAGGTATACTTACTTCATATAGAGATTAGAGAATCTTCCAATGAAGTGGTACCAAACTTGAGATTTGAATATTTTACTGGGGTATCATTAAAAAAAGTTAGATAAACAAGTTGCCTATTTTTAAAATTGAAGGAGTAAAAAACTGTTGAAAATAATTGGACGCAAATCAAATTTTTAATTATGAGAATGGGTAGATAATACCCCGAAGATTGCATAAATTTCCACTGAATGATTTTTTGACTGATTTAAAAAGGAAGTTGTTGCAAATGGAAGTTAGTGCAAAAAAAACTTTGAAACTAATCCAGGTAATCAATATGTAGTAGTATTATTTGGTTTGAAAACTGAATAGATTTCATTCTGATGAATTTTTGCATAGGTAACGTAAAAATCGAAAGACCACAGGTCAATTAAAGTTGAGAAAATTTGAAAAAAATTAATTGTAGCTTGAGATCCATTCATTGTGAATGATTCATTGCTCTTTTAATTTTAATGTTGGATGAAAAATCTTTATAATGAAAGATTTTCTTCAGCAGTTTTTTAAAGGGATTTTATGTGCAACCATTTTTTTTTCATTTTTAAAATTTTTAAGTTTGACAAAAAATCATAATACTTATAAAAAAATATTCAATTTTTGAGGTAATATTAGTTTCCACGATAAGTACGTAAAAATTTGATTAGCACCCTGATTTATTCTACAGACATTTGCCCCTTCAATTTTAAAGATGGGTGACTTCTTTAACTATCTAATTTTTATAAAGAGTATGTAGACCGAAATAATTGTTCTTAAATTTCGTCATTTTTCTACACGTTGAGTTGAACATCTTCCAGAAATTTTTTGCCTCTTTTGATGCCTGAGGAGTGAGCTAAGTTGTCTTGAAGTGAGCAATTTTTGAAAAAAAAAAGTTCATTTAGGTATGTACTTTTAAAATCTCTATTATAATATTGAACAACCTAGCGTTAAAAAGATGCAATTTGAGATGCTAAATTTCGCGGTGTGTTTGATTTTTTTATTGAAGGTCACCTGACTCTCTCAATTTTTTTTTATAAAGTTACAGATCAATGTTTTCCTCAAAGAAAGAAGAAGAAAGAAATGAATTTGGACACTAAGCAAATTTTTAGCTCTAATAGTAAGTTTATAAATTTGATTTAAGTACCTATCATAAGCATGAAGTTAATTTTAAAATCTACACATATCTACGAACACAGAATTTACGGAGGTACCTACAAATGCGTACATATAGACATAATTATATATCTATAGAGATCTTTAAGAATTAAATGTATTTAGGTAGCAAGCAAGTAAATATATGGACAGATTTTCTTTTTTTAAATCTCCATGCCCGAAGCTGAAACATGAGTACATAATTGTCAATATACTGAAAGATTCATCGAAGAATATGGTAACTTTAAATAGACAGGTATACCTACCTATACCTAAGTAAGTAAAATTTTCATGATGCATAAAATACTCCTCGTGATTTCTTCGGGCAGCGATCATCCAGTATAGATTCCATTTCATAATGGAATTACATTATTTTGAGAATAAGTTATCTAGTAAATATCGGAATTCGGACATGAAAAGTAGGTATACTTAACTGAGAGGTTTCACAATAAGCACAAAATATAACAGCAAACTCACAAAAGAAGACTAGTTCGAGATTCCGGGAGAATGTTTCAAACATGGGCAGAAACGAATTAATTGTTGATAAGTTGAAGTAAGATGTATCGAAAAAAAAACATGAATTTCAACGAAAATTGGTGAGGAAATGTGCTGTTTTTACACTGAGTGAAAGATCTCTCAAAAAATGTTGAGCTCAGTAAGATTTTGAATCCCATTCTGAATTGAGTTTTAAAAAATGGAACGTACGACAGAATCTTTTCTGTTTGACTCGTGAGTTTCCAGATACCATGTAACTGAATTTTTTGCCAAGTCCAAATTATTTTTAAAATTTTTCCAACTGCAATATAATTTTTCCTCTAATCTAAACTTTTTTGTCGAAATTTTTTCTGAGTTCTAGATAATTATACTTTTCAAAAATTTTTCTTGATCTTAAATTTTGTTTAGGTAACTACCTACTGAAATTTTTCCTCAACCGACAACTTTAAAATTCAATTCTTTAGTCGTAAAATTTGAAAAAACGTTATAAATTCTATCAAAATTTTCTTCATTTTGATTTTGGTTCTCTTTAAATTTCTTCAACTCAATTTTTTCAACGCTTTTTTCAACTTTGAATTTTTTTAATCTTAAAAAAATTATAGTTGAGAAATATTTTAAGGGAAGTTTCAGAGTAGAAAAACATATGAAAAACAATTCAAAATATTTACTAGAATTGAAAGGGTTTTTTTGAAAATTTTAGATTTGAGGGAATAGTTTGAGAAGAAATTTTTCAGTTGTGACAGAAAAAAATTCAGTTTGCTATCTACTCGTTTTTTTTTCACTTTTTCTGAAATGCCCAAAACCATTGTCAACTCAAAAAGCAATGTTTGACACCTAAGGGTCGTTTTTATATTAAGGCTCACAGATAATTTTAAAAAAAATGAATCAAAAGCTGTGAATCTTGATGAAATAAACCACATAAGTGCAATGGGCCCGATCCATTTTTTCCGTGAATCTCCCCATCATTGCTACAAATTGAAATCCTCGGCCAATCCACTGAAAAAGTGTTATTTGAATTTTTACACTTCCCTGAATTATAGACTTTGAAATTTGATACCATTTTTTGACTTCTACGAGTAGGCTGAAAATTTGCAGATCATGAATTTGAAATTTTTTTAATTTTTACCAAGTAGAAATAGCTCATTTAAACACCTTCACTTGAAACCGAATCAAAATACTTTTTATGGTCACCTAGAATCATTTTTGACAAAAAATTTCAAAAATTCTCATAGCAGTGTTGCCAATTGTCATTTGATTTACAAAATTTTCACACCCCTTATTTATCAGCCCTGCTGAAATTTTTTTTCAAAATATTAATTTAGATTAAAAAAAATTGGCTTAGATATTTCAAGCCAAAATGAACAACTTGAATTTCGTAAAAATTGTGCGAATTAAAATTAAAATGCAGTTCGCAGCTTTGTCATGAATAGGAGTGGGATTTTTATGTTTTTACTTTTTTTTTTTGCTTGATTATCGGTAGGAATTTTTACAATATCTTTGCAAATCATTAAATCCCGAATGAAATGAGCTCAATTTATATGAGCAAATTTTTACATATTTTTCGTAAAAAGCATAAATTTACATATTATTTATGATTTTACCCATTTTTCGACATATTTGTATTTATTTTACCTTTTTTTTTCACACCATTTTTCGCAAAATACTCGAAAATCCACTTTTTTAAAGACAAAAAAATTGAAAAATGATTTTTTTGCCGAAATTTGCTCCTGGAAGAGGAAAAATTATTTCGTAATTTATGAAATAGGTACCTAATATGATTTAAACATATGCTTTTTTTTCAGTGGCGTACCCAAGGGGGGGGTCCAGGGGGTCTGGACCCCCCCCCTTGGCGTCAGAAACTTACGTGAAAAAGTGCCTTTTTGGAGCATGAAAAATCTAATTTTCTCAAAGCTTCGCCCTCGCTTCGCTCGGGCATGAAAGAAATCACATTTAATAATTATGTATAATTATAGTCAGGAATTTATGTAAAAAATGCCTTTTTGAAGCATTAAAAATCAAATTTTCTCAAAATTTCGCCCTCGCTTCGCTCGGGCATGAACGAAATTACTAATTCTATAAACTATTTGAATCAACAATGCAAAAAATAGTTCCCTTTTAATATTCCAAGTCTCCATACCCACTTTGCACCCTCCCCAAAAAAGCTTCTGACGCCAATTCTTGGATTTATTAGGTATTTGTATTGGCTTTTAAGGCCAAAATAATTAGTACCTATGTAAGTTGTTTGTTCCAAGATTACATTATCATCAGTTTTTTTCCTTAAATGTGCTATGCAAATCGCATGAAAATTTAATAAAGTTTGAATTTTGTGTTTTTATAGTAAAAGGAAATTTGATGGGGGGGGGGGGAGGTGAACTTACAATTTCTCAAAAATCATGAAATTTCGGACCCCCTCCTTGAGAAATTTCTGGTTACGCCACTGTTTTTTTTACTTTTTTCGAATAAACGAATGAATACCCAAGTTGACGTTCTGAGTTCGTCGTATTATTGTTCTCCTTCAAAACTCCTTAATTTTTATTGAACATATTTTGGCATATTGTTGGATTTTTAGAGACATTTTTGACATAAGGTATTTAAGACCGAAAAAAAAAAAAAAAATTATGCACATAAAACATGATTATTATTTCATAAAAATCCCATCCCGAGTCATCAAAATTAAAAAAATATATGTGATCAAAAATTATTCTAGGTGACGAAAAATATTTTGACTTGATTTTTGAGAAGCTTGAGTGAACAATTTGAATTTGGTGAAAATCAAAGAAATCTTAAAATTTGTGATCTGCAGTTTTTTAACCAGCAAAAAATAGTATCCAATTTTGTGTTCAATGGCTCAGACTCAGAGAGGTGTGAGCCTGGATATAGAAACCACCCTTACGTGCCAAAAATTAGTTTTTGAGTTGACACTGATTTTGGGCTTTTCAGAAGGAATAGAATGAAGGGGGAAGTTCAACTCAAAAACTAATTTTTGACGCCTAAGGGTGGTTTCTATATTCAGGCTCACAGGTGTTGAAACTCAAATGTCACCTATTCAAAGGAAAAGTTTTTTCAAAAATTACTACACTTTGAGGTTCTCTAGCTTCTTCTCCCTTGGAGCTGGAGTACTCAAAAATTTTGGGGAGGTCTTCCATTCAAAGTGAACGATCTTACCAAATTTTAATAAAATCTAGGGTATGCTTTTTTTATCCTCCTAAATTTGTTGATACTAGGTAGGCATAAAAATACATCCATAACACTTTGACAGTCTACCTACGAGAAATTTTTCATCAGTTCATCACACGATCAGAAAATCTAAGTAGGTAGAATTTTTTTTCTTTCCCCCCTATGGATTTAAACTCCGAGGTCTATCAGCCCATTTGTAGTAGAACAATGGTTCATATTAAATTTTATGTAAGGTCATTTGGGGTAATTGTAAACATGGGGTAATTGTAAACAAGTCGTGCTGTAAATACTTAAATGCATCTAGCGAGCTGGAGTTGCCAAAAATAAAAACTTTGAATAATTGGTCTTACTATAATAAAAAACTTCGGGTTCTTGGTGACAGCTGTGATGAAAAATTTCGCGATGAAAAAAATATGATATCAAATTTCGATTTTCACACAATTTACGTAATCTTCAAAATTCGAGAAAAAATAGAAAAAAGTAAGAAAGTTGGTGTTTGATGCATTAATTTAGTTCTACGGACATTCAAAAATGATGAAATTCAATTCTTATGATTTTTGAAGCTGAGAAATTATTTTTCTGCAGCATTTACAAATACCCATCAAATTTTTCAGGTGTGGGGTAATTGTAAACACGTGTTATTTAAATGGGATTCACAAATTTAAACACAAAATATCATTTTTTTTGGTTTTGATTTTTTTTGATTTTTTTTTACAAGTTAGTTTTTCCACGCGTTTAAATATTTAATCTCTATAATTTTTTTCCAAATTATGCAAAAAAACCCGAGGGATACGTTTTTTATGAGGCACAATGTATGCATTTACATTTACCCCACAGTGGTGGGGTAAATGTAAATATTCTTGTCCAATTGTAAACGAAGTCCATAATTTCGGAATGAATAATCGAATCGATGAAAACAAACCGCCATATTACTCCTTATACATTCATTGATACATGGTAAAAATTTCAATCACTTTGCTTTCTTACTCACAGAGTAAAACGAAAAAGAGTATCACAAAATCGGTTCAATTTTCCGAAAAATTTACAATTACCCCAATTGACCTTACCTAGAAAATAAATTCCATATCTTTCGATACCTATAGGCTAAAAAACACACTTTACACAGGCGAAAGAACAATCGAAGAAAATTATTCAAAAATTCAATATTAATTTCCCACCTTATATGAGATCAGAATAACGAATTACTCACTCGTCACAACATTGTATAGGCTACCACTGTTCTCGAATGTTTTTAAAACTTTGAAATAGATTTATGCACTTATACGAACAAACCTGAATAACACATAAATTGTATTCAAATAAAACCTTGCTTTGATAATTCATTAATAATGCTAATTACGTTTCGAATGAGTCACAGAAATTAGATCCTAAATTCATTAGCAACTCGTGAAATATGTGGTGCGAGTAACATTTCGTATTTTTCAAAATCAACAATCGTCTTCATCGAGTGTCAATTAAATTAACGTATTCGAAGCCATATCCCATTAAAAATCTGGAATTCGGTTAGAAAATTTCCTTTACTCGCCCATCCCCCCTCTTCGCTTCCCTTCGCGCGTCCAAAAGTCAGCTCGAAAGAGACAACGGTGGGTAAATTTATGCAATAATTTACCAAATAGTTGCATGACCGTGGATAAATTAACATTCCTCTCGATCACGTCTTTAATACCGAGTACGTAATTACGAGCCATTATTGTAAAATTAAATAAAGAGTGGATTTCAGTGTCTAATAATAATTAATAAATGCGATACTCGAATCAAACTCGGACCTGTAAACGTTTTACAATATATTGATAATTCCAACAAATTAGCTCGTTGAGAAAGGTAATAGGTTCGTATGAATTTCACATTATAGTTCAAAAATATATTGATTATGGACGATTCAACGTTGGTAAATAGAAATTTATCTTGGTTTTGAATAATTCAGGAGTGGATCGAAAGAGCAAATTTTATGTCGTTGTGAGTTCGTTCTTTTGAACGATTCTTTCGTCTTCGCTTTTGAATTCTTTGACAAATTATTACGTTTTTGTTACATTTTTGTTCAATTTCAATTTTTTTCAAGATTTTTTCCAACTTCGAAATTGTTTCCATTCCAACATTATTTCAATTTTTTTCAACTTCGTATTTTTCCAAATTTTCTTGGACGGGAATTTTTTTTCATCTTAAAAAATCACTAAATGGCAAAGCCAGAATCACCAATCAAAAGTCAAAGTCAAAACCGATCGCATAAGATGAAGTTTTACCAGTGTGTATTCTAAAAATTTTTTGAGGCTGCCTAAATTGGAAAATTGATGTTTTTACAATTTTTTCCTATTCGGCTACCCTCCCCCCCCACCCTTCTCGAGACAAAAATATGCAATCCAATTTCAACTTCCTGTTCGATGTGAAAATTTTCGGTAATAAGTACTTAAAAATGATAAGGGTAAGAATCAGGGACGAAACTTGGGCAAAAATCTCAGTGGAGGGGGGAATGAAAAATTTGCCGGCTAATGTAATTAAAAAAGGAAAAATTTGCCAATCAGTTGTAATGAAAACAAAAAACAAAAATTCGTGCTTTTTCGAGCTGATACTTTTTTGACTTTAAAAAAACTATGTAATTCCTTAATGACAACTGACACCTCCCTTCTGACAAAATCGAACAATTTTTGAAAATTCCTGCCACAAAGCTCCTTGATAAGGGAGAAGGAAAAAATTTTTCCGTTTCAAAATATTCAATTATTTAAAATGAAAAAACATCATTTTAAAAATTAATTGAGCTAATTATCCGACGAAATTTTTTGAAAAAAACGGCATCCAGAAGCTGAAATTTCTTTATTAGAATTCGTGATTTTTCGTCCTTCTTTTATGACTTTTATAAAAAACGACATTCCTTAATGAGCTCCTCTTCTTCCAAAAAAATTAAAAATGTTTTGAAAATTCCATTTAAGATTTTCATGAAGTTCCCTGATAAATGAGAAGGACAAATTTTTTTCCCTTGAAAATAATCATTTGTCGGGGCTAGAAGGAAAAAAGGTTCATACCATCATTTTGAAAACAAATTGTGTAAAGTTACTGAGCCCGAGCGAAGTGAGGGCGAAAATTTTTCAGGAAAAATGCATCCAAAAGTTGAAATTTTTTCATATATTTAATCAATATTTTAGAACTGAAAGGGAGCTTTTTTCGAAACTGCCCAATTTTTTTTGAAGCTGCCTAACAGATTTTTGGAGCTACCCAAACAAAGCCTAAAAACCCCTGAAAATACACACTGAGGTTCACTTTGAACTTTTGAAGTTACATTTTCAATTTTGTGGAATTCAGCTAGTAAATCTTGACGTAGCAAATGGTTTGAAAAGGGGGAAAACGTACAGAAATGTATTAAGGTTCATAATTTTTGGAAATTTGGATAGAAATTGTTAAATTAAGTTGGAAAAAAGTTTCAAATGAAGGTTTTTCTAAAACTCAATCGTTTCTATAATTACAAAAATATTGCTTGCAAATATTTTCTTTTTTTCATGGCTAATCATTACCTATCGGCTATCGTTGGTGATCCCAGCTTCATAGGTATCATAGCCATAGTGACTTTTCATTTGAAAACCAAATAGAGAAGTTCAGTTTAAGAACAGAACGAAAAGGTATGGGTTTGAGTTTAAAATTTCAATATCAAGTTTTATAAGTTCACGATTTTTCAAAGCCAATTTTTTGAATTGATCACGATAGTAACCAGTGGTTGAAATACCTACACATCAAAAAAATTCAAGATTGATAAGTTTCGAACTAATTACCTATTTTCGGTTGAAAAAAAATTTTCCAAGTTCAAGAAAATTTGGAAAAAAATATGAAGTTGAAAAAAATTGAAATAAAAGTAATGTTGGGACGAAAACAATTTTGGAGTTGGAAAAAGTAAAGTCTCGAAAAAAATTGGACTCCCAAATATTCGAAGTATTCAAGAGCAGAGACGAAAGAATCGTTCAAATGAACGAAGTCACAACGACATAAAATTTGCTCTTTCGATCCACTCCTAAAAATTCTTCCAAGAATTATATAAATTTATTTATTTTAATAAATTTTTCTTCGAAAGTGAGCCAGCCATTGGTTTTTATTTTAAGAATCTGCCTAGCAACATTGTCTGGGTCTATTTCCAATCTCGTAATTTTTTATTAGTAGGTAATATTATGATATAGATACCTATAAAACTCATTTCATCATTTAGGTAGCTGCTGAAACACAAAAGTCTTGTCTTCACCTTACCGGGAGTTTAATTACCTTCGTACTACAAGTTAATAAAGCCAATAGTTGGAAATAAAAAATTCAACTTTTTAAAATGGAAACGAAGGTTGCGACTTGACGCTATTATTATGTATGACATAATAATCATAAAATGTTACGACCATCATCAATAAAATGTACCGTGAATGAGATAATTTAAAAACAAACTTTAATATTGCCTTGTCAATATCACTACATTGAAATGCATTTGTAAAAAATTTCAATAATGTATTACTTTGGTAATGGGCGGCACGTAAAATAATTCAAAAAGAACACAGCAGACTGAAGAAAATGTAAAAAAAAAAAAACTATACAGAGAACCTATCTGCCTAGGTATAGAAATATGGTGAATTTTTCGGAGTCATTTTTATCGTAATTTATTTTGATTGATTTTACTAACAGAGAAGTTGAAAAAATAAATCATACGGCGGCGACAACTTGATATTCGCCAAATTCCTCGGTAGCAATATTCATTAAGCTGAAATTCGAACTCTTGTTTCGAGCGAAAACGATTAAAATTAATTTAATGACTTTTCTTGTCAATAGTAATGAAGAACAGATATTATTAAAACAGGGTAAACTGCGAAGATCATTATTCAAGAGAACGTGCCCTCGATTGGTAAAACATTTGAGAGCAACGAGGGTGTATACAGGAAGTGAAATTGTGTTGCTTTCTTCGAATAACCTCTCCGCGATGCTCGTTCCGCATCCCTTATATATTTAGGGTAGCCTAACGTTAAATATCACAAGAAAATACATGCCGATAGATGAAAACGAATTACACATTAACGAGCTGAAGAAACATTTAAACGCGTTCTTTGAATGACAGCAAATAAAATACGTCATTAATCACCTAGTATTCAATTCTAATACTTGATAAAAGTTCGATTTCGAGAGGTACCTTGGGCTTGGTGGAATAGGTTTTGAAATGATTATAATTATTTGATTTTTAGGAGAACAGAAGTATAATTTTTTTTTTGAAATAAGTTCGTGCGAGTGTTTGTTCTTCATTAATAAATACCGAAAATAGAAACAACAGCAGACTGAAAATGACAACTGTTCGGTATCAGGGTATAACTTATAGGCACATATTTTTAAAAACGACGTGTTTAGGTGAACGATTTTCAGAAATATCTTGGTACACAGGTATACTTAGCAAGAGTTTGATATTCGTACGTATTTTTGTGATGACGAAGTACAAAAAATAATGACGTGGTTTAATTTGAGTGGGGATCTCCCAAAAAAATTGAGACAAGAGTTTTGCCATTTTCTGGTATTATGTATGAAACTCGGTCACCCCCCCCTTTCTACCAAGGTGCGATTGCAGTTTTTATATTTGTTTTAAATATTGATCTCAAAATTGGATATATTTTTTGCTCTCCCATAAAAGGGAGTAGAAAAGTTGCAGATCGCGAATTTGAAGATTTTTTTGATTTTTACCAAATTCAAATTTCTCACATTAAGATCTTAAATTTGAGCAAACATAGAGAAAATTTTCGTCACCTAAAATAATTTTAGAAAATAGGTAAGTATGTATAAAATTTTTATGGCAGTGCAACGAACTACAATTTGATTCAGGTCTCTAATTTTTGTAAAATTCGATTATTTTATTTCATGATTTGACAAGTGAACCAACAATAATTTTTTAAATCATTGAAATAAACTTCACTGATTTTTTTGAAATTTTCTTCAGCTGTGCTACCGACTGAAATTTTACGAAAATTGAGTGGAGAGAAGTGCAGTTGGGATTTGGCAACGCTGCCAGGAAATTTTTTTTAATTTCATCAAAAATGATTCTGGAGGATTAAAAAACTTTTTGACTCGAAGTGGAGGTGTTTGAGTGAACCATTTAAATTCGGTAAAAATCAGCATTTTTCACTACGTCTGGTTTTTTTTCAAAGTCAAGTAGATTTGTGTTGTTTTTTTTTTTTTGGTAAAACTCGAAATGGAAATTAAAATTGATAGGTGATTTCGATTTTGAATCAAAAAAATTTCAACTCTTTGGAAGAGGGCACCTAAGGAATGTTATGACTGGTTTTAGGTGATCGAGATTCCCAGTAAGTTTTACTGTCCAAAATTGGCAAAAAAAAACTGCTTAGATAAAAAATTGTAGACACTATGTCCACGAGATAATATCAAATAACTGATAATTCCGCAAAAATAAGTGGGCGAGATGCCTGCAGAAGTGCAGACTAAGAATTCTAAACAAAAAAACTGATTAAAATGATGATCAAATGCGGTGCCTATTTCCATCAGAGTGAAATAAAAAAATAGGCCTTAGATTTCGATGAAAACTGGTAAAGTAATTTACTTGAAGCGAGTAATCGTCGAAAAACTCTGAGCACCCCAGTCCAAAGGAAGACCGAGTTTGGAAACCTCAAGCAGGACCGTAAAATAGCATTATCAGTTTGAGATTAATCAAGCATTGAGGCTTTGAAGTTTTCATCAGAATTTCGCTTGTTTTCAATATTTTAAGCTAATGAAAACTATATCCACACATGTTTCAGATTTTTTCTTCAATTTCGATTTTTGGGATGGTTTCAAGAGTTCCGTCGCTCCAAAAAAGTTGAAAAAATTCAGATGGCTGCAGAATAGGCGCACCTAAGCATACTAACTTCTGCTGCATTTTTTTAATTATCGAGGGTTTTTGAAGTCTTCAAACACCATTTTATTTCACGAGAATTTACAAGGGCAAAAAATTCCGAAAAATTTTGGGAAGGTGTGGGGATGTCATTTTCGAGTCAAAAATTGTTTTACTGCAATAAATCGATTTTTGAAAAAAAAATAATTTATTGATGCAAAAATGTGCAAAAAATGTGTTTTTTTCAAATCGAAATTTAAATCATCACGAAATTTTTCTAAATTTTTCATAATTCCTTTTGTGAATTTTTTGGGTTTGGATTTTCTCAAAATTTTTTCAACTCTAAAAAATGTTATTCAACTTTAGAAATTTTTCCAATTCAAGAATAATTTTTATTCCAACTTAAAAATACATTTAAAAAAATTGATCTCTAAAACCTGTCAACTTGGAAATTTTTTTGTGAAAATTCGGACGTGAAGAAATTAGAGAAATTCTTGAGACAATAGTAAAAATTTGAACTTGAAAAAATTAAAATTTGAGAAAATGAAAAATTATAAAAGTTGAAGCGTCCATTTGAAAAACAACCATAGTCCTTTAGGAAATTTTTTTCCAGTTTCGAAAATAAAATTTTACAAAAAAAATAACGATGTTAGGTACTTAATTTAGATTTTAAAAAAGATGTTATCACCTTTTTTAATGTGTTTTTAAACAAGAAACTCGAAAACTATGAAGACCTGTGATTCAGAAGCATATGGGGAAATTTTTCATTTCTATTTTTGATAGCCGGAAGGGGTATTGAATAGTCGAACTTGCTATGTAGACCCTCAGTGTCAGTACACATTTTGAGACCACTCACATTCGTCGAAATCGAAATTAATTTTCAGTCGCAGAAATGTTTTTTGTAATTTATTTCACTCTCCTCGTCTCCTATAAAATTTCAATTTTAGACTATGCTGATTGTTTTTTAAACGGGCGATTCAATTTGAACTTGATAAAAGTTTATTTATGTCAAAGTTGAACAAAGTTAAGAAAAGAAACCGAGAAAAACTGTGGAAATTTAAACTTTGAGGTTGGAAAGACTTGGAGTTCAACAAAATGTTTAATAAAAATTGAAACATGGTTTGAAAATTTAAAAAAAATTGCTTGAATTTTGAAAAAGCAAAAAATATGGAAGTCGAAGAAAAATAGAAAATCTTACCTTGCTAAAACCTTTTTATTTTTTTGAACTTTTTTTTATCAGGGGTGCGTTCACTTTGGAAAAAAATAAGGTATACCTTATTTAAATAAGGTGTAAACAAAGCGTTAGCCAATCAGATTTTTCGTTCCTGACAGATTTTGATCGATCATTTTTTCACCCTTCTAAAAATTTATAACTATTTTTATGACAATCAAATGGTACAAAAATTTGCTAACCAGCAATTTTTGAATTTAATGAACGATTTTGGACATCGATGCTTTGTTTATACCTTATTTAAATAAGGTATACCTTATTTTTTTCCAAAGTGAACGCACCCCAGAATTTTCAAAACTTCGAGGTAAATCATATTTACACCAGGTAATTACGGTAATTACAGCATACCTATCTTATAAAATAGGAACGAATAAAATAACCTATGCGCAAATCAAAAATCATCATTGTGTTTGTATGTTTCTTCATTTTTGATCAAAAATTGTTGTAATCACCAAAAATTTGTGCATTTCGTCGGTATTTGAGTTATAATTTTTATTCGCCGGTGTTCATGACCCGAAGAATACAATGAGTAATAATTCAAACTCTAATAATTCATCTACAGCTAATTATGGTACCACAATCTCCATAGAATCGCTGAAAGTAATCGCAGAAAGCGTCGGTATACCAAACTTATCGGACGAATGTGGTAAAGAATTATCCGAAGATATTACGTTTAAACTAAAGCACATCATTCAAGTAAGAGTTAAATGCCATCTATGTATTTCAAATCAACCATTGTTTACTAAATCCCCGTCTCTTATGTAATTTGTTTAGGATGCTATGAAGTTTATGACTCACTCTAGAAGAATCAGAGCTATGCCTAGTGATATCGATAATGCACTTATTTTGAACAACATCGAGGTAATAATGCTTATCTATTCGATGGGCTGAATACACAAATCATATCAGGCTTTGGTTCTCATTCTCAAAAAATGAATATTTTCATGTAGCCACTCTATGGGTTCAATACAGCGGAACATATTCCATTTCGGTTTGCTTCCGGTGGAGGACGAGAGTTGCACTATACCGAAGATAAAGAAATGGATCTCACTGATATTGTGTATAATACCAACGTAAAATTTCCTTTGGAAACGTCTGTCAGATGTAAGTGTAATGATACTGGATTAGAAATACTATAATCTTGAAATGTTTCCAATCAAAAGTAATATTTTTACAGCTCATTGGTTGGTAATCGATGGAGTACAACCAACAATACCAGAAAATCCACCTCCAGTTTCGAAGGACGATCAAAAACTAGAAAGCGTTAATCCTGTTGCTAATTTGAAGAAGAAAGAGAATGAGAAGGAGGCCCATGGAAAACCAGCTACTGGGTTTGTACCGATTGTTTGTTTTACTACGAACTAAAATTTCCTGAATGAATAATTGACTCTGGTTTTCTCTTCTGTAGAAAAATGCATAAATTGAGAAACGTAGAAACCGTTCATGTGAAGCAATTAGCCACTCATGAATTATCCGTTGAACAACAATTGTATTATAAAGAAATTACCGAAGCTTGTGTAGGATCTGATGAAATTCGAAGAACGGTGGGAATTTATTTTTATGCCTAAAAAGAAATTTTACGCAGATCGTGTTCATTTTTAGTTTAAATTTTTCAGGAAGCTTTACAAAGCTTGGCCAATGATCCAGGATTGCACGCTATGCTTCCACGTATGTGCACGTTCATCGCAGAAGGCATTAAAGTGAACGTAGTGCAGCATAATTTAGCCTTACTGATATATCTCATGCGTATGGTGAAATCTCTGTTCGATAATCCTACGTTGTATTTGGAAAAATACGTAAGAATATATTTCATCAACTTTGGTTGCAATTTGACCAGAAATGATTAAAAATATATATTTTACAGCTTCACGAATTAATACCATCAGTTCTAACGTGCGTTCTAAGTAAACAATTATGCCTACGACCAGATCAAGATAATCATTGGGCGTTGAGAGATTTCGCATCCAGAATAATTTCGCAAATTAGTAGAACTTTCAATACATCTGTAAATAATATCCAGTGTCGTATTACTCGTCTGTATTCGGACGCGTTGAACAACGATTCTTCATATTTACCGACTGTTTATGGAGCTATTCATGGTGGAATATATTTTAATTATTCTGCGTGTACTAATTTTTAATTATTTTAAAATTAATGTGTTCGTTGTGTTTTTGAAATTAGGATTAACGGAGTTGGGACCACAACTTGTAAAACTGTACGTATTACCAAGAGTGAAACCTCTATCAGCTCGATTGGACAGTGTGCTGGAAAAAAATACTCCAAATAATGCAGATAGAATAGCTGCGTCGCAGATAAAAAATTTATTAATTGTGAGTATCGCAGAAAATAGGGTCATTCCATGTCAATTCGGTCATTTTTTGAAGTTTACGTCGAATTTGAGGGACATGAGCTTAAAATTGCGAGAAAATCCGGCGAATGGATTTTCATAATAGTATTCGAATATAGTAATTTCTGGTGATGAGATATTGAACCTTTTGAAGGAAATAGTGCTCCAAAATTTGGAACAAAATTCAAAAAAATTAGAAATTATGTGTGACATATTTTTTGATGTTTTTTGAGATACTAAATTCAAATATAAACTCAGTTTTTGGATTTGACTCTTTAATATTCTCCACGAGGGTCCAAATTTGGACCAAAAATGAAAAAATTCGAGTAACATGTCGTTTGGCATTTCTTAATAATACTAAGCTTAAAAATCGAGTTATTTTTCGGTTCTGATCCTTGACCAATTGCTACCTTTTCTTACTCCTCTTTTCATCACATTTGAATTATTTATTCATGAAAATATGTGGGATGTCATTTATCATGTTTTTTAGATGGCTGAGATTTTTTTTGGTACTACTTCAGTAAGGCTTCTTCCTTCTTATACCAGAAAATATTAAATGAAAATCTTAAGCAATTGTGAGAAAGGAAAGGTGTAAAATTGCAAAACTGGAACTAGAACTAAAATGAATTTCAGCTTTATACCAGTTCCAGCAGTTGCAATTTTTATATTTAAAATATGTCTTGAAAAAGTCAAAATTTTGATGTTGAAATTTACCAAACCACATTCAATTGAAAAATTTTTACTAAAAACCCCCAAACTTTGAAAATTTACGTCAAAAAGTGAATAAAGAAGAATTATGTTGTATTGTAAACTCGAAAATTTCATCCAATTAAAGACGTCCTCTCATACATTAGGTATTCAAATTTTTTGTTGAAAAATTTAGGGGTTAGTCTCAACATTTTCGAAAAATGTTTGTAATGACTTTTTTTCTGGAATTCTTTTGTTTAAAAATTGTACTTTGAATTGAAAAAGAAAAACAACAAAGTTCAAATTTAGCAGAAAATTTTGCATTTTTTCGTCCTTCAAAATTTAAAAAACTGAAATTTTGGAACTGAAACTGGAACTGAAACCTGGAACTAAAAGATTTTGAAAACTGGAACTGGAATTAATATCATTTCAGTTTTCCATCACTGTTTTTGAGCTACATGTCACTTGATTTTTTTTTCAATTTTGGGCCAAATTCGTGTCCTCGTGGAGGAGCTCAGAGAGATCAAACACAAAAAATAAATTGATATTCAGCTCTTCAAAAAATATAACAAACGATATGCCACATGTAATTCTGAATTGCTTTGAATTTTGGTCAAAATTTTAAGCTACAGTGTCCCTTAAAGGGTCAAACTCCCATCACCTAATATTATGAAAACCTATTTACTGGGTTTTTTGCAGATTTTTAAAATATATCTCTGAAATCAGGTTTATCACTGCAAATTGAGCTTTTTGCTGAAAAATTGAACTTTGAGAACTTTTCATAAACGATTCTGAGTCTCCTTTCAATCCTTCCATTAACTGCATAAGTCAAATTGTTAGAAATGTGACCAGTTTTGTAAAATACAAGACATGATTTCGAGTATCGAAAAAAAGTCTCAGAGGTAAAAAAGTAACGAAGTCCCTTCTCGGAGCTTTAAGAAATCTGGTACCAAAACAACGATGATTTTATAACCTATGAAGTAGGAGAACCTCGTGAACAAAATTGATTAAAATCTGAAAAACACGAGTTTGAATAATGGATAAATTGACTTGGAATGACCCAACACGATTTCGTGAAAATTCTATTGAAATCTTTTGTAACGATGGGATTTTATTTAATTTGCAGAAAGTACTAGTTCCTGTATTAAAAACAGGTCCACTTGACAGTGAAGAATACCGAAAAGAATATGGCTCATTTGGACCCAATTTGTATAACGCTGTAATGAAAGCTCGAGCTCCAACTGCAGCTGGTGGATCTAATTATTCCGCTTCGTCTTCTTTTTCACGCTGATTCGCTAGCTGGGTAATTCTATAATTTTTGTATATTTCAATTTCTCAGTTTTGTCAGATCTTCGGCGAGAATTTTTATATTTTTTTGTACAAAATAGAAACGTTTTTTTGAATAATATGTGAAATGTGATTCATAATGTAAGGTTTCAGTGTATGATACTTATATTTTTAGACTAATTGTTTTTAATGGGCGTATTTTTGTTTATAATTGAAAATAAATGTTGTATTTCTGGTTAATTTTATGCTTTTTTCAATGGGTTGCAAATTTTACAATCGAGAACAAGAATAAATTTTTCGATTCAATTTTTAAAAGTTTCAAATCGCTGGTCCAGTTCTTTGGGAAACTGGAATTGATACACTCGCCCCTAAATTCTGAATTTGAAATTCAATTCAATTCAATAAACAGGAGAAAAGTCTTCAAATTCAATTAGAAAAAGAAATACCTAAATTGAAGAAAAAAAATAAAAAATTAATTTAAAAAATTTTGGAATCAGAATCTAGCCAATGAATGATTGAGTATCTGTGACGTCACGCGAGTCGTGATCAATCAGAAATCAGAACAGAAAATAGGTCATGTCCATTATCCTATTTCCTCTTATCACCAATTTTTATCATCGGTAAACAAATCGAATTATTCTTTGAAAATTTTTCAGTAAAAAGTGAAGTAATTTTTACTGAAAAATTGTATTTCGTTTTGTGAATCAAGTTTAGATGTAACGTGAATCAAACTACAACTTCAACATGTTACACCGATTGCTAAACACTTTCGTATCCATCCCTTTATATTCATCGTATTCGATTCGTAAAGTAGTCTTGTATCGTGGTAAATCAAACAACTATTTAAATATGTTTCAAAGATTGAGAATTGTTGAGCATTGTTTGAAAAATATCGCACCCTTTCCTCTTTATTTAACACACGCAATTCGTGAAGTAGCTTGTTGGAAATGTGGAATAGAAAATGCAAGTGATTTGTACTGCAAAAGTTGTAATGTTCTACAAGAACCTGATTATGAACAAAGTTACTTCGATTTATTCGGTCTTCAGTTATCGTACAGCATCAACAATGCAGATTTAGTTTCCAAATATCATAAATTACAGATTGCTTTTCACCCTGATAAAAATTCGAATAAAAGTGAGGTAAGATTTATCTTTGTATTGATTACCTCCTAATGTATTATTCAAACACTTATAGTATGTTTTTTTTCTGATTAACAGAAAGAAAAAGAAATATCGGAGAATTATTCAACATTTATTAATAAAGCATATGCGACTCTATCGAATCCCTTGCAACGAGGATTATACATATTGAAAATGAAAGGTTCTCCTATCAATGAAGAAGGTATTACGTCAAATGATCGTCAACTATTTTTGGAAATTCTTGAATGGGATGATGAAATCGATAGATTGAGGGGTCGAAGAGATTCTGTCAAAATGACCACGAAATTGAACAAAATTATAACAGATTTAACTGAGTAAGTTATTTGGCTTGTCAATAAAATAAATAAAAAAACGAAACTAAAATTATTGAATTTTCAGAGAAATTACTTCCGCATTTGATGAGAATGATATTGAAAAAGCTAGAGTATTATTGAACAAAATGAAATATTATAACAATGTTTGGCAGAAGTTGAGAATCAAGAAGCAAAACTGCGGGATACCAGATTAATTACAAAGATACTTCTGCTGTGATTCTGTACACGAATAGTTATGATATATCACGATATGAAAACTATTCTAATTTTGTTTTGTTGCCATTTTTCTTGTTGAAAATTATTGAAATTACATTCATCTTTTTTTGAGCAAAGGCTGATTTCGTTTAGATTATTTTGGTTCATTCGACCTGCTGTATTGTTTTCAAAATGTTTCATGGGTTTTGAGCCAAAATTCAAATTTTAAGCTTAATTTTTGAAAAAATAATAAATAATGTGTTTTTAAACTTACAATGTACTTACCTCGTGGCATTTCATAACGACTGGTAGTTAGAATGACGATGACACCAGATATTGCAAATTCAGCATTTTTTCTCTTGAATGAATTTTTTCGGCGCTGATTAATCCAAACCGTGAGAGATTTCCAAAAACTCGCATAATTATCTACGAATTTTTAAAAATTCATCCAAACTTTTTTCCTTTTAAAACATATTAAGTACATATCAGAACCTACTTCGCAGATTTGAGATTTTGAAAATTTTACCCTAAACCGAAAAATGTTCCCTGCATTTTCAAAAATTATTTTGTGAATTTGATTTTTCAGATTATACAAAATTTAACAAACGTTTCTCTTCATATTTTGAAATACAGGGTTCAATTGTGAAAAAACTACCAAAATTACTGAAATCACCCCCCTCCCCCCATTTCACTTAGAGGTCCATTAAGGAAACCAACGATTTGTTTAAAAATGCTGTGATCAATTGATCGTTTGTTATGCCTGCGGAGGTAAAGAGACCCATAAAATTTTGGTGGTGAAGGAAGAGGAGGAGGAGAGGGTCAGAAAATTTATAAGAATCAAAAATTTAGTTTAGGATTGGGAAAGGGGAGAGATACAAGAAAATGTTTAAAATTTAGCTCTGTAGGAGGGTAGGTACAGGAAAAATTTCAGTTCTGGAGTGAGATTTTGGGCAATTTTCAGTTTTTAGAATCAGCTTTGGAGGGGTTCGAGGGAATTTTTACGAAATCTTAAATTCTGTTCCGGAAAGGAATACAGAAGGATTTTCAATTTTCAGAATATTTAGCTTTGGAGGCAGAGGCAGAAAAATTGTTAAAACTTCACCCCCAGTTCTAAATTCTGAAAGTTGAAAATTTTCCTCTACCCCCAGTCAGAAACTGAATTTTGGATCTTCGAGATTTTTAGAGACCTATTCAGAAATTTGTAAATTTTCTTGTGCCCCTTTCGGAACTGAATTTTAGATTTTTAAAATTTTTCCAGTAGGTACCTACCTACCCTCATCCAGAGAACTGAATTTGGTTAATTAGAATTCCTTTTTTACTCTCTTCCAGAACTGTATAACTTATAAGTAGGTGTTCCAAAAATTGAAAACTCACCCAAATCCATTTCCAGAGCTGAGTTTCGAATTTTAAAATTTTCTTCTGAATATCCCTTCAGAGCTGAATTCTGAAAATTTAAAATTCCCCTGCACCACGCAATGCTGCCTAGTGCATTATGACTTACATAATTTTTTTTTTAATTTCAGTTGGAAACACTGCTATAAAAAATTTCTAAAAATTAATTTAAATTCACTTCTATGACCAATAAACTTTTGGCCGATTCAAGTTGTTCGTGCAATGGTCTGAAAATTAAATCAACAATTTTTTTCGGTTCACGAATAAATGTTGACTGAAACTTAATAAAAATTACTTTCGTCAATGCAGTTTGCAGTTTGGCACGATTTTGAATTATTTTAGTGGGTGATTGGAATTTTGTATAAAATAAAGGGGTCTTCAAATTCGATCTGCAGTTTTTCAGCTTCAAAATGATTCAAAGTTTTGTTCAATAAAACCACATTGATGAAATATTGTTTTTTTTTAGGGGGGGGGGCATTTTTGTTACAAACATCATTTTGAAATTTTCTTGATTAAAAATGCAATTTTGATGTTACAGGAGGCAATCTAGAAGCTCTCTTGTGCATTCTTCCTCTTCTTTCAATTAGATCCCTTCGTCATATTATCACCCTCAACCTTTTCAGACTTTCAGTGATTCACTTTTACCTACCTATAGGTATACTGCTGAGTAGAGTATTCTTCAATTTATTGCGGTCATTTTTCATGAGTGAATAGAAGAGAAAATTTCTTATTTCAATTTTTCAAAAAAATTGAACGTTTTTTCAGTTAAAATTAAAATCAATAAATACCTATTTCAGAATTCTCCGTTACACTGTGGTTAAGTGAAATAAATATACCTATTTAGCTGCACAAGTGTAAACAAAAATACATTCGTAATAACAAAGTAGATGAGCAGATAAGTACTATGTTTTTCGTTGCGTGATAAAAATTGTGACAAATACATTATTCTTTCTACTAGTTTCGGATCAAATGTTGAGATAATCAGTTTAATTTATGGTTTAATTTTAAATATTTCATCGTATATTTTTTTTAAATTACACATTTTAAAGTCGCGTTGTCGCGAATTTGAAACCAAAACGATCTAACAAGCGATGATTTTTTATAAATAATTTTAAAAATTTAGTAAGGGTAAAGTGCCCTAACTTCGACCGCTTCCTAATTTCGACCACCGGCCGATTTCGGCCGCTATGGACGCAATCTACACGAAAAAAAATTTTTCATGTTCCTTTTTCATAGATAAACGATTTGAGACCAAAATCACAACTCTACAGGCAAAATTGGCGGAGAAAATTGAAAAAAACGAAATCGCATAGGTGAAAAATTTTTTTTACGTATTCTTTGATCTCAAATTATGAATAATTTTTTTAATAAATTCTACCAAATAATTGTGAATTGCGATGGGACATGGTGTCAGATTTCGATAAAATCATCGTTTTTGAAAACAACTGTGGGTACGTAACAAAAATTTTCACCAATGTTCAAATTGTTTGGGGTGCCCTAATCTCGACCAGCTATACTATCTTATGTAATCTGTTTTTTGAATGCGATTTTGTTTTTTCTGATTTTCTTTGCGAGTTTTGGCTGTAGGGTTGTCGTTTTGGTCTCATTTTGTTTATCTGTGAAAGAAGAATGTGAAAAAATTCTTTTCGGGTAAATTCGGCTCTATGCGGGCGAAATCAGCTGGTGGTCGAAATTAGGAACCCAAAATTTCAAAATCGATTTTTGAGTTCCCTCACAAAAAAAATCGCAAAAAATACAAAAAATGATTGTATCGGCTCAAAATTTTAGGGAGTGATAGAGGAAGGATCAAGGTATTTTTTAAGCCATTTTCGACGTTTCTACCTCGAAAAGTCTTCGATTGGTGGAAGTTTGAAAAAAAGTGGTCGAAATATGGCAACCTTACCCTTAATATTATTCAAAATTTCGCAAAAATGCAGAATTTTCGTTTGCAAGTAGGAAAGTGTAGGATAAGTGAAGGAAAGGGTACTCTTAAAATTTGTTTAGTTTTCAAAGTACCTATCATTTATTTCCATAATCAATCGTTTCGAGATTTTGTTTGTGTTAATTTTCTGTTTTGATCCCTTTAATGAGCTTCTTTTAAATTTAAGGAAAAGGCAACAAATTCCACCAATATTTTTTAGTTGTGGTTTCTACATACCTATATAGTTGCTAAGGTGAATCATTTTGCTATTTTTCTGGAAAGGTTGGCAGAACGCAGAAGGAAAATAAATAAGTTGTATCGGGACTACAAAAAAAAAAGAAGGTAAATTTCAACCTTTACCCCTGCCCATTTGCTCTTAAAATTTGATCATGCATAGGTTTTCAAAAAAATGTTGAAAAATTAACGAAAATCGATAAAAAATTTAATTTGAGCGGGAAACTTCTCAAATTTTTTTTTGAGACGGGTCATTTTCAAAAATATTTTTTTCCTCTTTTAAATAGTTAGTGCCAAAGCTATGGAACCTCGCCTCTCCTTTTAAAAAGGGTCGATGGTCAAATTGAGTTTTTACACGTCATTACGACCTTGGAATTGGATACCACTTTTTCCCCCCACCTGCTCAAGAAGTTGCAGATCACGAATTTGAAGATTTTTTGATTTTTATCAAATTCAAATCGCTCGCTCAAATATTTAAACCTACTCAGGCCAAAAGAGTGTTTCAGTTCTCAAGAATAAATTTTAACGAAGTTTGTTATAAACGATCCATGGACGTGCTGCGGAATTCATTATAACTCAAATAATTTCCATAAAATTTCAAATCACAGCTTTGCTAGAAAAATTTCAATGATTAATTGAAATTTAATTTAATGACGAAAATTATTCAACCTAGGTACTTTTTAACCAATTCGGATGAACAGCTTGAACTTTCCAAAAATTGTCTTAGTCAAAATGTAATTGGTAGCACCAGCTAGAAATTTTTTTGAAAAATTTATTTCACTGATCAGAAAATTTTTAACTTGATTTTGTGGCGTTGGAGTGTTTTTTAAGAGGTCGTTGAAAACGTGTTTTTTAAAATTTTATGTAGGTCTAGGTACTGAGGTAAAAAATTGAGAAAAACTAATTTTTGAAAATTTTTCCCTGAAATGGTCTGTTGATACTTTTACCGAGAAAAAGTCATTAAAGCGACTTCCCGCCGATGATCCTCTCCTCACTTGGCGATTTTCAAAAATTAGAATAAATTCATGAATTTTTTGAAAAAATAATAATGAAAAATCTACGCTAGCAATTTCCAAGGAATAGACTTCTGACAGTTCTGACTCCACCTAACTCCGGAGTCAAGAAGCAAAGTTGATTCCTGACTCCACCTTGACTCCGGAGTCACTTTCAGACCTCGATTCCCGACTGCACCTTGACTCCGGAGTCAAACTCCCACCCTGACTCTTGACGCCCTGACTCCGCCATGACTCCGGAGTCAGTTTCACAACTTGACTTCTGACTGCTGCTTGACTCTGGAGTCAACCTGTTACCTTGACTCCTGACTCCGGCGTCAATCTTTGACTTTGACTTCCTGACTCCGGCTCGACTCCGGAGTTGAGCCGGAGTCGGAGTCAATTTGGAGTCAGTTTGACTCCAACTTCGAAGTCGACTCTTATGAGCACTATTCAAAATTTTTAAGAGTATGCTCTACCTTGTTATCAGTAAACATTGAAAAATTTAGGATCGGGATATCTTGAGCATTATTGAATAAAATGGTCTGAAAATTTAATACGTATGTGCATCGGAACAACATTATCTTTTGGAAGACTTTTGAGATATTTTCAAATTTCAAAAATCACCAGAAATACTTTGGGCAAAAAATGTTGTTGTTGTTTGTCCAATTTTTTCCAAACATTTTTTTTTCAAAAATGGAAGAGAAATTTTGAAAACATCTCAAAAGTCTTCTAAAGATAATGATTGTTTCGAAGCACATATTGAATTTCCAGACTATTTTATTCAATAATGCTCAAGATATCCCGATCCTAAATTTTTCCACTGATAACAAGCATAGGTACCCTTAAAAAACTTTTAAATTTAGTCAGAGCAATTTGGTAGCGGTATACATTAATCCAGGGCGAGGGTGAATTTTTTCAAGTTATTTTGAGGCCAAACCCCCCTCCTCCTTCCATCCAATCTTCAAAAAAAAAAGGGCAAAACTATCTATCTTACTGGTCCAATTTTTTGTCGAGATTATCATTCGCAATTTTCACTCTGTGTGCGAAAAAACGTGATTTAAAAAAAATATAACCTCTCTGCTCCATTGGAATTATTATAGGTAACGCTTAATTACATCAATTTCTTTCTTTCCCTCTCCCTCTTTCTAATTATACATGTAATACGTACATAGATACCTACGTAGGTACTTGATTGCACCTACCATCAACATCACGTTAAGCTTTGATAAATTACATACCATTGCATGTAGTTAACTCGTGGGTATTATCAGTTTGATAAGTAAACATTTTTTAGACTTTGAAACAAAATTATTTCATTCAATTAATTTCCGTTTGTCGCTCTGTTTAGAGCAGAAAAGCAAAAAATTTATCTACCTACGTGTTCCGATTTTTATTTTTTATGAATGACGATTTCGCGATCGAAATCAGTTGAACCGATACATTTATTATCTTGGCGGCGTCGGTAAACCTTTGAAAATTATTCCTTAAATTTATACGATTTTCAGCAAAAAAATTTAGTAATATTGCATTGTGAAACAAAATTCATCATGATTTCTGAAATTGTCTCACATCCTGCTATCGTGGCATTATGGGTGATGTTTCTGGTTTATTGTGTCAAGCAATGTATGAGACCAAAGAATTTTCCAAATGGTGAGTGTTTTATTTTATTTCATTTTATTATTGTCCAATTAAATTATTTTTCAAATGTCGAAATTACTAAAAAATTAATTTTATAGAATAAATTACACAGGTCAACATGGAAAATGCTGTATGAAGTTTATGGGTAATTTTTATAGTAATTTTTGCACTGATCGCGAGAAAATAGTGAAAAAATTCCATCACTCAAGGATTTTTCAAAATTTGAATTTTTTTTTGAACATTTATTCACATTTTTTGATAACCTTTGACACTTGAAGTGAATTTTATTAACAAAAGAAGGGTTCAATGAAAAAAAAAAATAGAACATAAGTTATAGAGCGTAAAATGTTCTTTCAGTAAAGTCCAATAAATTTTTCTTGACAGGGTTAGTTCATCGATTTTTTCGATTTTTGATGATTTTCAAAAAAATCGAGAGAAGTGTCGTTTTCGACTAATTCGAGGTTGCTGATTTCGAATTCGGGATCCATTTTCGGCGCCACACCTTCCTACTCGAGTTATGGCCCATTTTCACCACTGAAATGTGATTTCTGGACATGGATCCGACGACCGTGCAAAATTAACCCGAAATTCGGAATCAGCGACCCCAAATTAGTCGAAAAAGCCACCTTTCGCGAGTTTTTCAGACCCTTTTAAAATTGACCAAAATTGGCCTCAAAAATGGCCGTTTTCTCAGAAACGGCGACCGATCCGAGAAAACTAATGCCACCATTGAATTCGCCGTGTCCGAATACCTCATTCTAGCCACCTCGAACGTCGATCGGGGACAAACAATTTTTTGGCTCAAAAAAATAAGAAGGGGTTTTGCTTTCGAGATAATTTAGTGAAAAGTGAAAATATCTCAAAAATTATGCTTCTTAAGAACGAATTGGACTCTACAGGATTAAAATGTTTGCTCTACAATTTAGTATGTTCTATTCGTTTTTTTCGAACAAAATTGTTGAATTTCCGGCCTGCGATATTTCAAAAACACAATTTTCCAAAATTCTTAACTTTGAGTTCAAATTCGCATTTTTGGGCAAGAAATTTTTCTGGAAAAAATTAAAAAATTCGCCTAAGAGGTAAAAAGTTGAAACTTGGTAGATACCCTATTTTCGACCTTCCAAATAGATTGGAAGCGGTTTCGAGACGTTTCGGAGCTACCAGAAAATTTTGGAATTTTCCAGCATTTCTTTCCCAAAAATGCAAATTTGACCTCAAAGTTACGATTTCTGGAAAATTGTGTTTTAATCGATCAAATAGGTCACCAATATGGATAATGTGCGATTATAGGTGCTGAAGTGGGTATGAGCCATTTTTATGGGCTTTTCTTCCGCGCTGGAAAATTCCAAAATTTTCTGGTGGCTCCGAACCGTCTCGGAATCGCTTCCAATCGATTTGGGAGGTCGAAAATAGGGTATATACCAAATTTCAGCTTTTTTCGTTGATTAGATCAAATTTTCATATTTTGCAGAGCGAGGTAATTTTGAAATTTCAAAAATTTACCAAAAATCTAGAAATGAGCTTCAGCACCTGAAACTTCGGATACGAGGTCCTGTTATGATATACTTTTGATTTTTTTTTTGTTTGGGTTCAAAATTTTACTTTGAATTGGGATACCTTCCCTTGTAAGAAAAAACTAATTGAACTCCACAAAAAGGAAATTTTAAGCTCTACAATTTACTTATTTTCTATTCATTTTTTTCGTTAGTTAAACCCTTCTTTTGCTCAGAAAACTGATTTCAAGTGTTAAAAGTTATCAAAAAATATATTTTTTAATGTTTCAACAAAAAAATTCAAATTTTGAAAAATTCTTGGGCGATGGAATTTTTTTACTACTTATTTCGTTATCAGCGTGAAAAATCCTGTAAAAATCACCCACTAAATTTTAAATAACATTTCAAAAGCTTAAAAATAGCAACCTGTGTTATCCTTACATTCATAAAAAATTTTATAGGACCCATGCTAGTCCCTTTCTTTGGATCGGCTTGGGCAATACCTCCAAAAGGTATGGAATTTATAATACCAAAATGGAAGAAAAAATATGGTAATTTGGTTGGACATAAATTCTTCCATGAAAAAATGGTTGTATTTTGTGGACACGAAGAAATCGTCGAAGGTTTAAAGCATCCCAATTTTCAAGGCAGGTATCTCGCAAAATTGTTCACTCAAAGGACTCGTAATAAACCTTTAGGTAGGTAGTAGGTAATTAGGTATAAGTACCTGAATTTAAAATTAATAACTCTGCTCATTTTCATCTGTAAAATTAAGGATCAGCTTGTCTCGTGTTTATTTAAATCGAAAATAAAACATTTTAGGATTTTTCTTCGCCGATGGTGAAACCTGGTTCGAAGTTAGACGTTTCACTATGCGATATTTTGGAGCTGTTTTTACCACGGGATTGGAAACCATTTTACACAATGAAATTTTGGAAGAATTTGATACTATTCAAAGTGGAGTTGTTTCCACTGTATGGATATTTCTGTGATTTTTTTCAAACCCCATTTCAAATAATTAAATTTGTTTTCTAAATCCTATTAAATTTCACCCTAAATGTGGCAGATTAATGGAAAATTCATGAAATCACCTCTAAACGTGATCCTGAGATTATTGACCGGAGCCCATCGAAAAGATCACCAATCTCAAATTGACGATTTGCAAGAAAAGACTGAAAAAGCTTTCAACGCAGGACGTATAACTGGCATCGAATTAGTTTATCCATCTTTCTTGAATTTTTTCAATAATGATATCCAAATAGCAGCCATAACTGCGACTCATGGATTTCTCAAGGTTAATAATTAGATTAGAATTTTCGTTTTGTGGGTCATGATCATATTCAAATTTTGTTATCTGTTCTTTAATTTTTAGAGCAGATTAGATGAACATAGGAGATCTTTCAATCCATTGGATATCAAAGATTATACCGATGCGTTTATAAACGAAAGTATGAAAGAATTTCAATTGCATGGAAAAACTATTCATTACACCGGTAAGATTTCATTTTGCAATTAAAAATTAAATAATTTTATCTTTTAACCTCGAAATTTTACACATCACTGTGTGATTTGTATTCTAGACGATGAATTTTTATCTTGTGGCATAGATTTGATACAAGCAGGAAACGAATCGACGGGTAAAACAATATTATTTATTTTAATGTACGTCGCAATGAATTTACATATTCAAGATAAATTGCACGAAGAAATCGATCAAGTAATTGGCCACGATCGATATCCCACATTGAATGATAGAATGAAGTAAATTGATTCTGAATTAAATTTTCTCAATCATAGGGTACCAATCTGATAATTTTGAAATATATCTTATTTGAATTTTGTTCTGATAGTACACCTTACCTTGAAGCAACTATCTACGAAGGGATGCGAATAAATCCAATATCACCTACGGGTGTCATACATAGAGTCACAGAAGATACATATTTTAAAAATTATTTTTTCGAAAAAGTAATTTAAATTTTTTAATGTATTTGAGCAGAAAAGTTGACGAACCTGCTGAAAATGTTCCAAAAGAGTTGAGGTTGGAGTTTGGTCTTGAAATCAAGTAGGCATTCATTCTAAGACCCATTCCCAATATCATTCATGACTCAAATTAATAAACACTATTTTTGGAAAATTTCTCTGAAAAAATCAGAGCAAAAATTTGAGACTTTTCAAATTCCCTAAAAAATATTCAAACTGCAATTTTCAATCCTTTTCTCAGTTTCTTACTATACTTCATTAAATTCTCGAAAAAGAGCAAAGATTTTGAAAAATTTTAGGTAGGTAATTTTAGCAAAAACGTATCATCATCAAATTTTGAAACTTTTTGACGTGGTATTGTTCAAAACCAAAAAAATGTAAAATGTAATATTGCAAATTTGTTAATTTTTCCAGACTTGTCTAAGATGTTAAACTTCAAAACTTCAGCAAAATATTACACAAGTCGACATGGAAAATGCTGATTGAGGTTTGATGGGTGATTCTCATAATATTTTTCGCACTGATCGTGAGAAAAATAGTGAAAAAATTCCATCGCCCAAGGATTTTTCACAATTTTTTGATTTTTTCGCTTAACGGGTTTTTCACTTTTTTTGAAAACTTTTGACACTTCAAGTCAATTTTCTGAGAAAATGAAGAATTCTAGAAAAAAATGAATAGAACATAAATTGTAGAACAAAAAAATTTCGTATCTGTGGAGTTCAATTAATTTTTTTTAGGAGGCTTAGCTTTCAAGATATTTCAGCTCAAATTACAAAATTCAACTTTTTTAAAATTGAAAATATCTCAAAAACCAAGCCTCTTAAGAAAAAACTAATTGAACTTCACATGTAGGAAATTTGATGCTCTACAATTTATGATCCATTTATTTTTTTCGTAGGACCCTTTCTTTTCCCAGAAAATCGACTTTAATGGTCAAAAATTACATCAAAACGTGTAAAACAAATTTTTAACGAAAAATCTTCCAATTATAAAAAGTCCTGACGTCCTGGAATTTTTTCATCATTTTTCTCGTGATCAGCGTGGAAAATAAGGTTAATGTAATAATTATCCATTAAATTTAAAACAGCATTTTATTTTTCTTGTTTTAATCACTGTTTTTAGTCTAAAATGTAGAGCTGATTTTAAAATTCCTCCATCACTCAAGTTTCGCTGGGGTAGGCGATTCTAATCTATTTTTTAGTGCCGAGTTCGAATATGATTACAGTTTTTCTCGGTTACACCAAGATTTTTTTATAATTAGAGGATTTTTTGTTGAAAATTTGTTTTGCACGTTTTGATGTAATTTTTGACCCTTAAAGTCGATTTTCTGGGGAAAGAAAGGGTCCTACGAAAAAAATGAATGGAACATAAATTGTAGAACGTCAAATTTCCTACTTGCAAAGTTCAATTAGTTTTTTCTTAGGAGGCTTAGTTTATGAGATATTTTCAATTATAAAAAAAGTTGGAAATTTGACGCTCTACAATTTATGTTCTATTCATTTTTTCGTAGAACCCTACCATTTCTCAAAAAATGGACTTGAAGTGTCGAAAGTTATCAAAAAAAAGTAGAAAACCCGTTGACCGAAAAATTCAAATTGTGAAAAATCCTTGGGTGATGGAATTTTTTCACTGCTTTTTTAGTGACCAGCGTGAAAAATGCTATAAAAATCACCCATCAAACCTCAAACAGCATTTTAAAAGTTTGAAAAAATGTCGACCTGTGTTATTCAAGCGTTCTAATTAAAATTTTTTGTTTTTTTTATAATTTTTTTACGGGTTTAAAATTTTTAGATTTTTTGAGTAAATTTTTACAATTTTTTATTAAATTTTTAAAAACAATTCGAGCTGGCGAATTTTTTGGCATTGATTTGGGTGTACATATTTGAAATTTTATAAGTTATTAAACCCTTCTTTTGCGTTTCCTTCGTGAGTTTTTTTGAAAATGTGGATCTCATGCAAATAACTTGTACACCTTTCTTATCACCCATAAAAAAAATTATTCACCAAAATTGATTTTTTTAAAATATGTTTTCCACTGAATTCGAATATCTTGATTTTCCTACTCTGAAGTCTTGAAGAAATTACAAAAATATGGCTCACAAAGTTCTGAGAGGGCCGAGAGGGGGCAATAAAATGTAGTGAATTAATTTTTTAGGCCTTGAATTTTGTACGTACAACCCCTTCACCTTTCAGTTCCTCTCCCTTCTCGACACCTTTCTCCTTTCCCAAAAAGATTGCTCGATTATTCAATTGAAGTACATTCAACATTTTTTCGGTTTTTGATGAAATTATTTGAAAATTTAAATGTTTTCCTCAAGTTATTCAAATAAGAATGGAAATACTAAATTAGAAAAGTTTATAAAACATTTGGGAGTTTTTCCTCATTTAAATGTAAATTTTTTGAAGTCTTCTAAAATTTCACTTTTGTTATGAAATTCAAACCTCAATTGGAAAGTTGCTTTAAATCAAAATTTCAATTTTCCGCTGCTTTCGATATGTTTTACAATAAAATTATTTATATTCTGTGAAGTTCAGAAATTTCATAAATTTCTTTTCAACAGGCTTGGGAATTTTTTGGAAAATTTCAATTTTGAAACTGAATTTAATTAAAAGTTTTTCGTGAAATCAAAAAAAAAATGTCAACATATTATTTTAGTGGATTTAGGTATTTCCAGTTATTGAAAATTCAAGAGTTTTTTTTTCGGTGAACTTGGCTGAAGTGAGGTGAACTTGGAGCTTCTGCTCTACTTTAAAATAGCAATCAAAAGATCTTTATCGAAAATATGAATCCACCATGATTTACCCAGTTTTGTGACCAGACTCAAATTTCAATTCTTTTGGTGTAGGTACTTACATCAGTAGATTTGTCTTTTGGATGGAGTAAGTTTAATGTATTTTTGTGAATATTCGTTCGCAGAACAGCTTAATAACGTTCGCTTTTAAGAATGCCATGCACGATCCTGAAAAATGGAAAAATCCTGACGAATTCGTTCCTGATAGATTTTTGAATGATGATCGTTCGAAGAAAAAATTACCAAATTTTGGGTTCGGTAAGAGACTGTCGGAGTAAATTATACCTAAATATTTCTCGACGAAATAAATTTCTATACAATTACGAATGATTTTCAGGTAAACGATCGTGCATTGGAGAAGTGCTCGTGAAAAATTTCATGTATTTGTACCTGGCATATTTCTTTCAAAGATTTTCGATCCGGTTTCCAGTTGGCTATAAACCATGTACTGATCCCATATTGGGTTTGACAAATGGACCTAAACCTTTCAAACTTATTATTACGAAACGAGAGATTGTACAAAAATGAATAAAAAAATAATTTTTGAAATAGAGCTACACTTAATTTCCTAAAAAAAATTTCACACCCATACGTGTCAATTTGCAACCGATTATCCATACCTATCTATCGTTTCAAAAAATAAATTTTAAAGCGATGCAATTTAGATTTTTTGACAAAATCAAAAATAGATCAAACTCTGAAAAATTTGGTTGAATTTATCTGATTTTCGATTCGCCTAGAAATTTTTTTCTTCAAGTCAATTTTTTGAGGTGATAGCGATAACCGGTTGCAAATTAACAAACTGGTTTCGAAGATGAAAATTACAGTTACCTACGTTTAGATTTTAACGTTGCACAACATTCATTGGAAAAAAAAAATTCCATCTCTTGAAATTGACAACCAGTTGAAGTTAGTTTGAGTTCAGGTATCATGCCCTGAATAAGCGCTCCAAAAAGGGACTCAAACCCTAAAATTGAGAAATATTGAAAAAATCGTATTCAGAAATTTTTGAGGGCGATTTTTTTTTCAATTTTTGTTTCAAATTGGAAACTGTTTGTAATATTTTTACGTATTTTTTTATTTATGATTAGGTGCCTCAAATTTCCTTTACTTTCAGCATAGACATTTTATTACACAAAATTTCGCGGATTATCCATATTCGTGATCTATTTGATCGATTAAAACACAATTTTCCAAAATTCGTAACGTTGAGTTCAAATTCGCATTTTTGGGCAATAAATTTTTCTGGAAAAAATTAAAAAATTCGCCTAAGAGGTAAAAAGTTGAAACTTGGTAAATACCCTATTTTCGACCTTCCAAATCGATTGGAAGCGGTTTCGAGACGTTTCGGAGCTACCAGAAAATTTTGGAATTTTCCATCATTTCTTTCCCAAAAATGCAAATTTGACCTCAAAGTTACGATTTCTAGAAAATTGTGTTTAAACCGATCAAATAGGTCACTAATATGGATAATCCGCGATCCCGATGAAAATTTTTTAGATCTAATCATATCTAATGCTTTAGATATGATTAGATCTCAGAAATGTCCCAATCTAATCATATCTGCTTAGATCTAATTAGATCTAATTAGATGTGACTTTTGATGCAATTTTATAAAATTTAAAATATTGTAGTCTACCAATGTTTCTTTTATTTTATATCTGATTAGATATGATTTTATCTGAAGAAGTAATGAATTTTCTTGCTTACTTTCCATTGTTTCTTACCTTCTGTCCCTTGATCTAGGTTTAGAGGAGGACGCCACCATGTCGGGTTGAAAATTTAGTATAAAAAGTTATATTTAAGCATGAAGTAAGAAAAAATTTTTTTCTCAATTTTAATGAAATTGACAAAATTTTTTGATTTTCTTGTTTGTTACAATTTTATAAAATTTTTGGACACATTTCGCGAATTTTTTTGCCATACCTTGGGGGGCTGGAGCCTAAAAATTCAAAATTTAAGAAAAAAAGGCTAATAAAACATGGAAAAATCGAAAATTTAGCAATTTTTTGAGTGATATATCGAAATCCATGTTTTCGAGGGAGTAGAATACGAATTCGTCCATATTTTTCCATTAGGAATGAAGGGTTGGGCTGGTGAGTGATGGGGGGGGGGGGGGTAAAACTTGGAAAATTTTAATTTTTCGAGTGATATATCAAAATCTAGGTTTTCGAGGACGCAGAATACGAATTTGATAATATTTTTCCGTTAGGAATTCAAGAGTTGCGTGTGGGAGGAGTGGGAAGGGGGTGAAACTTGGAAAATTTCAATTCTTCGAGTGATATATCGAAATCTATGTTTTTGGGGACGTAGAATAAGAATTTAACAAAAAATTTCCGTTTGGAATTGAAGATTTGGATTGGGGAGGGGTGGTGGTGACGAGAATTGGAAAATCTTGACTTTTTGAGTGATATATCGCAATCTATGTTTTCGGAGGCGTAGAATACGAATCTGACAAAATTTTTCCGTTAGGAATTCCTGAATTGGGTGGTGGAGGGGGAGGGGAAGGTGATGAGACTTGGAAAATTTCAATTTTTCGAGTGACATATCGAAATCTATGTTTTTGAGGGTGTAGAATACGAATTTGACAATATTTTTCCGTTAGAAATTCAAGGGTTGGGTAGGAGAGGTGTAGGGGTGGAGGTGAAACTTGAAAATTTTTGTTTTTTCAATTTTTCGAGTGATATATCGACATCTATGTTTTCGAGGGTGTAGAACACGAATTTAACTACATTTTTCCATTAGGAATTCAAGAATTTGGTGGGGGAGGGGTAAAAAATGGTAGTGAGACTTGCAAAATTTCAATTTTTCGAGTGATATGTCGAAATCTATATTTTCGGAGGTGCAGAATACTAATTTGACAATATTTTTCTCATAGGAATGAAGAGTTGGAGTAGAGAGGGGGTAAGACCTAACAAAATTTAATTTTTGTAATTTTCTTGAGTTATATATCAAAATCAACATTTCCGAATGCCTAAAATACGAATTTGACCATATTTTTCTCTTGGAAATGAAAGGTTGTGATGAAGGGTGGGATGTAGGACTTGGAAAATTTGAATTTTGCAATTTTTCGAGTGATATATCGAAATCTATGTTTTTGATCGAAGGCGTAGGATATGAATTTGGATATATTTTTCTTTTACGAATGACGGGTCAAGTTGAGTGGTGGTAAGTAGGTAATTCATATTCTTCGCCCTTGAAAATGTAGATTTCAATATATTGCTGGTCGGAAAATTTGTTAAATATAAATTTTTGAAGTCTCTTCATCACCCTTTTACCCCATCCCTACACAGCCCTTCATTCTTAATAGAAAAATATTTCCAAATTTGTATTCTACGCCTTCAAAAATATAAATTTCGATATATCACTTGGAAAAATTGCAAAATTGAAATTTTCCGAGTTTTACCACCAATCCTGCCCCATCTCTCAATATTTTGATGTATTTGCATTTTTGATCTCATTGCACAGTAAAATTTCTCGATGACAAATCAGATTTTGTTTTAATCTGATAAAATCTGATTAAATCTGATGACGTCAGTCTTTCTTTTTTATACATTTTACAATCCATATCCATAAACACATGAATACATAACATTATATCTAATCATATCTGATGACATCTGATTAAATCTGGTGACATAAGCTCTTCTTTCCATAGCATTTTACAATCTGCATTCACATACATATGAATACATATGAATACATAAAATCATATCTAATCATATGTGATCATATCTGATTACATCTGGTGACATCAGGTCTTCTTTTCGTAGCATTTTACAATTTACATTCACATGCATATGAATACATAAAATTATATCTAATCATATATGATCACATCTAATTAGATCTGATTACATCCATTCTAATTTAAGCGACGCCAATCTCTATTCCAGGGAAATATCGTCATTCACATATAATTACATTTGAATATATCTGTTCAGATAAAATCATATCTGATCATATCTGATCATATCCGACTAAATTTATCTACTTACCAATTTTGAGATATGATTAGATAAAATTAGATATCATAAGATATGAATAGATTTAAATTTTTTTCATCGGGATTATAGGTGCTGAAGTGCACATGGGCCATTTCTATGAACTTTTCTCCAGCGCTGGAAAATTCCAAAATTTTGTGATGGCTCCGAAACGTTTCGAAACCGCTTCCAATCGATTTGGGAGGTCAAAAATAGGGGATATACCAAATTTCAGTTTTTTTCGTTGATTAGATCAAACTTTCATATTTTTTAGGACGATGAGGTAATTTTTAAATTTCAAAAATTCGCTAAAAATCGAGAAATGAACTTCAGCACCTGAAATTTTGGGTACGAGGTCCTGTTATGATGTACTTTCGATTTTTTTTTGTTTAAGCGCAAAATTTTACTTTGAGTTGGGATACCTCCCTTGTAGGAAAAATTAATTGCACTACATGGAAAGGAAATTTTACTCTGCAATTTATGTTCCATTCAACTTCTTCGTAGAACCCTTTCTTTTCTCAGAAAATCGACTCTAAGTGTCATTTTTAAAAAAAAAGATAGAAAAACTGTTCAATGAAAAATTCAAATTGCGAAAAATGGAAAAATCCTTGGGCGATGGAATTTTTTTACTGTTTTTTTCGCGATAAACATGGAAAATACCTACTATAAAAATCACCCATTAAACTTCAAACAGTACGTATTTCAAAAGTTTAAAATCGTCGACCTGTGATTTTTCAACACTTGTTAATTACCTATAAATTTATTAGAAGGGAAAAGAAGAAAACTGATGTATGGTAACATTGATATGATCAAGATGGGTAAGGTTTACTATTCGTAGGTATCCGGTTGAATTATCTGGCACGCATACTTAATCTTCCTCAACGTTCCATCACTTATCTATTTGTATATTATTTTTACATCGAGACTATTCAATTTAATTAATTTTTGTGTTTTTTTCTCTGAAATTGCTAATTTTTTATATTTTTACCTCCCTATCAAATTTAATAAGTACGCACTCACCTATTAGAATTTGTTTTTTTATCCACAAGAATGATTTTTGAAATCGGTTCATTTTTTGCTGTGATATGGGTGATTTTTTTAATTTACTGTATCAAGGATTGCAAAAGGCCGAAAAATTTACCAAACGGTGAGAAAATGAAATTATCATCGTAAGTGATTTAAATTAAGAATAATGTTTCGTGAAATAATTTACTATGATTACTATTCAAATAGGACCTATGATTCTACCATTTATCGGCTCTGCTTGGACCATACCACCCAAAGGAATGGAATTCTTGATTCCAGAATGGACAAAAAAATATGGAAGTATAATCGGACATAAATTTTATTACGAAAAAATGGTCGTGTTTTGTGATAACGATGATATTTTGGAGGGTCTAAAGCATCCCAATTTTCAGGGCAGGTATCATTCGAAATTTTTCCTGCAGAGAACTCGTAATAAATTACTGGGTAGGTCTGAAAGTAGAGGTACCTACTTAACAACACTTCTATGAAAATTGTAGGTGGTAATCTGCGAAAATATGATTTACAGGATTTTTCTTTAGCGACGATGAAACATGGTTTGAAGTGAGACGTTTTACTTTAAGATATTTTGGAATGGTTTTTAATACAGAATTAGAGACCATTTTGCACGATGAATTATTAGAGGATTTCGAATGTATCAGAAGTGGAGAAGTTACCGATGTAAGATAATTTTTCATATTCGTTTGCTTATTTATAAAACCGCCTGCGAATTATATGTATTTATCGTGTAAAATTAAGTATTTATAACCCACTTTGTAACTATTTTCATTCATAATCGATAAAAAGTTCATAGGTCGGTCATTTTTTACGCAGCACGTTACTGTTTCTCTTATCAATTCATAGATTAATGGAACTTTCATGAAAACACCTCTAAATGTAGTTTTGAGAATCCTGACAGGAGCACGAAGAAAAGATTATCAAATTCAGATCGACGATCTGCAAGCAAAAACTGAATTATCATTTATTGAGGGTAGAATAAATGGCATAGAATTAGTTTATCCTATTTTCAAAGGATTATTCAAGAACTACATTCAAATGGATGCCATAAAAGCAACTCACAAATTTCTCGAGGTATTATAATTTTTTAGTCGTGATAATTTTTTATGTGATTGAAATTGATAGAATGTGTTTTTATCATTCTTTTAGGATCGATTGAAAGAACATCGAAAGTCGTTTGATCCATTAGACATAAAAGATTATACTGATGCATTTATAATGGAAAGTGAAAAAGAACTTGAATTGCATGGAAAAGTTATACATTTTACTGGTAAGATTTTCTATCATTTTGAAGTAAAATTATTGGGAAAACTCTTTATTTGAATCAAACATTTAAAATCCAATATTCTGTAACAGTATTGAAGAAATTTAACTTTTTTAAAAGAAAAATTCTTTTTCAATTTTTTTAATTTGAATTCAACGACCTTAAAATCAGCTGATGCTGACTTTTGAACGAACTGCACCTACAAGGGTTATAAGGAAAAGAAATGGACGATATAATACTTCATTTTTGGATATGAGATTTGATTCCCTGAATTCAGAAATGAGTGAATTGATTTCCATTTTTTTCGAGGTACCTATGTAAAAGTTGATTCTGAGCCTCTTTCAGCCATTTAGCTTCATCCAAAAAATACCGCACGGAATATTGTTTTCAATATTTTTTTCAATCCCAATATTTTTAAAACATTTTTTTAATTCTGAATTTTTTGCTCAAAAGTCAACTTCAATTCCTTATATTTTCTTCAAAATTTTTATTTTTTCAAAATTTCTTTCAACCTGAAATTTTTGCATAATTGTTCAACTTACCTTTACATTTTTTTCGATATTATTTGTTTCAACTTTAAAATTGTTTCTCAAAAAGTTATTTTTTTCAAATTCAATTGTTTCTCAAACCTTTTAAAGTTTCAACACAAAAATTTTTCCAACTAAAGTATTCTTAGATTTTTTTAATTTCATATTTTTTTTTTCAATTCAATATTTTTGTTAAATTTAAAATTTTTCAAAATTTTTAGGTAGGTACCGTAGCTACTAGCTAGGTGCCAACTTTTAATTCTAAAAGGCTGTTTTTAAATACCATGGAAATAGTTTTAAAGTCGAAAGAAATTTGGGAAAAAACGTTGCGGGTTCGAAAAAAAAACAAAGAAATTTAAAGTGGAAAAAAATCGGAGAAAATTTTTTAAGAGTTTGAACAAAATTTTTAAAAAAATTCAAGACTGAAAACAATTTTGAGAAAAAATTCAAAAAAAGTATAAACATGAATAAATCTGAGAAAATTCTAGGGTTGAAACAATTTTTGAGTTGAAAATACACGAGATAAAAAAAGTGAAAGTTGAAAATAATTCAAAAAAATTGGAACCGAAATTTGAAAAAAAAATCTTGGAAAAAATGTTGAATAAAAAATTCAGAGTTGAAAGAAATTTTTGAGAAAAAGTGAGAATCAATTCGTACATAGGTACCCCGAAAAAAATGGAAATCAATTTGCCTACCTTTTCACAGGAATATTTCGGTGGGAATCGCGGGTACCACTGAAAAGAACTTGAGATGAAGATGTTGCCTATCTTAATAATTGAAGGGGCGTTGCTGTTTCTAAAAAAATCGGGTGAAAAAAATTTTCAACCATGGAAATGGATAGCACTTTGAAAACTGAACTTTTCATTTCGTACTTATTGCCCAACTTTAAAATTGAAGGGGCTACAAAAAATTGTTCAAAAAATCCTAAAAAAATAAATCAACCAAGGGAATGGATAGTACAATACGTTGAAAACTGAACAAATTTTGTTCTCAAGTTTTTTTGCCTTCTTGAAAAATGAAGGGACTACGATGGGCTTCAAAAAATTTTCAAATTTTTTCAATTTTGAATGACTTGTGGCCCCTTTATTTTTCATGTTGAGCAAAAGTTTTCAGAACAAAATTTGTTCAGTTTTCAACGTACTATCCATTCCCTTGGTTGATTTATTTTTTTCGGATTTTTTTTGAACAATTTTTTGGTAGCTTCTTCAATTTTAATGTTAGGCAACAAGTAATGAGATAAAAATTTGTTTGGTTTTCAAAGTTCTATCCATTCCCATGATTAAAAAAATGTTTACGTGATTTTTTTTAGAAATCGCATTTTTCCCCTTCGATTATCAATATAGGCCACATGTTCATCTCACGTTTTTTTTAGTGGTATTCGCGTATTTCCAAAAATGAATTATCTTCTTTCACCCATGCAACGCCCTAGTACGCACGTACGTTCGTTGATATTTCCCCTTCAATTTCACAGATATGCAAATTTATTGACTTGTTTGTTTATATTTTTTTAGACGATGAATTCTTATCTTGTGGCATTGACATGATACAAGCCGGTAACGAATCAACGGGTAAAACGATTGAATTTATTTTAATGTACGTCGCAATGAATAAACGAATTCAAGACAAAATACACGAAGAAATCGATCAAGTAATTGGTCATCATCGGTACCCTCAATTGAACGATAGAACAAGGTGGACATTTTCTTTTCATATTTTCTAACCTACCCAAAATATACTTGCCCACAGTGACGTACCGAAGGCATTTTTCAGGGGAGGGGAGGGGGGAGAAGAGGTGAAAATCCCAACTCAAATTCTCAAAATTCCCAACTACATATAGCCGATATCAGAATTCTGGGGGGGGGGGGTAAGATTCAAATTTGCAAACCAATCCAATTTTTTTCAAACTTTTCCGGCTGATTTCTTAAAATTTACATGTATGTAGGTACTGATTTTTCCCCAAGTCGCGAGGTTTTTTGATTTTTTTTACTCGTTTCCATCATTTTTGCGAACTTTTGAAGTTTTTACAACCCATTACTAAGTATAAGACCATTTTTGAGATAAGAAATATTTCTTATCTCAAAAATTTATTCAGATATCTGAATAAATTTTTCATTGGTTAAGTGCTCCAAATTATTATTATTTTAAACCTACAAGCAATGTCATTGTAGTTGAAAAAACATACGAAATAGTTTATTTGCCTTGAGCGAAGAAAGGATGGAGTTTCGAAGAAAAATTAATTTTACATCAATAAAATTTTGTAATTTCAACGTAAAGAATAGGGAGATGGATTTGGCCCGAACGAAGCGAGGGCGAAAATTTTAGAAAACCTCAAATTGAATGTGAAATAAAATAATGTTTTGGAAAAATAAACTTTAATGAAAAATCGACTGTTTCTACTTTGAAATGATTAAAGCAGAAATATATCATGGCCGAGCGTAGCAAGGCCGAAGCTTTTGAAAAATTGGATTTTCAAATATCAAAAATAAGTTTTAAGGAGAAAAAGAACAATGAAATTAATTGGAATAATTTTGAAGAAAAGTGCGAAAAAATCCCTTTTAAATTACAAGTACAACTATAAAATTTTTTTGGTTGACGAGTAAAAATTTTTAAATTGCAAGGTAATTAATAATTTTTTTTCTAAAAAAGCATTTATTACAACGGTTTAATAATTCTTCGCTGGGAAAATGATCAATTTTCAGTTGGAAAAGGTTGGGAAAATGACTAATTTTCCCAACTAAAAAGTGAAAATTTTGTTGATTTCCGAATGTTAAAATACCAACTATTTTATTTATTCATTTTTCATTAAAAAAATAAATACTAATCGTCCCAACTAACATTTTTACTCATCACTTGGGAGAACGACCAAATTTGAGTTGGAAAAATAACCAATTTTGAATTGGGAAAATTACCAATCTTGAGTTGGGAAATTTACCATTTTCGAGTTGGGAAAATGACCAATTTTGAGTTGGAACAAGTGAAAATTTTGTTGATTTCCAACTTTAGAAATAACTATTTTATTTATTATTTTTCATCAAAAAAATTAATCCCAACTGTCCAATTTTCCCAACTGATGTGTTGAAATGTTCAATTTTCCCAACTCACAAGTAAGAAATTTCCTCAGGGGGGAAGCTCCCCCCACTATCGGTACGTCACTGCTTGCCCACAAAAAATTAACAAAATTGATGTCAATATTTACTTCAGTATGCCTTATCTCGAGTCGACAATTTATGAAGGAATGAGAATAAATCCTGTATCACCCAATGGAATCCTACATAGGGTCACAGAAGATACCTACTTTAAAGGATATTTTCTAGAAAAAGTTGGTAAATTAAACTCTGCATCTCGTAATCCCCGATAAAAAAAAGTTTGATTTTATTTGTACCTATGATTTTTTTTTCGTTATTGCAGGATACTTTGGTATATTTTGCTCTGAAATATGCCATGAATGATCCCGAAAAATGGGAAAATCCTGATGAATTTATGCCCGAACGATTCATTGACAGTGATCGTTCTAAGAAAAAAATACCTAATTTCGGTTTAGGTAAGTAGAATTGTCAAGGCGACGAAATAAAAAATTTAATTACTTAATATGCCTAATTTATCCATTAATTCGTCATTAACTTTTTTAATTTTATAGGTAAACGATCGTGTATTGGAGAAGTGCTGGTAAAAAATTTCATGTTCTTGTATTTAGCTTATTTTTTTCAACGGTATTCGATTCAGTTTCCAGTTGATTATAAGCCATCTACGGATCCTTTATTAGGGTTGACCAATGGACCAAAACCTTTCAAGCTCATTATTACACAAAGAAAAGCAGAATAATCGATTAGAATAAAATATGAATTTCTACAGATTTTTGACTCTCTCCTCATTTTCAAAATTGAAATTGAAAATGTTTTTTTTTTTTTAAATATTACTGTGAAAATAGGTCATGTGATAATTTTCATGAAATATACCTGCTCATTTTTTTTATAAACATTATTAAAAAAGGAGGATAACATGAAAAATCGTCATTCTCATTATTATACCTACTTTTTTTGTATAAAATAACGCTTTATGCTTAATTTCCATATGTGACTGTTTTGAGATAAGGAAGCTCAGGATGAAAGAAATCGATATGGAATTTTTGATAGAAAATTATACAATGAACACAATGCTGCAATACGCACCTCTCAAGGTTGAGAAATGAGCTTGCAATTCGTCTTCGAAGTTTGACACCCAAAAACCATTGTTTTGAGAAAACCTCCTCAAAATCTTGTTTAAAAAATGGTTAATTACTTTTTTTTGAATCCTTATTGGCAAATAATTTTCTAATTATTTACATGTTCTTATGCAAAATTTCATGAAGAATCGAATGGAAATATTATTTTTGGCCGCTGAGAAAGAACGAAACCCATTAAAACGAGATTTATGTTAATGAGTTCAAAATTAGGCTAGCTAAGGCTCTGGCGGATGGCGTGGTAAGAGGGTCATTTGACCTCTGATGGAATTTGATCAAAAATTTTATGCTATTAGATTTTCTTTGGTAGACGATGATTTTAGACTGCATGAGCAAATTTTTATCTCACCCCTGGGGAGCTGGGGCCCTAAAATACGCGATTTCCGAACTAAAAATTCTATCTTCGCGAATTTTCAACCGAATTTTTTCAAATTTGGCTCGCAAGTAGAGGTACTAGACCGGAGTACCTTGAATTTTTTTAGATTTTTCCAACCACTTTCATGACGTTGAATTTGATTTTGAAAATTTCAAATAATTTTGCCCTGGAAGACACAATTTTTAGATGGGCAGAAAAATAATTTTTTTCAAAAGTTCTTCAATATACCTACTTTAAACCTCTCAGAATTTTTTCAGATTTTTTTGAGTGGTGGAAGTTGGTCAAATATTTAAAAAATCTGTGTAATTTGTCATTTTTAGCCCAGCAGAGCATCAAAAAAGTGCTCTAAAAAGACATCAATGTTAATCGCAATTTTATCGCTTAAAAAGCTTCTATGTAATGTCCAGAGTCTATGATAAAGTGGCACCGTGCCAGCCCTTATTGTTTTTTACGGGGGAAGAAGGGGTGCTTTATGGGGGAGAAAATTGTTTTGCACTGATTTCGCTTAAATTCAAGTGGAGGGTTATTTAAGTGTAGAAGTACATTCAAAAAAAAAGTCAGCCCTCCTCGACCTCCGCTTTCAAAGTTGGACATTTTTGACTGAAATGATAAAAAACGAGTTTTTCGATTATAAAACCAGCTCAAAATTTTGGTTTTTTATACACGTTTCAAGATGACGAATCCGACGGATCTCTCAATTTTTTTATTCAGGGTGTTTAACCCTCCCATCCCTTACAAAGTTGATAGGCTAGTCGGATTCGTCATCTCAAAACATGTATAACAAACCAAAAAAAAATTTAATTCAAATTTTGAGGCGGTTTTATAATCAAAAAACTTATTTTTTTGTCATTTCAGTCAAAAATGTTCAACTAAAAGTTAATTTTACCGAAATAATCGGTTTACAGGATTTTTAATTCTGAGGGAATGAGGAAGATGATAAAGTTGAAATTTTGTGAAATTATTTAGAAATTGAGAATTTGATAACAAAGGAGGTGGTCAATCCGCAGTAGAATTTTTAAGGAAATGAAAATTGATCGAAAGTTCATCCAAAAAGAACCCTCTATAAAAATTTCAATTGCTAAAGTTCATTTTTCGAATTTTGGCAAATTTTTGAAAATTCAAAATCAACCCATGCCTTGAAAAAGTGTAAAATATACAAATTTGACCTAGGACCCTTTTCTTTTTTGGAGCTTCAGAATGTCTTGAAATCTTTTTTGGATGATTCTCGAAAGGTCGAAAATGGGGCATTTCTAATTTCAACGTTTTATGGTCATTGATTGGATAAACTTTTCACGTTTTGCACTTTTGTAGACTCTTGGGAGTCTTGGGGTAATTTTGGATTTTCCATAATTTTCCAAAATTCCAAAATAAACTTCAGTTAATTTTACTGTCAATTGGGATGTCTCTCTTTTAAGAAAATTCCAAGAGAGGCTTTGGCCTTGCTTTTTTGAAAATCTGACAAAAATTGGAAAAGTGGGATTAGGAAGGTATATTTAGTAATCTCAGATCACTCGATCTATTTCCTGATTAATTTCTTAGAAAATACCGAAATGAGTCCTGTATTTCCATATTTCATGAATTTTCCATAAAAATTAATTGAATTGATGGAAAATTAAACTGGAAAAAAATTACGCTTGAACCCAAACTTTATTTGGTCACTTCAGTTCATTCTACTCTTTTTCTTCAGTTATCTATAAAACTTATCCGAAATTTTTGGACAACTTTCCTCTTTTCAAAATTTTTTTTTCTGAAAAGGTGCAAAAATGGAAAAATTACGTTTTAAATTTTTGTCACAAAAAAATTGACTGATGACAGGCAAAACGTTTATTTCTTCTGAATATTTTAACCCTTCAAATTTTTGAAAAAACATAATGTACATTAGGGTGGATCGCTAAAAAAAAACATATCTCAGATTTCAACCAAATTCGCTGGAGTTGTTGGGTCATCATCGGAGACTACCCAAAAAAATTTTGAGCCCCCTAGGTGAAGAGGGAGGGGAGCTAGGGGCTCTTAAAGGGCACCTCTTTTTGAAAAAAACGCGGTTTTTTGTGTTTTTTAGCTCGAAAATATGGCGCACGATTCACGAAAGAGCACTAAAAAGGTGCGATTTGAGTTTCTACACCCCCTGAGCAATTGCCGCCCCTCGAAAATGAAAACCCATTCTGCTACCCGGGGGTCCAAAAGTTGCAGATCGCGAAATTTCAATGTTGTGAAATTGTATTTGGCGTCGAATTGATTACTTTGACACCGGACAATTTTATAATTTTTTTTTTCTAATTTTTGAAGAAAATTTTGAAAATTTTTTTCGATCAGTGTGACCAACCGCCAATTGTAATATTCAAATATATGGGATTCGCGTTGAACTGATCATGTATATCTAATAGGGTGGATCGAAAAAAAAAACATATCTTGGATTTTGACCAAATTTGGTGGGGTGGTTTACTTTGAGTGGGAGACTTCACAAAAAAATTTTGAGCGTCCGAGGGGCAGGGGGAGGGGAGCAGGAGGTGCTCAAAGTGCACCTCTTTTTGAAAAAAACGCCGTTTTTTGCGTTTTTTAGCCAATCAAAATTGTGTGAGAAGCCTTAGTAAGACTTAAAAGATGCGATTCTAGTTTCTACATCTCCCTGAACCATCGCCGTCCTCCTCCGATCAAAATTCTGACTGCTACCAGGGGGTTGAAAAGTTGCAGATTGCAATATTTCAATAATATGAAATTATCACTAAGCTGGAATGATTTTTTTTGTCATCGAGTAAGTCCTCAAATTCGAAACGTATTTCTATTGATTGGGAGAAAAAATTTGTCCAATCACTTGACGAAAAAATAATGGATTCGAGTTCATAATATCAGAATATCACAATTAGCAACTGGTTGCACTGACGTACAAAATGTTCAAAGAAAAATTTTTAATTTTTAATTTCTGATGATTGAAAACAAAATTATTGTGTATTTTTCAAACGACAAAAAAATTAATTTGAGGTCAACGTAAACCCCATAGGTGTGTAGTATGCCACAATTTGCAACTGGCTGCACTGACATACAAAATTTTTGAAAAAAATTTTCGAAATATACTTTCAGTGATTGAAAAAAAATACATAATATTTTCAGGATAATCAATTCAAAGTCGATATAAATTCCGTATTTTGGAATTTTATGATTTGCTGTTGGCTGCACTGGGGTACAAAATTTTCAATTTTTTTTTTCGAAATTCACTTTTAGTGGTTGAAAAAATTTTTTGTTCACTTACTCGATGACAAAAAAAAATCATTCCAGCTTAGTGATAATTTCATATTATTGAAATATTGCAATCTGCAACTTTTCAACCCCCTGGTAGCAGTCAGAATTTTGATCGGAGGAGGACGGCGATGGTTCAGGGAGATGTAGAAACTCGAATCGCAGCTTTTAAGTCTTACTAAGGCTTCTCACACAATTTTGATTGGCTAAAAAACGGCGTTTTTTTCAAAGAGAGGTGCACTTTGAGCAGCTCCTGCTCCCTTCCCACTCCCCCTCAGAGGCTCAAAATTTTTTTGTGAAGTCTCCCACTCAAAGTAAACCACCTCACCAAATTTGGTCAAAATCCAAGATATGTTTTTTTTTTTCGATCCACCCTATTAGATATACATGATCAGATCAACGCGAATCCCATATATTTGAATATTACAATTTGCGGTTGGTCACACTGATCGAAAAAAATTTTCAAAATTTTCTTCAAAAATTAGAAAAAAAAATTATAAAATTGTCCGGTGTCAAAGTAATCAATTCGACGCCAAATACAATTTCACAACATTGAAATTTCGCGATCTGCAACTTTTGGACCCCCGGGTAGCAGAATGGGTTTTCATTTTCGAGGGGCGGCAATTGCTCAGGGGGGTGTAGAAACTCAAATCGCACCTTTTTAGTGCTCTTTCGTGAATCGTGCGCCATATTTTCGAGCTAAAAAACACAAAAAACCGCGTTTTTTTCAAAAAGAGGTGCCCTTTAAGAGCCCCTAGCTCCCCTCCCTCTTCACCTAGGGGGCTCAAAATTTTTTTGGGTAGTCTCCGATGATGACCCAACAACTCCAGCGAATTTGGTTGAAATCTGAGATATGTTTTTTTTAGCGATCCACCCTAATGTACATACCTATTAATCCAGGAATTATAGCAAAATTTTTACGCAAACCTCGGAATCGTTGGGGGAAAACTGAATTTTACATTATTTGTACATTATAGCCTACCAAACATACTCCTAAAAGTTGCACCCCCCCCAACTCGCCGGCTACTCCCGCAAGAGGTCAATAACCTTTGCGAATATAGGTACGTTTTTTGACTGTAGCGCCGAAAGGAAAGGTCGGAGAGGGAAAAGTGGCGAAATAAAAAATGTTCTACGTGAAATTTCCTACAAACTTGACCGGTTCAGTTGTTCTCAAAATTGCGACATTCGACTTACAGTGGGGGTAAAACTTTTTCAACTTGAATTTTTTTTTTAAAAATGATGATTTTTTTTGTAATTTGAAGTTAGGATGGGCTCAAAAATATGCTGTGAAAAGTTGCATCCGGCAACTTGTGAGCCACCCCTGTATGAGGTCAATAACCCCTGCGGATATACGTTTTTTACTGTAGCGCCGAAAGGAAGGGTCGGAGAGGGAAAAGTGGTGAAATAAAAAATGTTCTACGTGAAATTTCCTATAAACTTGACCAGTTCAGTTGTTCTCAAAATTGCGATATTCAACTTACAGTGGGGGTTAAACTTTTCAAACTTGGAAAAAAATTGAAAAAATTGGTAATTTTATTTGTTCATACGGGGGTGGCTCATAAGTTGCCGGATGCAACTTTTGACAGTATATTTTTGAGCCCATTCTAATTTAAAATTACACATAAAATTACCAATTTTTTGAAATTTTTTCAAATTAGGAAAAGTTTAACCCCCACTGTAAGTTGAATATCGCAATTTTGAGAACAACTGAACCGGTCAAGTTTATAGGAAATTTCACGTAGAACATTTTTTATTTCACCACTTTTCCCTCTCCGACCCTTCCTTTCGGCGCTACAGTAAAAAAACGTATATCCGCAGGGGTTATTGACCTCATACAAGGGTGGCTCACAAGTTGCCGGATGCAACTTTTCACAGCATATTTTTGAGCCCATCTCGTTTACCTTTGGAGATACGGGATGCTTTTGAAACTCGAATTTGGGCTAAAAAGAGGTTCGTATCTCCTAAGGTAAACGAGATAGAAAAAAAGGGACAACGGCGTTGGATTCCGCCGGGTCGAATACCCCTTTCTGGACACCTCGCACGACGCTCGGTGAAAATAATATTTTTCAACCAAAAATAGGAAGAAGGGGTATGATGATGATTTTTTCGATTTTGGAAGTTTTCAAAAAATTCGATATTTTGGTCGGTTACGACTAATTCGAGGTCGCTGATTACGAATTCGGTGAGCAGAAGTTTTTCAGACCCTTCTAAAGTGCCCAAAAAGGCTAAAATATAATCAGGGATAGCTCGGGGAGTAGGCCCGAATGATCCCGAATGAGGTTCGCCCTCAAATTTGAAATCATTATATACGGCATGGCTCGTTCAATGATAAAACACCATTTTTGAGGGCAAAACTCGTTCGGGATCATTCGGGGTTCATTCCCGAGCTATCCCCGATTATATTTTAGCCTTTTTGGGCACTTTAGAAGGGTCTGAAAACCTTTTGGCCTCCGAATTCGTAATCAGCGACCTCGAATTAGTCGTTAACGACCAAAATATCGAATTTTTTGAAAACTTCCAAAATCGAAAAAATCACCATCATACCCCTTCTTCCTATTTTTGGTTGAAAAATTTTTTTGTCACCGAGCGACGTGCGAGGTGTCTGGAAAGGGGTATTCGACCCGGCGGAATCCAACGCCGTTGTCCCTTTTTTTCCACCTCGTTTACCTTTGGAGATACGGGATGCTTTTGAAACTCGAATTTGGGCTCAAAAGAGGTTCGTATCTCCTAAGGTAAACGAGATAGAAAAAAAGGGACAACGGTGTTGGATTCCGCCGGGTCGAATACCCCTTTCTAGACACCTCGCACGTCGCTCGGTGACAAAAAAATTTTTCAACCAAAAATAGGAAGAAGGGGTATGATGGTGATTTTTTCGATTTTGGAAGTTTTCAAAAAATTCGATATTTTGGTCGTTAACGACTAATTCGAGGTCGCTGATTACGAATTCGAAGGCCAAAAGGTTTTCAGACCCTTCTAAAGTGCCCAAAAAGGCTAAAATATAATCGGGGATAGCTCGGGAATGAAGCCCGAATGATCCCGAACAAGTTTTGCCCTCAAAAATGGTGTTTTATCAATGAACGAGCCATGCCGTATATAATGATATCAAATTTGAGGGCAAAACTCATTCGAGATCATTCGGGCCCACCCCCCGAGCTATCCCCGATTATATTTTAGCCTTTTTACCCAATACCTGTGAATGAGAGGCGATGTTTTAGTTGGTCTAATGTTGTCATTTTCCAGGTATTGGGTACGTACATGAGACCTGGGTTATGAACTGAGACATTGCCCTAATTTTCAGCTATTGGGTACGTAGCGCACACCTGAAGAGGGAATACCACACTTGTAAACATAGAGATGGATGAAAATATAAGTTCCCAACCCAGGTCTCATGTACGTACCCAACACCTGGAAACTGACAACAGACCAAATAAAATATTCCCCCATTTCCCGGTATTGGGTACGTACATGAGACCTGGGTTAACTTGTAAACATAGAGATGGATAAAAAATATATAAATTCCCAACTCAGGTCTGATGTACGTACCCTGTAAACGACCAAAATATCGAATAGTTTTTGAGGATGATTTTAATTTTTAAAGTCGTAATCATGATAATCATAATTCATAAATAGAACGTATCTGCGCAGGATTATCCATGATTCGGTACTCAAGTGGCGCATCGTTAGTGTATCCCGCAAAATCGCCTTCAAATAACATGGATTGTTTTTCGACAAAATTTGAGTTATCACCATACATAGATAAAGTATATTATATAAACTTCGTACACACCAGAAAAATAATGGAAATAAAATTAAGTGAAGGATGTATCAAGTCGATCATACAAGGAAAAACATTGGAGGAAGCACCAGTTGTCCAATGTCTAGTGAGTACTGTTAAGGCCGCTCTTCAATATTACTTTACATTATTCTTCTTAATTTCACATCTGTTCTGTTTGTAGGGTGGTAATCATTAGGGTGGAGTGAAACGGGTACTTTTTAAACTTTTTTCTTTGAATGAAAAGCCCGGGTGCGGAAAAGTGGCCTTGATAGGAATATAATCGACCCCCAAAATTTTAGCCCCCGGGGTCAACGTTTAGGGGTTCCAGCAGAGCCAAGAAATATGAAAATTGTGAAAAAATTACATTCTTCAAAATTCTGTTTTATTAAAATTTTATCTATCATAAAACAAACATATAAAAACATAATAAAGGTTATATTCGTTTTTAGTATTAAATTTTGGTATTAGCTTACATGATTTCAACTTGTTTCTCACATAACCTTCTTAAGCAACTTCTCCAACACAGATACCTGCAGCTTCTGTTACAACTGGTAAGGATGCTTTTTCCCATATCTCTTTCAATTCTAGTATTAAAATTTTAAAAACATCACTTACGGTTACAGTACAGCTTTTCTTCTCAGCAGATAAACTTTGGTGTATTTTCAAAAAATTCCAATTAAGGGTAAAGTGCCCTCACTTCGGCAGCTTCCTAATTTTGACCACCGGCCGATTAGTGGAGAAAATTGGGGGAAAAAAAACGAAATCGCATAGGTGAAAATTTTTTTTATGTATTCTTTGATCTCAAATTATGAATCATTTTTTAAATAAATTCTACCAAATAATTGTGAATTGTGGTGGGGCATGGTGTCAGATTTCGATAAAATCATCGTTTTTGAAAATATTTGGAGGTACACAACAAAAATTTTCACCAAAGTTCAAATTCTTTGGGGTGCCCTAATCTTGACCAGCTATACTATCTTATGTAATCTGTTTTTTGAATGCGATTTTTTTTTCTCCACGAGTTTTGGCTGTAGGGTTGTTGTTTTGGTCTCATTTTGTTTATCTGTGAAAGAAAAATATGAAAAAATTCTTTTCGGGTAGATTCCGTTTCTATGCAGGCAAAATCAGCTGGTGGTCGAAATTAGGAACCCAAAATTTCAAAATCGATTCTTGAGTTCCCTCAGAAAAAAAAATCGCAAAAAATACAAAAAATGGTTGTATCGGCTCAAAATTTTAGGGAGTGATAGAGGAAGGATCCAGGTATTTTTTGAGTCATTTTCGACGTTTTTATCTCAAAAAGTCTTCGATTAGTGGAAGTTTGAAAAAAAAAAGTGGTTGAAATATGGGAACCTTACCCTTAATATCGGCGCAGGTAGGCAGAACGTTATTTTTAAAAGAAGCAGGTACTCCAAATATTGGACAATTTGATTGATTTCTGGTTTTAAACATTTTGTAATTTCAAAAACACTAGCGAATTGAAACACGTAAAACTGCATCGGAAACAACGTCCATCATTGTCTATTAATTTGGTTCATAATAGGCATTATTGGGCCATACTGTGGAACTGAGGATCCTGCAATGTTTAAGAGGGGAAGGAGGGTCATCGTCAAATATGAATGAGAGTGCGCCAGAGTAATAAGAAACACGTAGGATCGAATAAATTTAGCATTAGTACAGACTACGGAGCTGGAAACATTAGCCAAATCCAGATGAAAAGGCATAAAAACTTTGATGCTCTGCTGGAACCTCTAAACTTTTTTCAATTGATCTGAAATTTTGCACACTGGTTTCCCTCTACTAGTAGCCACTTTTCCGCACCCAGGCATTTCAAATTTTGAAAGTTGGGTTTTTCGCTCCACCCTAGTAATCATATTGTTGTCGATGGTACGTCACCACAATATCGAATAGTGATTTCGGATGGAATCCATTTTATCGGACTAGTAGTATTATCCCCTCACCTAAATCATATGATCAGCGAATTGAAAGTGAATTGCATAATTCGTTTAGATGGCTATATTTGTGATGAGTGGGGGTTAGTATTACAATTACATAGCGGAAGTGAAATGGTAGATTTTTAATTAACCGACAATTGTATTTTAGGTTCCTTCTGATAACAGAATTATCAATAATTAGTACCGGAGATGCTGTGGGAATACGCATTGGTACTCCAACTTTTTTTCCTTTGAATCAAATTTGAAAAAGCTTACCTATTATTTCCGACAAGTTTGCCGCTTCTGTTATATTTTTTTCGTTATTATAAGTTCGGATTTGTAATCCTTTGTTTGTAATTTTTCTACATACCCCTGTTATTTTGTCACTGTCAACGATGACAAATGACAAGCCTGTTCATAGTTTTGAATTTGGTAAATTTTTTTTAGATTATTAGATAAAAATAGTTGTATTTGAGGTAACAGCAGGTGAAGAAAGGTAAGAAGGGAGAAAGGAGGGTGAAATTATTATTTTTGAAATTTTTCTGATCATGGGTCCTCAAATTGTGAACAATTTCCCAACACATATTTTAAAATATTTAAATTCTTCAATAAAAAATTCAACTTTCAAGTAAGTATACCAAAATTGGTCTGCAATTTTTGAAATTCTTTCCAGTAATTTTTAATTTTTATGTATTTTCCAACTCGTAAATAAAAAATAAATTATTGTGCCAACTCCTGAATTAAAAATATTCAGTGAAATATATTGAAAAACTCAAAAAAATATTATTTTTCTGTCCTCAAAGTTGTCTCCCAGGGTGATTTGAAATTTTCAAAGTCAAATTCAAGATCATTAAGGCGATTGGAAAAAATTTCAGAGTACTCCCCTCTAATACCACTACTTACGTGCCAAGTTTGAAAAAAATCGGTTGAAAATTCGTGCATATATATAGAATTTTTAGTTCGGAAATCACGTATTCTGAGGCCCCAGCTCCCCAGGAGTGAGATAAAAATTCGCTCATGTGTTCCCAAAATCATATTCTACCTCTACCAAGATAAATCGAATGGCGTACATAAAATTTTTTATCAAGTTCAACCAGGCAGAGACCAAATGACCCTTATCACACCAGAGCCTTTCCATGAAAATTCTTTTTTTCACCAAAAAACCACTATCCGAAAAAGGAAGGTTCTAACCAGAAAAAAAAGATTTAAAAAAAATTTCCATTTAGGTATCATTCATTTTTGATCTTTTGGCTCTTCTGCAAAATTTTATTGAAATTTAGTATAATTTCCGGTTAAAAAATGAAAAAAAATGGGCATTATAATTTTGTCTATTCGTGAAAATTATGTTTTTCGTGCAACTATGACGCATTGAATTATAATAAAGAACCTGTTTAAATTAAAGTTCGCAGAATCAGGTACCTAAATTTTATTTACCATTAAATTTTAATGCATTTTTTGTATATCTGTATAATTTTTCGCCGATTTATTCTCGCATTTTTATAGGTATAAACTTACGCACACATAGAAATGTGAAGGACGTAAGAATATTTTCTATATACTTCGTGATTTAAAATCGTAGGTATTGCATTTCTTTGATGTATACGAGAATATTTTTTATCAATCTCGTATCAAATGTACCGGGTGAAGCTTAATAAGTGGATTGCATAACGCAGCTTAGTAGGAGCTTTACTTTCATGAGTGTTTTCATACCGAACCTTCTCAGTAGGAGTTCACAACGCATCAACTTGACATTGCTATTGAGTGCATTCATCTTTGGAAATGTATTTTTTTTTCGCGATGATTCGTTCCTGACATTGGTTGAATTATTAATCTAAAATTTTAATTTTTTTGAATTAATTTCTGAAAATAAAAATAAAAATGATACCACCGATTGTGATATGTATTTTTTTAATTTTCATTATATCGATGCTTTTATTGATCACTGCCAAACGACCAAAGAAATATCCACCAGGTATGATAATTTTTCAAAATAATTTACCTACCTAAAATAATTCACTTTGAAAAATACCTACGTTGATTTTTCGTGTTTTTTTTTCAAAAATAAATAATTTCGTGAAAAATACCCCAGGGCCAATTTTCCTACCGGTTATCGGAAGTATTTACTCTGTACCCGGACAAGCGGCTCATTTCGAAATTGAAAAATGGAGGCAAAAATATGGCAACATAATCGGTCACAAATACGGCCCTTCGTACGAAATTTACATCACTGGCATTGAAGAATCACTCGCCGCCATGAAACATCCAAATTTCCAAGGCAGGAAAATTTTCCACCATAGGAATTCCGGATTGAAACGAGGTATGAATCTTGCCTTCGATTTTTCCTTTTCTGCCCTTAAATAATTTTTAAAATTTCTGATCCATATTTTGAAAATTTTTCAATTTCTAGGCTTATTTTTCAACGACGGAGCAAATTGGTCGGCTGTCAAACGTTTTACGTTGAATTACTTCAGCGAATATCAAAAAGTGAAAATTAAAGATATAATGATCGACGAGATGAACGAAATGTTTTCCAGTATTGTTCCCGATACCGTTGTAGAAGTTCGTATTGCATAATTCAAGTCGGTAAATTCCTTTGAACTTGAATATTCGTCACGTTTTTTTTGTTTTATTTACAGTTGAATTATAAATTTTTTCCTATCGCTGTTAACGTATTGATGAAATTATTATCGAGCATTACCAATACTCGAGATTCGGTATTCGATTACATATTGACGCATACTTATAAATCGCTCCATGAAACGAGACCTACCGGGATTGAGAATTATTTTCCAATTATTAGGAAGATTTTCTTTCCAAAAGATACCAGCATTCATTACGTACACGATTGCATAAAGGTAACTTTTAACAAATTATCGATATCGGTCGAATAAAAAAATAACTTAATTAGGTACCAATAAAAATTGAAATAAGTAATTAATTTGTATACTTATTATTTTGTACGAGTGCTCAGATTGTACCTAATAATACTGCTGATAAGACGTGATCTCAACAAATACTTGAAAATTTCAAACGAGCAGTAAAAACTAATCGAAGAAGTTATAAAATGATAATTTTGTTACAATTAAAAATAATAGCCTGGTTAGATAGATTTCAAATAGTCCTGACCCGAATACATTGCGTAAAAATTTCGATTAAATGTATCAATTTTACGTAAATTGTGCCAATACCAATATAACAAAGTATGCGAACTTGCGAACTTTGGACATAGAAAATTTACTTCCTCAATTAAGTAGATACCGAAACCTGCGAGAGTTGAAAAAATTGTTTTTCTGCTGGCACTTGCCTATTATTTTAATTGTCAGGCTTGAAAAATTAAAAAATTATTAAATAATATTTAGCATTTTAGCTACAGGGTCATTCCACGTCAGTTCATACGCAAAGTGGTAGGTGGGGTCGGCGATTTTTTTCATTTTTTATATGTGGGTAGTAATAATACAGTCTTTTTAGCTAAAATAAAGCCCAAACCCAAAATAAATTAGCAGAAAGGGGAAGTTTCATATATAAGCTCAGTAAGACATGTATTTCAATATTCCCGAACTTCCCTAAAATTGGTGAATATTTTGACCCCTTTTCGAGGGGTGAGGGGGTTCAAATTTTGGTTTTTCGGCCATAACTTTCGAAATTACGCATTTATGAAAAAAAAAGTGAAACAAAAATTGTAGAGAATTAAAAAACAAATAATTTTGTTATTCACAGTTTTTCCCTAGGACGTCATGGAAGGGAGCTGGAGCCTTCCGAAAAAAATCAATTTTGAAAATTCCCATTAACAGAAATAATTATCAAAAATCGGGTTAATCGACTTTTGGAAGCGGCTTTTTTGCGTAGTATATCCCATTACTATGTAGAACAAGAAAAATGTATAGCCGACCCCTCATCTCAGAGTAGGGGGGTGGACCCTCTGTAGAAAAAGTCGAGTTTTCCCTCAAGCATAGCTCACCTACAGTGAAAAATTCGAAAAATTGGTTCAAACAAACATTGTAGAGCGTTAAAAGACGAACATTTTACTTTTTTTACTTTTTTTCTAGGTGGTCTTGGGGGCGAGTTATCGCAAAAAGAAAAATAATTGCCGCAGCGTTCAAAAATGTTTTCCGAATTTTGTACCTTGTCTTTTGGGGTCCAATTTAGTTTCAAGGGTTAAATGATAATAAAAATCGAGTTCAGTGATCACAAAAACCCCAGAAATTCACTTTTTGGGCTATCGGTTCGCTAGATTTTATACCAGATCTACACATGCGTAATTTATTGAGTTGATGAAAAATTTTTGAACGCCGCGTCGCTTTTTTTCTTTTTGCGATAACTCGCCCCCAAAACCACGTAGAAAAAAAGTAAAAAAAGTAAAATGTTCGTCTTTTAACGCTCTACAATGTTTGTTTGAACCAATTTTTCGAATTTTTCACTGTAGCTGAGCTATAATTGGGGGAAAACTCGAATTTTTCTACGGAGGGTCCACCCCCCCTACTTTGAGATGAGGGGTCGGCTATTCATTTTTCTTGTTCTACATAGTAATGGGATATACTATGCTGAAAACCCGCTTTCAAAAGTCGATTAAGCCGATTTTTGATAATTATTTCTGTTAATAGGGAATTTTCAAAATTGATTTTTTTCGGAAGGCTCCAGCTCCCTTCCATGACGTCCTAGGGAAAAACTGTAAATAACAAAATTATTTGTTTTTTAATTTTCTACAATTTTTGTTTCACCTTTTTTTCGTAAATGCGTAATTTCGAAAGTTATGGCCAAAAAACCAAAATTTGAACCCCCTCACCCACAAAAAGGGGTCAAAATATTCACCAATTTCAGGGAAGTTCGGGAATATTGAAATATCCGCGAAAAAAATTCTCTGACAGAGAAGTAGTCCCCGCCCTTCTATGACAGAAACGCAAACGAGTCCATGTTTCGCTGGTGGACCCAATAAAAATGCAAAACTATTTCGATAATAAAAATATTATGATATAATAGTGAAATCCGCCCAAAAAATTAAAAAAATCCAATAATTATCGAATCATTTTTTTAATTTTTTATGTAAGTTGTAATCCTTCAAAAAAATTCTCCAAAAAAGAATTGGCGCAAAAGCTAAAAATGAGAAAATAAATTTAAAAAATGGAAAAAGTGAAGGGCGAACACAGCTCCCAGAGTGAGGTTAGATTACTGAGCTTATGTGAGAGTTGTGTTCGCCCTTCACTTTTTCCATTTTTTAAATTTATTTTCTCATTTTTAGCTTTTGCGCCAATTCTTTTTTGGAGAATTTTTTGAAGGATTACAACTTACATAAAAAATTAAAAAAATGATTCGATAATTATTGGATTTTTTTAATTTTTTGGGCGGATTTCACTATTATATCATAATATTTTTATTATCGAAATAGTTTTGCATTTTTATTGGGTCCACCAGCGAAACATGGACTCGTTTGCGTTTCTGTCATAGAAGGGCGGGGACTACTTCTCTGTCAGAGAATTTTTTTCGCGGATATCAGTTGTTTTTTCTACGTAGACTCGTATACTGAATTGACCGGTCATTTTAAGATTAATATGGCCGAAATCCGCTTTGATTTCACGATTTTATGACCGTTTTTGCGAATTCAGTGTTATGAGTGATGATAAAAAATTCAAAACTGCCAAATCTCACGCAAATTTAAACCTTTTTCGTCGCGGTTTCGATCTTTCTGCCCCTTATCGAGATCGTTATATTCGCGGTTCATAATTTATGCAAATAAAAGCAAAAAAACTGGAAATCACATTTTCCGGTAATTTTGATGTATGGTAATTCCCAATAATTACAAGCACCAGTGCACCACCTCATAAAGTAGCACCACACCACGAAAACAAAAGGTTACAAAAATGTATCACAAATATCACAACTGTGATCTCTATAAAAAGAATAAAAATCAAAACCGCGGCGAAAAGGGTTACAAATTCTATAAAAGCATACTGGGTTAATTACAAATTCTATAAATGAAGTTCGACTTTTGAAATTTCAAGTAAGTAGAGGATCATTGTGTTCTTACAAGCCGTCGTCTGTTAGCATACTTTACTGGGTCCATAGGTATTAAATAAAACGTTCGTGCAATCTGAAATATTTCAGGCTGTATTTTACGATATAGGAATTTACACGTTTACTTGTTTAACCTAGAGATAAAAACACGATAGTAATACGACGATGAATCAGATATTATTTTAATACAAGCAGTCAAAAAATTGTAACGTTTCGATACCATCTACGATGAATCGGATATATCCGAATCGTATTTTGCCACTTGGTCATTAATCAGGTACTAATGCATATCACCGTCTGCAAAAAAATGACAATTAGAAACTGATCATGAGTGAGGTTTACCTCGGAAAAAAATAACGTATCAGAATAATTTTCTCTCAAACCATTAAATAAATACCTTTTCGGAATTCGTTAGACCATAAGGACGCATACACTTGGTGTAAAAGGTGTCAGGCGCATTGAACTTTAAATATAATTTGGTGAACTGAACTACGATCTCGTTGATTTATACACTGAGGAATGGATCACTTACAAAAATTAAACAAATTCACAAATTTATTCCTAAGTTGAGACGAATAAGTTTTCAGCACTTGAATGTTTTTTCTTTTCCATAATTCAGTGGTTGTTATCAAAAATGATATAACCAGTGCTGCGATGTCGTACATTTTATCAAGTACATCAGTCAACAAATTAAACTCAGATTCGTATTGGCAGCTGAATCGAAGCTGATGAATATGAATATGAAGTAGTCATGAAGGAATATTTAAATTTAAAATAAAATATTTAAAAAGAACCACAAAAAAAGAATCACAATTCACAATTAAGAATCAACAATGTTTATAATTACTTTTTTCCTTCCATATTCTGGTAACACTGATTTCAACTCGTATCACCAGATATTTAATTATAATTGAATGAAACTTTACTCAACCTTGTACTTGAGCTGCAGAGCTTTTGACCACTTTAATCAAAGTAAAACTAATAGACATGTATACTTCATACATGCCTGAAGTGCCTTTTACTATCCCCAAACATCAAGGATGTATAATTTTTTCATATTTGGGATTTCAAAATTGCCATTTTTGATAATTTCCAAAATTTTCAAAAAGCTCTGGAATGCAAGAAAAAATTTATTTTGACCCCAAACTTTCACCAACATGTGTAGTTTGACCCAAAAAATTGATTTTCGGAGTCAATTTTCAATTTCAAAAATTTTTGGGGCTCAAAAAGGGGGGGTGAAGAGGCAATTTTCAAAATTTCAAAATTTTGGTCCCATCAAATTGTCGGAATCGAAGAGTAAAACCCAAATACAAAATTTCAGACAATTTGATCAGAAGGTCTCTTCTCCAGCCTTGTTGTAATTTTTGTCCAAGTTTAATAAAAACAATCAAATCAGGGGTTCTGGAACTCGGCGAATTCTTTATTTACAACATTCGTTTTTGTTTTATAAGAAAGAGCTAAAAAAGTTAAGAAAAGTTTGTCTAAAAAGTTTTTTAATTTAACAAGTACATTCTGAAAAAAAAGAAATTAAAAACGCGAAAAACGCCTCTATTATCATCAGAGAATATAAGGTTACGCTAGTGCCGACATGACATTCACAGTTTTTGCGTTTAGGGGGCGGGGTGGGATCACTAGCGTGATCCTTGACATGTCTTACTGAGCTTATATCCGAAACCTCCCAGTTGGATTTGATAAATTTGGGGCGTGGATAACTCGAAAACCATGATGTGTTGAAAATTGAAACTTTTTCTAATGTGTAGGACCTTTGAAAATCTTTTTGACGATTTTTTGAAAATCAGTGTTGCCACTTTTTTTAACACGAAAAATTAGCTGTAAAATTTGAAAAATGACATTTCCCTATGATGTCAATCGCCAAAAATTCTGAAAAAAATCTGTAAAGTACAACTTTACATGCTGATTAACATATTAAAAAATTGAGGTGACGTTATTTCGTATTTTCGAGAAAAAAAATTCCAAAGATTGGAAAAAAATACAATTTTTTCAAAAGTCAAAATTGTGTAAATCGATTTTTTTTTGTGTTAATTTTACACCATTTTCGAAGAAAAAGTCGGTAAAAGCATTTTAACTCCATTCAACACCCGTTGATACGCGTGATAATGCAGAGTTATTAAATGTTAACTTCAAAAGTTAAAAAAAAAAACATTTCGATTATAAACAAATTTTGGGATTGACATCATAGGGAAATGTCATTTTTCAAATTTTACAGCTAATTTTTCGTGTTAAAAAAAGTGGCAACACTGATTTTCAAAAATCGTCAAAACGATCTTCAAAGGTCCTGCACATTAGAAAAAGTTTCAATTTTCAACCCATCATGGTTTTCGAGTTATCCACGCCCCAAATTTACCATATCCAATTTTACCTCAAAACTTGAAATGTCCGTGGCAGCCCTCCAAAAAGACTTTGAGAGCTGCGGTTTGCGGCAATCGTCATCTCTCTTCGAGGTCTACCCACATTAAAAAAATGAGAAAAATCGCCGATCCCACCCATCCACTTTGCGTACGAACTGACGTGGAATGACCCTACATGAAGATTAAATAATAATGTAATTTTTCATTTATTTAGAAATCGATAAAAGAACATCGAGCTACTTTGAAAAAGGATCAGCCGAGAGATTACATAGATGCGTTTTTAATCGAACAAGAAAATAGGAAAGCTTTGGGCGAAGACAACGTATTTACAGGTATTTGAAATACGTAGGTACCTAAGCAGTAAGCACTATGCAGCTGATTATTTTTAAATTGTGTCTAAGAAACGTCAGAATCGCATGCTGTTTGCCAAAAAAAAATGTAAATATAGGTAATCTGGACTGTTGTTGCACACACTAAGATGTTGCGGAAGACTCTTACCGAACCAGACTACCTTTTTTTTTTTTGAGCGTTTTCCAATTCAACTGGTAGGACTAAAGATGCGTAGTATCTACATTCGGTCGTTATTTAGCAAAAAATCAAATTTAAAGGTCACGAAGAATTAATAAACATGAGATTGAGATACGTACCAATTTTTTGTATAAGAATAAATTAATCTTTTGCCAATGTTAATTACCGTTATGCAATTTGGTGAAATTTGAAAATCACTTGAAAAAGCAGCCTACCTTCAAAATTGTGGGAGTAATAAAAAGAGTGGTCGTTTAGAATTTTTTTTTTCAAAACTTAACGGAGGTATCTAACTGAAAAGTTGTGTCTGAGTGTGTGGGTAAAATTTAAAACAAGCTATTAATAATTTCTCACTCCTTAGATCCATCTGCGTACAACTAGATAACACCAAATTGTTCGTACAGTTTTACATACCTAGGTACTTAAAAATTGAAAATTTGGCCAAGACATTTTTTTAAATTTTACATACTAACCGCAAGAACTGGAAAAGTGCAACTAATTTTATTTTATATTTTTCTTACAAGGAAGGGATCTCAACTGAAAGTAAAATTTTGAGTCGAGATAAAAATGAATCGAAAGTACATCATAAAAGAACCCCATATCGAAAATTTTAGTAGCTGAAGTTGATTTCTCGAATTTTGGCGAATTTTTGGGATTTCAAAATTACTTCATCAGACCCTGCAAAATATGAAAATTTGATGTACTTAATTAACAAAAAAACTGAAATTATGTATATTGTTTCCATATTTTCGACCTGTCTAATTGAGTGAAAGCGGTTTCGAGACGTTTCGAAGCCACCAGAAAATTTTGGAATTTTTTAGCGCTGGAGAAAAGACCATAAAAATGGTCCATATGAACTTTAGCGCCTGCAATCGTGGATTACCCATGTTGGTGATCTATTTGATCGATTAAAGCTTAATATTGTTCAAATTCACATTTTTGAGCAGAAAATTTTCCTGGAAAAAATTTAAAAATATGCCTACTGCGCATGCATCGAGGTAAACCCCTGAAATTTGGAGACTACCACAATTTTCTGGAGGCTCCGAAACGTCTCGAAACTGCTTCCAATCGATTCGGTGGGTTGGAAATAGAATATTACCAAATTTCAGCTTTTTTTGTTGATTAAATCAAATTTTGATATTTTACAGAGCGATTGAAATAAGTACTGATTTTGACATTTCAAAAATTTTTCAGGCATTTGGGTGGACATTGAATTTGGGGCTGCATTTGTCTTGCCAAATTCTCGGCCAGCAAGTCCATATTAATTTGGGAAGTCGTTGTCGTCATTGGGGGGAGGGGGGAGATGATCTTGGAGGTAGATGCAACTTGATCGGTTTCCATGGACGTCGGGGGGGTCCAAGCATCTTAGACAGGAAAAATGAACTTCAGCACCTGAAATTTTGGATATTGGGTTCTTTTATGATGCATTTTCGATTTATTTATGTTCAAGCTCAAAATTATACTTTGAGTTGGAATACCTCCCTTGTTAGGTACTTACCTAAGAAAAACATTTCGAAAAATTTCACCAAAAAATTGAAAAAATTTCGCTAAAAGATTTGAAAAAAATTCGCTAAAAAATTGAAAAATTTCCCCTAAAAAATTAAAAGAAATTTCTCTAAAAATTCGAAAAATTTTCCGTAACAAATTTAATTTTTCACTTAGAAATTTGAAAAAATTTCACCAAAAAATTTGAGAAAAATTCGCCAAAAAATTTTAAGAAATTTCACAAAATAATTGAAAAAATTTCTCCAAAAATGTTTATAAAAGTCACCAAGAAAAAATCAGAGAAAATTTTACTAGTAATAGTACATACGTAATACCTCAAATTTACTTTTTTCGGGATCCCTTCTCGAAAAATCCCTTTCTTCATTGAAAAAAATTTGTTTTCGGTGGACAAGAAATCGAAAAAAATTATTTCGTTGAAATGACCTTGACATGAATATTTTTACCCAAAAAATTACATATGGCGATTATTCACCTATAGGTAATGATAGAAAATTGCTGTCGTGTTCTTTGATGGAAATATTTAGGTATATTGAAGCCATTTCGATCTACGTAGTATTCCTAATCCATGGTTGCAAGCCTCCCCTCCCCTCCTCCACGAAATATACTCGAATGGTAGGTATTCGGAATAAAATGAAAATTTGAGCCTAAAATTGGCAGACTTGCTCATTGTCAGCTCCCTCCTTCCAGTTCCATTGTGTCACTTAAAAAATTCAAAATTTCTGTTTCCTTATATGTGTACCTCCATATCGAAAGGGCCCATTTGGTCGATCCAGGAAACGGAGATACAGCCGTTTTTGTGAAAAGTGGTCAAAAATTTCAAAAAAAAAATTTCTCGTTTTGTATACCTGAAGGCCTCCTCTATCAGCTGGTTTTGAAAATTTTTCGTTTTCGCGGTTCTTCCACGAGATATCGCAAAAATGAGTCGCGGATGAGAAAGGGCCCACTTTGTCGATATACCATGTTTTCAACGCATTTTCCTCTGTACGACTGAAATCCTCGAGAATTGAAAGGGCCCACTTTGTCGGTACACCTATTTTACTGCATTAAAAAAAAAAATCTGGACTACTTTACATAGTGATCAATCAAAAAATTTCATTAAACCCCCCAAAAAAAGGTTTTATCCGCAAAAAACATTTCTGAAACTTTAAAATGCGTTTTTCTCGAAATTTTGATTTTTCAACTTTTTAGTTTATCAATTTTCAAAAATTCATAAAAAATCGAAATTTTCACCTAAAGACCTCGGATTTGCGTCATTGTGACCGGAATTCATCCTACTATTGCCCACTGGTCTTAACTCCATACCGACAGAATGGGCCCTTTCGATATGGAGGTACACATATGTTGACCACATATAAATCATCATTCAACTTATACCCCCCCCCCCTTTCCTGGAAGAAAAGCATATCATTTTCAACTTCTAGAGCACTTTTTCGTACTCGGATTGTACCTAGACTATTACGAAATTTTAGCAAATTAATTGAAATTGCCAGCATATAGGTGATTTTTCGAATCAATAATGAGGAAGGGAGTCGGGTACCTTATCTAGACGTCAGAAATGGGTGGCGAAATTCATCAGTATTCTAATTTTTAAAAATACTTTCAATTACAACTTGCTTCGATCAAGCACCTTAATAGGTACCTACGTAATACCAAGCAAGTAATGTAAGTAAGTAAGTAAATATTTTTACTCATCACACATGGCTAATGCGATAGGGAAAGATAGTATAATATTTCAAGCTTAACTAATAACAACGAATCCTTAAAAATTCTTCTTATTTACCATTCTCAGAAATATCTAGAATTTTATTACACAGAAATCTATCAATATTCGACCTAAATATTTGATTATCCGAGCAATTCTATTATTCGTATCGATTTCCGACAAATGCATTTGTGCATTTTCACCACCACTTCGACGATCAAATCGATAAATTCGTCGTATAAGAATATCGTATATCAAACACCTCGTCTTTTTTTCATTCGCTCGTAATAAATACTCGAAGCATTACGAGCCAATACGTGAATTAGAATACCTAGTAATGTTGTGAAATTTCATCTTCACCTCTTCACCGTATTGAAAACTTTCTTCGAAATAAAAATAATATTAGTTTCAATGAAAATAAAGCCGCGTTGATTTATCGCCAATGGAGCGATTAACTAATTAACGAGTTAATTATCTCAATTAGATTATTACCTATTTTTGTTATTATTGAATGATAGTGGCAAAATTTCGGGAAATTTATAATAAGCGTGGAATTCACGATTATACGCGTGATAGGTACACGTTTTTACGAAATATATCAATCGACGGTAAATTATTTTTAATGTGTTTTGATTGTTTTAGATGAAGAATTGCTCAGCGATTGTTACGATTTGATTCGAGCAGGAAGTGTTTCTACAGCTGATGCTATCGCGCTGGCGATGCTGTATCTCGTCATACATCCCGACGTGCAGCATAAAATGTGTAAAGAAATCGATGAAAATATTGGACGAGAAACTTCGCCCACTTTGGAAGATAAGAATAAGTAGGCGTTTACTTTTTTTTTTTGAAATTGATTTGGCACTTTTTCGTTCCCCCTGTTAGTCAGGTCTCAATTGTACAAAAAAAAGTTTCCGCGCGAAATTCTTGTTAAAATTGATTTTATGATTGATTTTTGTTCTGGGAACTAAAACAAAGAAATTAGGGCCCCTTTTTCCCTCTCGCTTTCCCCAGGGTCCACCCCTCAACATTTCAAACGCGTGTATTGCCTTATCTATGGGTCGTAGTGAAAAAATTTTCAAACAAAAGTTATTTCTCAGCACCTAATGTACATTTTCATTCCTCAACAAAATCCATTTTGGAGCAACTCCTGCCCCCCACATTTTAAAATAAAACAGTTTTCAGAAAACATCAAAATCACGTTTTCTTCATTTTCAGCGAAAAGTTTCAGAGATACGGCAAAATTTGTAACCACAAAAAGTATTCAGAATGAATTTCCTTTCCAACGAGCTTTATCACGATCATTTTCACCAACTTTTCCCGACAGGGTGGATCTCTCCCCCTCCCCCTTATCTCAAAAGTTGGACCCACGAAAAAAAATTGAACGATTTTTGTTCTTCGATATCTAATGCATAATTTCATTTATTATCGGAATTCATTTTGGAGCAAATTCTGTTCGTGGGTCCAACTTTTATGAAAACGAGGAAGGGGGAGAAGTCCACTCTGGCGAGAAAAGTTGGTAAAAACTGTCGTGATAGAGCTCATTGGAAAGGAAATTCAATTCTGAATACTTTTTGTGATGACAAATTTTGTCGTATCTCCGAAACTATTCGTTTAAAATGAAGAAAACGTGATTTTGAGGTTTTCTCAAAACCATGTTTTGTTTCCAAATTTGGGGGAGCAGGAGTTGCTCGAAAATGGATTTTGATGAGAAATGAAAATGTACATTAGATGCTGAGGAATAACTTTTGTTTGAAAATTTTTTCATTACGACCCATAGATGAGGCAATACACGCGTTTGAAATGTTGAGGGGTGAACCCTGGGGAAAGGGAGAGGGGAAAAAAATGCATACAAGCCTGATTTCTTTGTTTTAGTGTTTAGAACAAGAATCAATCATAAAATCAATTTTAACAGGAATAGCGCGCGGATGTACGATTGAGACCTGACTATGTTTCAAATATTTGATGACGAAGCAATGTTTTTATAAAAAAATTTCAAAAAGAAATTTCTGACAAATTCTGAGATGAAAGTGTTCAGTTTCGAAGTCAAGAGACCAAAAAACAGCCAAATTTGTAAAGTAAAATTTCAAAAGCCTGGAAATGTGAAAATTTTAATGAAAAATTGTAGGATGCTTTAGAAAAAAAACTCTCGAAGTATTTGAATGGGAAATTAATTATCTCTGGATTTTTCTGTTGTGTGTGCTTGTGCCGTAGAAATGAAAGGTGAGCTTAAACATGCTCTTAATCTTTCACCGGAGGATCCCAATCAACCATGACCACTGTGCTATGGCATGGCATGGCACAGTTACGAGTTACCTATTCATTCCCCAAAACAAAACAAAAATATGGTAGGAGGAATCACCCAAACTTTTAATTGACCAAGTAACCAAGTAGGTATTAGAAATCATCGACCTTTTTTTCTTTTTCTTTTTTTTGGAAAAACTACCGTATTTAGAAAAATTGTCATTTCAAAAAAAACGTCAAATTTCTCAGAAAATCGACCAAGTTTTGTGAAATTTTTCTAATAATCGTTCAAGATTTGAAAATTATATTTTGGAAAATTTTTTAGTTTTTAAAAAAATTGATCATCCTAGTTTTTAAAAAAAATAGTCATCCTCGTTTTGGAAAAATTTATTGAAATTAATAGAAAATTGTCCAAGTTTCAAAAATAGACCAATTTCTTAGAAAACTTACTATGTTATGAAAAATTTTATAGTTTTTAAAAAAATTCTTCAATTTTCGAGTAATATTATAATTTTTTTGGGAACCGTGCAAGTTTGAAAAAAAATTTCCAAGTTACAGTGGAGGCAAATTAGCATCATTTGGAGGAAAATTTGCCTAGCAAAGATTTTATTCTGTAAAGTTGTTGAGAGTGGTTCCCTGAATAACCCCAAAGAAGTTTTTTTTGTTTCCCTTCCCGTTACCACTTCACAGACCTCAGGCTAACTTTTTTAGGGTGTGAGGGGGGGGGTTACCCCTCAAAAAACGAAATTTTCACATTAACTCCTCAGGGTTTGATTTTAGGATAAAAATAGTTCAGTACTTTTTTGTTTTACACTCAATTTCCAACATTTTTTGTTTGAACAATTTTTTTGTACAACCGTTAGCAGGAGAGATAGAGTCCTGAAGGAAGGGGGTAATAGGTATAACGTATAAAATCGTACTAAATTGTATGTTTTGGACATGAAAATAGTAGTATTATGTAAATTTATGGAATAAATATTACTTTACACCCCCCCCCCCCTCCCCCTATATAAGCCCACCTCACCTTATTCATTTATTTTTATTTAGCAGAAGGAATATGATTGAAGGGTGAGGTGAGATGATACACAGGAGGGGTGGAGGGTCAAGAAGAATTTTTGACTTTCTACCCCTCCCATGTGTCCACTCCACCTCACCATTTTAATGCCCAAAACATACAGTTTAGTACGATTTTATACCTATTATCACGTTTTCAAATAATAGCTTTCCCCAAATCCCCTTCCTTCAGGGCACTCTATCTCCTTTACTAGTGGTTGTACAAAAAAAATGTTCATACAAAAAATGTTGAAAATTGAATGTAAAATAAAAAAGTACTGAACTATTTTTATCCTAAAATCAAACTCTGAGGAGATATTGTGAAAAAACTGTTTTTCGAGGGGTTATCCCCCTTAAAAAAGTTAAAAAGTAGCCTGAGATCTATGGGGGGCAACTCTCTGGGGTTATTCAAGGGACCCCTCTCTACAATTTTCCAAAATAAAAGCTTTGCTAGGCAAAAATGTTTTTTTTTTCTAATTTACCTCCACTGTTATGGAAATTTCCAAATTTTTAAAAAATTGAACAAGTTTTAATAATCATCCATTTTTTTTAGAAAAGCGACCACGTCTTGATAAATTTTACATTTATTGGAAAAATTATCGAAAATTCTGAAAATCGTTCAGTTTCACGCAAATTCAGGAAAATTCTCTAAATTTTGGGAAATTGCCCAAATTTTTTGAAACTCGTTCGAGTTTTTGGAAAATTATTAATTTTTTGGGAAAAAATCGTCCATATTTTGGAATATGAAATCGATGTCGTTCACAAAATTTCTTACGTGAGATAAAATTATGCGAGGAAGACTGAAAATTATGACAAGGGGAAAGCTCTTTATTTGTGAGATGAAAATGTCTCGAAAGTTCGAGTCGTGTAGTTCTGCCAATGTGGTCTGTTTTCTTCATCATTTTACGGTTTTATTCCGGTTCTTTGTTTTCAACGTGAAAAATAACGTGAGAATGACCCATTTTTTTTAAAGGGTTAAAATTACGTATCAGTCGAATTATTCCATTACGTAGTTTATAATTTCGTGAAATTACGAAATTCTCATTATGACGTAATGGAATAAAACCAAAATCTAATTAGCAATCACACCACTTTGAAACCTCGAATAAATGCCAAAAAATTGACCTTTACAACATTGTAGGCATTCAATTAAAAATCACACGTTTTAATCATATTTTATTCATAGATTGCCTTACGTTGAAGCTGTGATAGCAGAAAGTCTACGTATCAATCCTATAGTGCCATTCACAGCTCCTCATCGAGCCACCGAAGAAACCGAATTCTACGGATATATTATTCCGCAAGTAAGACCATAAAAAATTATCTATCAATCAATTACCTATTTCTATCTAAATTTAGGTATAATTCGATATTCTAATTTTTTTCAAATTTTTTACAGAATACCGTTGTAAAAGTTTCACTTTGGACATTATTCAGAGATCCAAAATTATGGGATAGTCCAGACACCTTTAAACCAGAAAGATTCATAGTGAATGGGGAATTCGTCAAATACCCTTATCACTTGCCATTCGGATTAGGTGATTAATTAGCTTTAATTTTCACAATGCGATGATATAAAGATCATTAACTAGGTACTCAAAACACGAGCGAAAATTTATTTTTATTCGAACGACCTCGAAAATTATTTGAAATTTGATAATGCTATTCGAGCGTTGGCGAATTTTTTTATCTCATTATGGCGGGGTTTTTTAAATTTGCTTTAAATAGATCAGTTTGCATCTGAAACATTAATTTTCGAAAAAGGAGAATTCTAAAGCACGACTAACATGAATGAGTTTAAAGTGCATAGGTACCCATCATTAAGCATTTAGGTACCTATAGATATTTATATTTATAAATAGGTAATCAAGATATGATAAAATACGAGTAACCAAAATTTGAAAAATATCACGTGATTAATTTTTAATTGCAGGTAAAAGATCGTGTTTGATGGAAGTTATGGCGAGGAATATGATATTTTTGTACATGGCTTCGTTTTTCCAAAAATTCACAATACATCAGCCTTATAACGAGCCTTACCCATCTACTGATTCAGTTCAAGGATCTGTAACGGGGCCTCAGCCATTCAAAGTATTGATTAAACGTCGAGTATGATTATTTATGTAATTAGATTGGTTTTTTTCGATAAGAAATTTGTAATTTTGCAGAAATAAATATTAATATTTTTTATCGATACGAATTTTGTAATAGTTTTTTAAACAATAAAATAAGAAACCCGAATAACGGTTCAAATTCCTTGTAATTTTACGAGATAGATGATTTTTTTTGGAATTGAATTGTTTTTAGGCAAGAGTCGAATGATAATAATAATTATTGAGAAAAATATCTATTTTTGATTCTAAGGTCAGTAGGTTGGTGATTTATTTTTCGTTGAGATTTTTTATGATTTCTACGTGTGAAGGAGAACGCAATTTTTTTTTACAAAAGTCAATACCTACCCCAATTTACGATTTCACATTTGATGAAAAAAATATTGAGTAATTTCTTAAGCAGGTACCTAGATAATTATATTTTAATAGATGATGTAGAATTCTTCACAGAAAATAAAAGTAAGCTTAATTTAATACAAAGAACTAGGTACCTATTTATATTAATTTTTTTAAATATGGCACAAATTCCTCGTATTTTTTGAAAAAGACGCTCGAGTATTCACAATGCTAGGCCTACAGCTTATGGATTACTTAATGGAGATAGTATAGCATAATCTCGATCGTACGTATTAATATACAAGTATAAATTTTTAATTACAGCATCTTTGACGATATCATAGGCTGACTTTTCTACGTAAATTTTTTGATTATTGAGGGAAACAACATATCCATAGGTTCCCTGTACGCCAAATAATTTCACTCTCGTCCAATTTTTAAATTCTACGCAATTTGTGCATTCATCACGTCTAGCATCGGTGAATGCATTATTCAGTAAAATACCAGTGACTGATATGACGATGGCAAACAACAAATTCCTGGAATATTTCATTTTTGAAGTCAGTGAAATATGATTTCAAATTGCAGATTTCTATCCTGGAAAATTAGTGACTTGTTACTGAGAAAGTGGCAGCATTTTGGAAATAAATAATGGAAAAAATTAAGAAAATAAATCACTTACTTATATCCTATTTCTGAAATGTTGGAAGTAGACAGGGTAGAAATTCTTGTTTGATTAGAGGGAAATGTTTTTCAATGATTTTACGTGTTTCGAGCTCTTTAAGACTAGAATAAGAAATATACGTAGAAAAAAATATACCTACTTTATTTAAATTGTTTACCTAATAGAAAATTTAATCAAAACTGATCTCATCAGTGGTACTCTCTCTTTTATAAATAAGTGAAAATTATCGAAAATCATTGAGAAACAGTCAGAATTGCAGCACAAGAGAAAATCAGAGAAAAAATTTTCAATGAAAACAAATCAGTGAAAATTCACTGAAAAGTCAGTAAAATTTATGAAATTAGCAGAAAAATCAGTGAAAATCTTTGAAAAATCAGCGAAAATTCGCTGAAAATCAGTGAATTTTTCTGATTTTTTCCTATGCTGCAATTGTGACTGTTTATCAATGACTTTTCACTGATTCAGAATGAGAGAGTAGTTTTTGGTACACCCATCATACCATTAAATTTTTGGTACCTAGCGAGTTCTGCCCTGCAAGAATTAAAAATTGTTTTCAGTGAAAAAGTTACTGAGTTCCTGATTTTTTAGAGTAAAAGCAAAAAAACACCGATGACCTCAAAATTTTTCTATCAAGAGAACTATCCCAACCGGCAGTAAAATGTTGAGCCCAAACAAAAATAGTTTGAAAGTACCTACATCATAAAAAAATCCCATATTCAAAATATCAAATTCTGAAGTTCATTCCTCAAATTTTGTCAAATTTTTGAAGTTTCAAAATTATCGTACCCCATCACCCTGCAAAAATGAAAATTTAATACAATCAACGAAAAAAGTTACTGCTGGAGTATTTTTCACTTTTTTCACAAAAAATTTCTGCCAAAAAGTATCTAGACTTGACTCGCCAGTTACGAATTTAGGAAAAGTGTGCTTTAATCGATCAAATAATTCACCAACATGGATAATCTGGGTATTTAGCTGCCAATAAGGTTCATATGGACCATTTTTACAAACTTTTCTTTAGTGCTGAGAAACAGGCCAGAGGAGAGGCGGATGCAAAAGGTGCATTTGCACCGTGCCCACAAATGCCTTAGAAAAACTACCTAATAAAATAACAAGAAAAATAAGCCAAAAATTCACATTTTCTGGCCAAAATTTCAGTTTTTTCAAAATTTTACCATTTTTACCCTTGCTTTGCTCGGGCTACAGTATGTTCCATATATTCAGAATTTTTATTCGATTTTGACCCAAAAACGAAAAAAATTTACCCTTTCCCTTCGTCTCAAAATATCACTTCAGATCCACGCTCGAGTTTCCCAAGTAATGTTGAGAAATTGGTCCCAAAATTTTCTGAATGCTCTCCAAAATGTCTTGAAACTGCTTTCAATCGATTCAGGAGATCAAAAATAGGGTAGGTATAAACCAAATTTCAGCTTTTTTCGTTGATTGGATCAATTTTTCATTTTTAAAGAACAATGAAGTACTTAATTTTGAAACTTCAAAAATTCGCCAAAATTCGATAAATTAACTTTAGCACCTGAAATGTTGGATATGGGTTTCTTTTATGACGTACCTAGTACCTAGGTACCTACCTACTTTCGATTTAATATTATTTCGGTCCAAAATTTTATTGCCAGTTGGGATACCATCCATTGTGAGTAAAAAAGAAAGAAAAAAAAGGTAGTCTTCGAATTCGAAAAACAAATTTTAAACACACAAAAAAAACATATCCACTTAAAACGGAAAAATATTTTGAAAAAATAATAAGAAACAAAAAATGAATAGACAAATTAAATTAAAAAAATCTCCTATTAAAAACCTGATATGCAACATCAACATCATCGAAAAAAAAGTCTCAAGTACTCGATAAATTTTTATACCTTGAGAATGCAATACCAATGCTTTATGCATATCCATTGGTGAGGAAAAATTGAAAAAATTGACCATAAAAAGAAAACATTGAAAAAAGTCTGAAAAAAATAAAACAATTGAAAACAATCATGCATGTACCCAGTCATGTAGGTATCGAAGGAAACGAAGAAACAGACGAAGCCGCAAAATCAGCCGAATACCCCTCCCCCACAACCTCCTAAATCCGAACGAAATGAAAAATACGCTCACCCAAATCCAACTCAAAACTTGGCAAAACTTATGGAATACTAACGTAAGACTAATAACAAATTCCATTTTCATAAAAAAATCCATAACCATTTATACCTTTGAGCCCCCAAAACCAACTGCCAATTTTGTAATTCAGAACCTATCACCAACCAACACCTCCTCTTTCACCATCCTAAGCCCAGTATAATAGAATTTAATGAAAACAAATTTTTTTCCAAAAGATTAAATCATTCAAAAATGAGGTAACCTACAGGTAAAAAAATCAAAACATTTGAAAATCAAGGATTAATTACATTTTTTCCAAATTTAAATACGTATTTTTGTTGGTTTTAATTAAAACTCACCTGAGAAACGTACCTAATCAATCAATGATAATCCAGCTACAAAATAAGCCGAGTACGTTGAAAGAACTAATTACAATTACATGAATAGAAGTTCATATTTAGACCTGAAATTTATTTTTCATTTATTTTTAAAGTTGTGCATTGAGCAATTTCTTCCATCACGGTGGAATAGGCAGGGGTGAAGTGGAGAAAGGCCAGAGGCATTTTCAAGGTTGCTTATGATATAAAATTGATAGATAAATTTATCGACGATAAACAATAAAAAAGATAAATTGAGATAATTTTAAAATTTCTGAAAATCTCGAACCTATGTTTTAAAAATGTTCAAAAGTTACAACCAATAGATCGACACACTCTCTCCCATAAAATACCCCCTCCCCTCCCCTCAATCCCTAGTAAAAATCCCAAAACCGTATAGACAGTGATTTATTGCTATCAGGAAAGTTGTACTTTATTCAACCACATTATACAACATAACATGAACTACATAATGTAAATGAAAAGCTTACACGTAATATCATACACATTCTAATTGAGAAAGATTTTTCGTAGATAAATAAAAAAGTACAAAATAGTTAACATGAAATTCAACTATTTCTTATAGAAATACACACTCGTAGACTTTTTTACGTATAATTTCCTATCCAGATGTGCTACAATTCGAAATTCAAGTTTTTTTGATTCGTACAGTAAATTATTTATAAATACAAAAGCGCCAAAAATAAAAGCTAACAAATAAAAACGCTTTGTGACGATAAATTAAAATAAATTAATTTCAGTCTTAAAGTGCGAGAAAAATTTACAACAATGTGGCTAAATTAAAAAATAATAATTATCACGTAGGTATATATTTAAATTATTAATGCAATAATCAACATGTACATATATCAATGATATGAATGGTCGTTTGAAATTTTTTTTATCCTACCATTGTACTCGAAGCAGTGCTCAATTAATTTAACAAAAAAAAAAAATCGTAACAAAATAGATTTCACATGAAACTAGGTAGGTAAGAATGTCATTGAATGACTCATCGAAATAATTTTTTTTCAAGTTTAAATTTTTTCAATATTCAAATTCTACATTTACGAGCAACCTGGCAATAAAAACTCAATTAAAATCGAAAGCTTCTAAAAAAAAAAGTAAATGATTGCGATTTTTTACATCGTGCAAGATGAAATAATATTCCTGTACAGTATTCGTTGCCAAGCAATTTTTTCAGTGTTGAAATACACACACTGATCGTATTTACAACCGAAATAATTAAACCATAGGTAACAAACGTTGGCTGAATAGTAATAAAAATAAATAAATACCTAGATACAAGAAATGATCAACAAATTATCATCAACGAATCATTAAAATACTAATCGATTAAACACGTAAATGAAAAATAAACGTTATTGTTAAAACGAAAAAACGTTATCACAATAGACAAAACAGGGCGATATTGTTGTTTAAAAAAAAAAAAAAAAAAACGTGAAAAATCGACGCCAAAACTTCAATTTATTAAAAACGCTCAAAAGTACTGGAAGACTTATGAGAAAATCAGTACCATTGCCTTCGATTTCACGTTTCGCGACCAAATTTTTATTAATTTCATCGATATAAAAAATTTCAAAAATTCACCAATTCTTGAAATAACAAATTTTTTTTAGTAATCGAGGTAAGTATTCGCTAATAACGATATAAATTAATTTATGCATCGACTAACAAATAGTATTGCTTATGGGATTTTTTTAATAACAATATTTACATTAAAAAATAATATAGGTATATCAAACAATATCAACAACGTAAAAATCAATAGGTAGGTACATGGTTGACATCAGGTAATTACGTATTGCTGGCGAGTGTATCGATTTCGATTCTTGTGCCTTTATTCGTATTTGCACGAATGACAGCATTGGACTTGGTATCTTCGCAGGTTGCACATGTTCAAGGTTTTTACATTCTGACAATATTTACTCTGGTCTTTGCACTCGTTCGCTGTAAGTAAACTTTATAAGATTCATAAATGAGTTATTTAAAATTTTAATCGAGATGAATAAATTGATTAGTTTTTTTTTTTGGTAGGGATTAGATATACTGCTTACCTTCTGCACAACTAATCCCTCGACAGGTTCGCATTACCGCTGGTCTTGGCAGATCTCTGCAGGCAGTACCGGCTGGCTTTTTTGTACCGTACCAAACGCATTGCAGGATTCTGTATTTGACTCCTTCTTTATCGCAAGATGCATAGCACTGGAAAAATTTAACAGCATTTTTGAAATATTTTGGGAAAAAATTCCAGAGGTCAGGGTTGGGGGAAATCGTTTTGATCCTTTATTTTTTTAATTTGGAGGGAGGTAGGATAGTTGGGAAGTTACCTGGACTTTGAAAAGACCTGCTAAAAGTTATACTACCTGAATCTAACCTGATATTTTTCAATTCGACATTAAAATTTGACTATGTTCAAAAAAAATTTAATTCTGAAAATGGTCTTAGAAGTAATCAAGATTGTCCCAAAAAATTCTGTGAGGGGCTGAGAATTTGAGAAAAAATAAAAAGTCAAAATTAAATGAAAAAATTCAAGATCAAGACAGATAATACATGCATACAGGGTGTTCCTAGAACCGCACGCCGCCGAGCCCACGCCGCCGCCGCCGGTGAAATGTGGACGCCGCCGCTTTGAGCCAAATTACTCGGCGCGCCGCTGGCAGCCGCCGCCGATAACAATCGGCGGCGTCAGTTCGGCGTGGAGTTTTTTTACTTTTTTTATTACAGAAATATGAAAAAATACATTTTTTCGCTTTTATATCAAGCAATATTTTTCAAAAAATTTCGCCCTCGCTTCGCTCGGGTACTATTTTCATCATTTTATTTTAAAAATTGATGATTTTTTATTGATTTTTCAGTCAAAAATCACTGATTTCTCAAATAATCCCCAATTTGTTTAGAAAAATCAATAATTCTGACTGAAAGATCTGTAAAAAATGACTGATTTGAAATTTGACCCCTTGACCCTATTTTTTTTTATAGGAAATACCGTTTGAAGTTTGATCAGCATATTTTTTCGGGCAGATCACGAAAAAAATGGTAAAAAATTCCATCACCAAAAGATTTCTCTCAATCTGTTTTTTTTTTTTTGTTGCACATTTCGTTTACAATTTTCATAACTTTTGACACTTGAAGTCGATCTTCTGAGGAAAGGAAGGATTCTATAAAAATGAATAGAACATCAATTGAAGAGCCAAAAATTTCCTTTATGTCGAGCTCGATTATCTAGCTTCTTCTTGAATAAGAAAAAATAACTTTTCGAGCTATTTTAATTGAAAGTTTAGAATTCAACTTATTTTATTATAAATCTGAAAAACTAAGCCTCACAAGAGAAAACCAATTCGATTAATGGGGGAAAAAGGAGGTTTGGTTTTTGAAAAATTATCAATGAAATGAAAAAGGTTGAACTTTCAGTTGAAATATCTCAGCTTTTCACACAAAAACTAAGAAAATATTCAACAAAAAATTCAAAAAATGTTGAAAACATTTTCGGTGATGGAATGTTTTATTATTTCTTCCATGATCAGCGCGAGGAGTTCCATAAAAATCACCCATTACATTTCAAACAGCATTTTAAAAGTTTGAAAATGATGGCCTGAGACAAAGAACCGCATGGCGCCGCTCCTGCGCCGCCGCCGCCGATAAAATGCAGACGCCGCCACTTTGAGCCCAAATATTCGGCGCGCCGCCGGCCGCCGAAGAAAAAACCCCAAACGCCGCCGCCGAGAAAAAGACTGTCGGCGTGCGGTTCTAGGTGTTCCACGAATCTTCTGTCAAACGTATAACCGGGTGCCACTAAAAAAAACTTGAGATGAACATGTTGCCTATTTTGAAAATAGAAGGGGCAAATGGTATTTCTAAAAAAAAACACTTTAAAAATTTTTTCAAGCATGGGAATGGATAGTACTTTCAAAATTGAACAAATTTTCACTTTTTGACGTTTTGCCTAACTTTAAAATTGAAGGGATTACAAAAAAAATTCTCAAAACATGAATTGATCAACGGAATGGGTAGTACGCTGAAAACTGAAGAAATTTTGTCCTGTAGACTTTTTGCCTAACATCAAAAATGAAGGGGCTATGGGTCATTAAAAATTGAGAAAATTTGAAAATTTTTTCAAGCCCATTCATTTTGAATGACTCTTAGCCCCTTCATTTTCGATGTCAGGCAAAAAGTTTACAGAACAAAATTTCTTCAGTTTTCAAAGTACTATCCATTCCCTTGATCAGTTCATTTTTTGAGTATTTTTTTGCAGCCCCTTCAATTTTAGAGATAGGCAAAAAGTCATAAAGTGGAAATTTGTTTAGTTTTGAAAGTACAATCCATTCCCATGCTTGAAAAAATTTTTAACGTGTTTTTTTTTAGAAGCACCATTTGCCCCTTCAATTTTCAAAAAAGGCAATATGTTCATCTCAAGTTTTTTTTAGTGGTACTTACCCGGTAATATCAAAAAAAAAAAAAATTGACGGATGATTCATGGAACACCCTGTAGATAAGAGTAAAAGAAATTTAAAAATGCTTAACAAACAATCAGTATGCTCTCTAAATCTGAATCAGTCAAATTTGATTGAAATTTTGCTTTTATTAATCAGTAAAATAGAATTAATTGAACATTGGTAATTTTTCACTGATCTTTTGGTCAAAAATTACCAATTTCTCAGTCAATTCCCAATTTGTCAAAAAATATCAGTAATTTTGACTGAAAGATCAGATGAGAGGAATCACTGAGATAGATTTATTTTATTGATTCAAAAAGGTGGAATTTCACCAAATTTGACAGAATTAGAGAGTAAGTAATATATTTATTCCAAAAATGGATCGATTAAAATACTTACTGAGCCAAGCGAGGGAGATTTTTTTTGAAAAATCATATTGCAAAGTAAAAAATGAATTTATTTTTGACATTTTTAAAATGAAAAATCTCCTTGTTGAGCTTAAAAAGGGGGCTCGAGCCCTCTGAGGAACTCCCTTGGGTTTGTTCGTGCAAAAAATTTGAATCCAACGGGAGTAAAATTTGGGCCAAACATAGGTGTACCGAGAGAGAGGCTCAGGGACTCGAACGCATCTTTAAGCTAGGCAAGGAGATTTTTTATCATGAAAATGTCAAAAAGGACATTTTGCTTTTTAAACATGGTTTTTCAAAAATTGGATCAGTTTTTATTTTCATTTTTCATTGAAAATTAACGAATAATGATCTTTCACCGAACTTCCGGTCAAAAATCACTGATTTGTCAGTCCATTTCCAAATTTCCAAAAAAATTGACTTTCTCAGTTAGATTTAGTTCAGTGATTCATACAGGTAGAATTTCAGTAAAATTGACTGATTTGGATTTTAAAAGTAGGTACATTGATTGTTTATTCAAAAAATTTCGGAACTTCAAATTTTTTTGCTCAAATTTGTATATTTGAGCCTGGATACTGAAACTACCCTTAGGAGTCAAAAATTGATTTTTGAGTTGAGGTTCCTTCTTGATTCTATTTCTTCTGAAAAGCCCAAATTCGGTGTCAACTCAAAAACCAATTTTTGACCCCCTAAGGGTGGTTTTTATATCCAGGCTTAAGGCTTATAAAGTATGTATTTTTTGCCTACTGAAAATACCCAGATTATGGTATAACGCCATTGAAATGATAGGTTACTCAATTTTTTAAATCAAATTTTGAGCAAGCTCTCATTTTTGCTCGAATTCTCGGCTCCCTTTTTCACATACTCGTAATTTTTGAGTGTGCTTATCAATGGAGCCGAAACAAAATTATATTGTAAGTACATACGTCCAAAAAAATCCATCAAAAATTTCAGGTGCCAAAGTTCATTTTTCGAATTTTGGTAATTTTTTTTAATTAAAAAATTATCCCATGGTGCAGCGAAAGTGTAAAATATGAAAATTTGACCTACTCAAGAAAAATGTCTGAATTTTGATATAGGTACCTACCATCTCCCAAATCGATTAAAAACGGTTTTGTTTGGAATTTTCTAGCATTGAAAAAAATCCCATAAAGTGGTGCATTCGAATTTTCCCTTCCACAAACTCGAATCATCCATGTCGAAAGTTTGTTGAAAATTGTTTGTCGGAGAAAAATATAAATTTGACCTAGAAATTACAATTTCATTAAGGACCCCTGAAAAACTGAAATTATTTTCAATTTTTCATGTTTTTTTTTGTATGTACATAAGTACCTAGAAATATTTTAAAACCAAGAAGGGAGGGTAGGAGTGAAATGGTGGGATTTTACTTCGGCTTTTTGAAGTTTAGAGCCCCATGCTACTCTTTTTAGCTATCCTTGCATTCTCCTTTCGAACAAAAAAGGCAAAACGATTACCTTTAGTCATCATATCCCAAGAAATTTTAAATTCTTACTTCAGTCCAATCACCAACTTTCCAAGTTCCTTTGCAGAGGTCATTATAACACTCTTGCTTAGTGATTGGTTTTTCGGAGGCTTCACATAGTGCATCAGGAACTAACGTACCATTGGCTAATTGACAAAATACGTCTCTTTTTTGCATGGCTATTTAATTGAAAAAAAATTGATAAAGAAATTTATTATGTGTTTGAGCTTTTTTTCGTTTTAAATTGGTGTTTTTTGAAATTTTCATTTTCATTACCAGTATTCCATGCGAAGCACCGAGACGAATTGCAGTCCTGCCAATCTTTGGTTATCCAATGGGGACATTCGTTCGTATCGCATTTTTGAATAGTGATTGGAGTAGGTAAGCCTGCATCTTCGCAGAGGTTACTTTCAACGTTCTGAGTTATATTGTTTACCTTGACCATGCAATGAGCTGCTCTGATCTAAAGAAGATATAATTTCAAAAAAAAAAGATTAAATAAGTATCTCTTTCAGGTATTGAAATTCATTTACAAGGGTACATTTTTACAACCCATTCTTACCGATCAAGCCGAAATTTGGCTCATAAAAAGGGTATGTTACAGATACTTCAGTACCAAATTTTGAGCTGCCGAAGTTGATTATAACGCTTTTTGGAGCAGTTTCAGTGCACTGGAGAAAAGCCAACTTCTGCTGAAAGGTTCAGATTGACTCGAAAATGATCGAAATCAATTCGAAGAGTCGATTTTTATAAATTATTTTTCTGATTTTTGCCTCGTGACATAGGATTTTTATGAAAAATTGGCATAATTATCCATTCGCCAAAAATCGAAAAATCAACTCCGGCAGCTCAAAATTTACGTAATTCTGGAGGTGTGGGTATCTGGGTAACATACCATTTGATAGGCCAAATCTTAGCCCAATTGGCGTAAATGAATTTCTACATTACCTACCTGGAAACCAGTTCCTCCACAAGGCGGTGAACAGTTTGACCAAGAAGTTATAAACCATTCGAATTTAACGTTATCACGTTCCCCTGAAATACAGCAAATATTTTTAAGTTGGATGAAATTTTTTATTTCAGGACATGGCACAATAATTAATTTTTATTTACAAGTTGGAAAATTCATAAAAATGTAAAATTACAGGAAAAAATTCCAAAAATTTTTGATCAAAATTTGTATAGTTACGAAAAAGTTAAATTTTTGTTGAAAATTTGTAAAATTTTAAAATATGTGCTAGAAAATTGTTGAAAATTTGCAGACCCACGATCAGTAAAATTAAAAAAAAATTAATTTCACCCTCCTTCCTCCTTTACCTCAAATCCAACTATTTTCAAACTTGAAACAAAATTTTTAGAAACAGGGAAAATAAAAAAATGTGAAAAATCATAAAATTGAAAAAATTTTAATTCTTTTTCAAAAATGGCTTCAATGTGGATTTTTTAACCCCTTCCTCTCAAAAAACTTTGGCATGTAATTTTCATACTTTCACCATTTTTTAACGAGTCTTTTAAAATCGTTGATTTTCCATAAACAACTCTCTCCGGTCATTTTCCAAAATTCAGAAAAATGCTTTCTGAGTAGGTACCTATAGGTGCATGTTTTTTCAAAAATTGGGAGGGTTAAAATATTCAGAAGAAATAAACGGGTTGCCTGTTACTAGATCATTCAATTTTTTGGTGAAAAAAATTCAAAATTCACTTTTCCATTTTTTCACTCCCCTCCCCCTCCCAAATACATTCTTTTGAAAAGACAAAAAAAATGAAAATATATGGAAAGTTGTTCCAAAATTGCAGATAAGTTTAACAAAGAATTGAAGAAAAAAAGGTGAAATGAACTGAAGCGAACAACTTTAAATTGAGATTCAAGGTTAATTATTTTTTTCTAGTTTGATTTTCCATAAACTCAAATTTTTATTGAAAATTCATGAAATATGGAAATACAAGACTCATTTTGGTATTTTCCAAGAAATTGATTAGAAAATAGGTCGAGTGATTTGAAATCACCAACATACTTAATCTCATCTTTCCAATTTTTGTTTGATTTTCAAAAAAGCAAGGCCAAAGCCTCCCTTGAAATTTTCTTACAAGGAAAACATCCCAACTAGTAGTAAAATTAACCCATATCCAGAATTTCAAGTGCTGATGTTTATTTTGGAATTTTGGAAAATTCTTGAAGAACCAAAATTACCCCATGAGTCTGCAAACGTCCAACACATTGAACTTTTATCCAATTAAGGTTCATAAAAAGTTGAAATTTAAAACACCCCATTTTTGACCTTTCGAGAATCACCGAAAGAAGTTTCGAGGCTTTCTGAAGCACCAAAAAATTTAAACAGTCTACAATTTTGAAAAAAACAACTTTGAAACGGACCTCTAGGTCAATTTTTATATTTTGCACTTTTGTAAGGCTATGGGGTGATTTTTAATTTTCAAAAATTTGCCCAAATTCGAAAAATGAACTTTGGCAATTAAAAATTTTTAATAGAGGGTTCTTTTTGGAGGAACTTTCGATCAATTTTCATTTTCTTTCAAAATTCTACCTACTGCAAATTGGGACACCTCCTTTGTTAGCGGAGTCTCAATTTCCAAACCATTTCACAAAATTTCAACTTTTTCATCTACCCCATTTCCTCAGAATTAAAAATCCTGTAGAAAATAAACTTCGAAAATTATCAATGTAGAAAATTATCACCTTTTCCCAGAATCATCGTAGTCCCAAACATATTCTCGGTCGTAGTTTGTTCAGCAATAACCGTATGTTTGACTTCATCGAAAACAGGTTCCTCCATCAGCATCCTCTGGCTTCTAATATTCTCGCTATGCTGAAACGACCAAAATCGCTACTCTTTTCATTAATAAAGAAGTACCCCCAATAAAAAAACAAATCAGCGGAAAAAACCGCCAAAAAATTTCCTTCAAAAAATTTAATCTGCGTCAAAACTATGGTTAAAAAAGGCCAAGTCCGAATAAACATTTCAAACGCGTTTAATCGAGTTTTAAATGAATTCGCGCGTCTTAACAGCTTAATGCCAAATCCAAGTACTGCCGAATTAATAAGACTCGGCTTTTATATGTTGGGTAGAAATAGAAATGTTCAACGTCTTTTTATCTCTACAACACTTGACAAATTCTCTGACCTAGATTTAAAGTTAAATGACATCTGTCAGAAGTAGAAAGAAAGAGAAAAAATCCAAGTTTTTTTCACCCTCTATTCTTTCTGTTTAGCACCTAATTACCAACTGGTAGCTGTTTGTGCTGGTTTGTAGTAAAGTATAAAAGAGTGTACTTGGAAGAGACGCCGCATACAAATAAAGCTCCTTTTCTTCTTAATTATTTAAAATTTAGCAAGCGGATAGTTAAATTTAATTATGAATTTTAATCCGCCAAAACTTGGCCTAGTAATTTAAGCCCTGTTTAAAAAGTTACAAAACTATTAAGTCGACACGTTCGAATATAAAAAAAGAATTGCATTTGGCGGTTAAAGCGTATAAAGGTAAATGCGTGAGAAAAAAAAATATCGTAAGCGATTAGTAATTTAAGCTCACCTTTAAGTTAATAAGAATACCAAAGAAATACGGTGTTAGGCGCGACCCCGATGAGGTACTGCTACCAGAAGGCAATAAAGAATCAACCATTTGGTGCTTTGTACCCTGTTAATAAAATACATTTTAAATTACATTCCGCTCCATGTTTTCTTCATTTTGGGTTTTTTTAACCTCTTTATTATGTGGAATTCGTGCACATGCGAATTACGGATTAAAAAATGTTAAATATTTTCTTTATTGCCGCTTAAATTACATAGCGTTAAGAAAGATGGGGAAATTCGATATTTTTGTTAGAAAAGCATAGGTACGAGGGTTTACTCGAGTGTTTTGTTAAACGGCTACATGGGTTTTTAAAAACATGCAAAAGCTATGTGATTGATGTCGAAATTCCACTCGAGGTTTTTTTTTTATTGAAATTCAACTCTTGGGAGAATCAAATGTACTTGAGGTTGATTTTCGTTTCAAAAGTGATCGATAATATGGAAATGGGTGATTTTACCTGATTTGCGACCATTTCGTTGGTCGTGGCGCCAACAGGAGGTAAGAATTTTGGAGTTGTTGGTTTCTTTTGAGTATATTTGCGCTGATTTTTCTCATATTCGGATAATCGTTCGTGGCTGATATCTTCGGACAGTTCGAAATTTGCTTTACCGGAAATTTCCATCGGAATGGCTAAAATTTGAAAATAAAATTGAGTAATTAACATTGAATTCATTGGTGGACAATTAACAGAAAAATAAGACAAAACGGCCCGAAAAAATTATTCGAAAGATGGCTCCGAGGTGATTTTTGAAATTCCTGAATTAGTTTGAGGCAGTGGCGTCATCACAATTTTTTTTGATTTTTCGAAGTGGAAAAAGGAACTGATTTTTTTCACCAGCTAAAAATGGGAAGGGGGTAAAAAGGGAGCAGTCTTCCGCACTTTCGTCTCAGATAGATCATAGAATTGAAATTTTTTCCCATGCCCGAGCGAAGCGAGAGCGAATTTTTGAAAAAATTGTATTTTCAATGCCCTAAAAAGACATTTTTTCATGTTTTAATGCTTTAAAAATCTCTATCTGATGTAAATTTATAAATACATATTATTTTTTTTGGGGGGCGGAATTTTTTCGGGGGGCTGCTCTCCCGGGCCCCTCCTTGACAACGTCTCTGGTTTGATTCTGAACTCAAAAATCGACCCTCGAGGATGAGAGTGAGACCTAACCCGAAATTTTTTCAACTAATTGAGAAAAATTCACATTGAAATGAATGTTTTAAGACACCGTGAATCTATCTGTGAGGTAATTTAAATCCTAAAAAACAAGAGTCGATTTTGTTGGGATGAAGTGAGACCAAATCTAGAAATTTTTCGCCAAATATTTTTCAATTATGGGCCATCTTTCTCAACCTAGAAAGTTGACTTTTGGTTTTGGGATTGAAATAAGCCTGGAAATGGATTCGAGGGGGAGGGGAGGTCAAAAATTATGTATTTCGATTCCCCACTCGATAAAATTGAAAATTTTTCAATGTTGCTTTGTTCCCCTACACCTCACCAAAAGTATACTTTTAGGTTGGGGGTCAAAATGATGCCAGAAATAGGATTTCTTTGCTACGAAAATCTCTTTGAAGGTATTTTCAAATTTTTTTCGAATTATTTTTTCTGTTTTCTTTCTCATATTTTTTTGTTGTGTTTTGCCTTTTAATTGAACTAAGGCTTATCCTCCTAGAAGTGAAAAATTTTGGAAAAAATATTTTTCAACTCAAAAAATTTGAAAAATTGAATTATAAATTTTTACGATATTTTATCAATAAGTACGTTGCCAGGAATACGAAAAAATTCTGTATTTTGAATTTGAGAATGAATTTTCAAAAAAATTGCATAATAATGTTGAGAAAAAAAAATATTTTTTCAAAATATTTTATCGGTATGTTGAAAAATTGAAAAAATCACCACTTCTCCGAAATCGAAAAGAAACTAACAAAGGGTTTTCTCTGGAAAGCTTGAAAAGGAAAGGTGGTCAAAATGGCCTTAGACTCAAAATTGAACGAAAGTAATCTAAAAAAAGTTACTCCTAATGTAAAAACTTGCAAATAAAATTTTGACTCGCAACCTACCCTCTCCTTCTTGAAATATTTTCCTCTATACATCGAAAATTTAATATTTAATTTTCATCTCTGGAAAAGGTAAAGGAAAACTTCAAAATTTTTAATTCATGGTTTTTTAAACTTTTAATTTATGGAAATTTTTTAAATTTTCAATTTACGGATTTTTATAAAAAATTATAATTTATGGAAAGGTTCAAAATTTTCAATTCATGAAAATTTTTTAGAATTTTCAATTTACATTTTTTGTTGTATTTTTTTATTTAAAAATTTAAAAAAAAAATTGGCAAACAAAATTTATAGGATGCTAACAACGCATGATTACGACTAAATTTTTTTCCTTCAAAACTTGGTCTTACTTTAACCTATAGGTATCATTTTTTTCAGAATGCAATAAAATTGCAACATTGAATGGAGTCAAAAAATCAAAAAATTATTTTAAAAAAGCATGTTTTTCAAACGTTTCATATCTGAAACACTTCAGCTTGAAATTTTCGAAACAGAATGAATATTTTCCAGAAAACATCCTAAAAAAATTATCCTTGGAAAAGATTTTCAAACAGTAATTAGCCATTAAATTTTTTTAAAATTTTATACGAAGCGTCTACTAAAATGGCAATGGCTCAATTTTCTAAATGAATTTCAATTGTTGAACTCATTAAAAACATTGCTTTACATTAAAAAACCGCATAAAAATTTTCAATTTCAAAAATAAATACTTTGGAACTGCATTTTTTTTCAAATAATCTATGACTTTTCGGGCAATAAAGTGAAGTTTTACCTGGATCGAGCTGATTATTATGTTTGGCAGATTCTTCCGAACTGGCTGGTAATTTTCCAGGTGGTGGCCTCACATGGACAATCAAATTGGAGGACGATGAACCAGCTAAAACAACACGAGATGGCATGAAATTTCAACGAACCAAAAATTCTTTCACAACATTCAAAAATAATATGGTACAGACCTTTGCAGGTAAAAGTAGCATTATCAGAATACGATAAAGTTTCTATCTTGAGAATACCTCTTTTCTTCAACACTCTGTAGTTACCATCGTTATGAATCTCTTTTCCATCTTTTTCCCAAACAATTTGCTCTCTAAAACACCAATCGATAAGATATTTGAAAGAAAAATTGACAGAAATTTTAATTGAGAAATAGGTAGCACAAAAGGCAAGAGGTAACTCACTTGGCGAAATTTTTGGTAGGACATTTAATTCTCATAGAGCTACCTTGGAAAACAGTCGCTCTGCCGCCAATTTTGACAGATGCTACTTTATTGGCATTCACTTGAACATAAGCTTGATTGTCGGCGCTGGAAATTACATGAGATCCTGGTTTCTTATTCTTACCACATGGGCGACCATTGCAGGGGGCGGTAGTTTGAGGTTTGCGGCCTTCGCACATTTGATCAGGATGTGAAACGATTCTATCTTGGGCGGTTATTTGACGACATTCGACTGTTCTTGTTTTAATCCCACCACCGCAAACTTTCGAACACTGAGTTGGAAACATCAGAGAATTAATTTTCTAGGTACTTGATGGATTTTTTTTTGAAAAATTGGAAAAAGATGTTGGAAGCTCACTTTGGTCCAATTTGAGGTATACCATTCGACAGAGCAGTCGACGATGTTGCAGTGTTGTCGATCAGGAGGAGCTGGTTGTTCGCACATGTTATGAGGAACAGCAACGGTGTTACTCATGGTTACCTCGTGAATACAATTTACTTCCCTGGTTTGTAAACCCATTCCACATTTTTTATTACAGGGGGTGAATTCGCTGACATTCCATCGAGGTGGACAAGGGTGGTCGTTGCAGGTTTGGGTGATGACCGCTGGCTGAGTTTTTGTATCGCAAAGGTAAGGTGATACGACTTTTTTATCGTCGTCTCGTATGCAATTCACGATCAGCTCTTGGACTCCTGAAATTATTACAAAATAAAATTTCTCCTGTTTTTTAGGTGAAGAGGAGGGAAGGGAGCGGGGATCTGATTTTCTCACCTCCCAGACAAGTTGCTGTACATGGAGTGAATCCATTTTTAACCCAACTGTATGTTTTACCATATGCTCCCGGAGCTACTTTTGGTGATAAGGAATCTTCTCGAAGGTCTTCTCCATATCCATCTTGAACAGATGCATCCCAACTGGAACATAATATGCGATTAATTATTTTCAAAATATCATTGTGTTGATTGCTGTTCCATTCTTTCCATTTGCTGATACAGCAACCTTGACTACAAGTCTATGAGATAGTTTGCCTATTTTTATGATCTGAAGGGGTCAAGAATTTCAAGACTTAGGTAATGTAAAATAATTCTTCGATATTTTTTTTTAAATTTTGAGATACCTAATTACCCTTTTGGCAGACTAAATTTTATCAAAATTTGTAATTTGAACGAAGAAATGAATTGAGAAGCGTTTTTCCAAACTGAGCTAACTTCAAAAACCATATACGAGGAAAAGGCCTTAGGTTTAATTTTTTTCTTGATTTTTTTTTTTAATTCATAGGGAAGGGATTTGGGTATAAATACCTTGATTTTTTTTTCAAGAAAAAAATTGCACCGAACGCCCTTTCCTCGTAAACGGTTTTTGAAGTTAGCTCAGTTTGAAAAAATACTCCTTGATTTTGTTAACTTTAGCAAGTTGAAAATTTAGCATTTCCTTAGGATTTATACACAGGGGCGGAGCGAGACTCGCCTAAATTCGGAGGGGGGATAAGTGGCGTCGGAAGCTTTTTTGGGGGGAGAGTACAAAATGAGTACCAAGACTTAGAATACCAGAAAGATTTTCGGGGGAGGGGGCAAAAAGAAGAATTTTTTCGCTATGTTGCCTCAAATAATTCATGATTTTATTTATGTCCGAGCAAAGCGAGGGAAAGCTTTGAAAAAATTGAGTTTTCAATGCCAAAACCACATTTTTTTCCATATTTTAGTGCTTTAAAAATCCCTATCTGATGTGATGGGGGGGGGGGAGTCAAATGATACTTTGTACCCCGGTCAAGATTTGGAGGGTACAATGTATCTCCTGTACCCCACTTTCTGACGCCGCTGAGAGGGGATGCAGGATAGAAATGAAGACTGTTTTTTTTTTTACATTTTTCCAACATTTTTCTGCTGAGAAAGTAGATGGTAAAACTACGTTTTTCTACATGAATGCCTGAAATAGATTAAGAGCTGGGGGAGCTGGGCCGAAAAACCAAAATTTTTGATTTTTGAGTTCCAATTCCGCACAAAAGATGATGAATGGGAAGACTAGAAAAAAAAATAAAATTCGATTCATATCTTTCGATCGCGCAAGAACCTTCAATTCTTCAAAAATTACAAAAATTCAATTCAATACATTCAAAAATTTCACAAAATTCAATAGATTAAAATAAATTTTAGAGCTTAAGGGAACCTGGGGAAGGATGCACCAACCTAGACTTGTAGGCCAAATCGTTTGATTTTTGCAAGTTTAAGCATTTACTTTTCATCTCACTGAATAAATCCCATTTTGCTCAAATTAGTTAGAATCGATATGCCATACGATATTTTCGTGTCTCAACATAGTTTTTCCCAAAATTGAGTGGCTAGAGGGGCACTAAAGAGTCGAATCCAAAAAATATGCAAATTTTTGAATTCAGCGCCCTCAAAAACCTACAAACGACATGTCACACGTTATTTTTCATTTTTTTGAATTTTGACCCTATCAAGGACGTTAATAAGGGGGTTCAAAGGGGTCGATTGAAAAAACTGAGTACATATTCGAAATCAGCGCCTTCGAATTAGTAGTAATCAATGTGTTACATTACTTTTTCGATTTTTTTGAATTTTAGTCAAAATTGTGGACTACTGTACCCCCCAGGGGTCTAGAGATCCCATCTTGAAAATTTGTTAGTTGAAAAAGGGTAAAAAAGGCTACTCACTGTAATTTTTTCAGATTTTTAAATGGTAGATTTCATCTTTGTTCTTATTATGAAAGTTGAGCTTTCAAAGTTCAACTTTAAGCTTTTAAAAATGTGATTACCGTTCTTGAATTTCCTCCTATTAATTATCTTTCAGACCCCCGAACAGTTTTTCCCCAAGTACAACCTTTCTCCAGATATGAGCCTTCAAAGTTTTGTAATTTGGCTAAAAATCGCAATTGTATAAAAATTTCGAGGTCTGCCTCCCCAAGAAATGATCGTGGATTTGTGAATAGACCACCAAGGGGAACTCGTAAAAAAAAATGAGCGAAATCGGAAGACCCGACTTCATTTTTGGTTTGTTTTAGTATGGAATAGCCCCAAAATGTTTACAGCTTTCATTTACGTGTTTCAACTTTCAAGTTTCAAGTGACTCCATAAAAAAATCATTAACAAATACAGCGATACATTCATCATGTTTATCTATAACGAATGATTTTTATTCTGGAATATTTGAATTCTGGAGAGAAGAGGTGTAAAGTTGAGGATTTTTATTTACCTATTTTTGGGCTACATTGATTTTCTATTTTGAGAAACCCTGCCAGGCTAGGTAGAAACTAGAAAGCATTTCTTCACCTACGACTAAATCCATACGGATTTCCTCGATTTTTTCAAACACCAAAATTTTTTCCGTGTAAATTGTATAAAATAGAAAAAATTACAATTGGTATGAAAAAAAAATCAAAAAGGAACATAATTTTCTTAATAAAGTATTAAAATTCAATAGTTTTTTATCATTTTGAATTTCCTAAATACACAGATAGGCACTAGGTTCTTTTTAAAAAAAAAATCTGTTTCGAATTTTTAATTTTTTCTATTTTATAAAAATTTACGTGAAAAAATTTTTTACAGTTTAAAAAATTGTAGATTTGAAAAATTACGTCAGTAAAATTTTGCAGTTTAAAAAATTTCGAAAAATAATTTTACGATTTGAAAAATTTGGAGGAAAAAATTTCAACTTGAAAAATTTACGTTGAAAAAAATCTGAAGTTTGAAAAATTTTTCAGGAAAAAGATTCAGAGTTTGAACATTTAGAGTGTAAAATCAAAAAGACTTTGAAAAAAAAACCACACCACCCTCGGAGTTGGAAAAAGAACGATTCAGTCGTTCGGATCATATTTGTACTTTGGTGTCTGACGCACATCCGTATGGATAGTCGTAGGTCATTTCTTCTACTAACCTTTGTACCTACAGGTTTTTTTGTATTGATGAAAATGTATGCAGTCGCGAATTCTGCTCTCACCCTCCACCCTTCTGCCTAATAATGCGAGAACCAGATTGAAGTGCATACGGATTCCTCTGCACGGACAGAGATAGATATTGACATCCGTTAAGGGATGAGATGGAAGATGGCTGGGGTGCATCTCATGACGTCGTTTCACTGCATTTAGTGTATTACTGTATTTGGAAACTGTACCCGAGAGAAAGGCATAACTCGTACGAAAGTATGGTCAATAGTATTTTTTAATCCAGTGTTTAGTTCGAGTTCGTTTGTCGCTTGTACTTCGCATGCATGTGCAACGTTTATTGGCAACCTTGTTCTTATAGATTGGTTTAAATATTCGGTACCCTGGACTTCGTTTCTCGCCCAGCTTTTGCACACAATTCGTAACATTTTTCGTGGTTTTTTGAAAAAATACACCTCGTTTCACGTGAAAAATCAAAAATGATTAAATCATCGGTCATCTTGGTTGTTATATTCTCAATGGCAATTTTATTCAATGGAGCTTCTGCTGGCGTATTAACTTATGCTGCTTGCCAAACTGGATGTAACGTCGTCGCAGTGGCTTGCTATTCGGCTGCTGGAATCACCATGGGCACGAGTGAGTAGAAAAATTGAAACCAGTTCGTCTTCGTTGATTTCGATGCGTTTTTCTAATAAATTGTGGATATTTTTCAGTCACTTTTGGGTTAGGAACACCCTTAGCTGTTTTAGGATGTGCTGCAGGGCAAGGTACCTGTATGGCTGGATGTTCTGTGCTTCTCTAGATGCTCAAATTACAAGCTGTCTAGATTTAAATGGATACCTACCATATCGGGTTATTTCATCATCGCAGTTTCATTTTGTTCCATGTTGTAGGATATTTTTTGTGATCATTTTGTATTTTAATGATTTTTTTTATGTTTATACATATTGATAATGGTAATAAACCAAGATATCTATTTTTTTTTTTAATAATGATTTTTATTTAATTTTAAACTATCCAGTTGATACAATTTTATTCAATTTGCTTCCTTCGAATTGATTTTTTTTGTTTAATATTCTTTCTCGTTCCAGAAATTTTTTATAATTTGAAACATACCTTACCAAAGTGTAATTCTATACGATTCGATTTGCGAATAGTAATTTTTCGATTGAAAAGTACATACACCTATCTGAGTATAGTCAGATTTGGTATTCGCCTTTTAAATGAAATGGTAACGAAAAATCCCCCAAACTAAATATCAATATCCACATATTTTTATAATCAGTTAACACACACACAGAAAATTGCACCTGCGTATAATCTCGATTTGACGACTTCTAATAACAATTTACACATTCACTCCGTAATTTCTATCAAATTTTATACAATTTCATCGATTTTTCTTTCTCTTTACCAAGTTAAAATTCAGCAGACAAAAAATAAAAATATAATTAGCTGAGATTTTCTGATTTATATGAATTAAGTAACTTTTCATTCTTTCTTGAGTGGTTTTATAATTTTTAGAGAAATTCCCTTGCCCTTTTAAATTCAAAATTTTATTGTTAGGTTTCAAGATGAGATAAGTGAATCGGCCATCTCGTGTCTTTTTAATTTTTTCCCCTAAAAATTTTAATTTGGCCTCATAAAATATAATTTTTAATCCTAAAATTACGATTTTAACTTCTCTGCAGAGAGGCGAGAATAGAGTTTCCATACGTACACTACGCATTATTTTTTTTAATTGCCTAATTTGAAGCAAAATTTGGCGAGTAAAAGGGAACATTGTTCAATATAAAAACCCATATTTTTTAAAAAAGATTTTTGACTAGAAATGACCTTGAAAGGGATTTAAAAATTTATAAAGCCGGTAAAAATGCCAAAAATGAGCAGAAATTTTTTTTAAATCTCATTTATGCTTGAGTGTAGGTATTTTATATCCACCTGAATTTTTTCAGATTTTTTGGGCAGGTGACACTCTGGAAAATGCTCGAAAACAAGGTTTCCTTTCGTTTTTTTAAACCGAAAAATCAACGCCAAATTCATATTCAGCAGCTCAAATAACCTCTTTATACACCATTTAAGCGATCTTTTTTATTTAAAGTCTAAAATTCATTGATTTTCATCGATTTTTCAAGACCGATTTTAAAAAACGCAGGTAAAAAAGTGTAGGTATCTTGAGAATTCTATGGAAATTATTCTGAAAATAATAGGTTCGTTCGAGCGCTCCGAAATCATGTAAAAAAATCGTTAAATTCATAATTTTTTTGTTTACATTAACCTAAGGTGCGTTCTCACCAAATGCCAATGGTGTAAAATGCTCATTTTTTCGTAGTAAAAATAAGTGGTTACCTATTATTATTTTCTAAAACTTTACATCTTTTAGTGTAAAATTGATAAAAATTGAAAGGTGTCGTTTCGTGTATTACGTTTAAACACTAATTTCATCGATATTTAACAAATTCTGCAAGAACTTATTATCGAAAAAATGGTAATGAAATTTTACATGTATAAAAGTCAATGGTAATGGATGACCCTTGTTACCTTGTTAGTGGAAAGGCACCCTGAGACTTTCTAAAAATTATGAATTTCACGATTTTTTTACATGATTTCGGAGCGCTCGAACGAACCTATAGTACGTAAAACGAAAGAATTTACATTTCCCCTACTCGACTCGTAACGCGGAAACCAACGACGCGCGTTGATTTCAAATTTTATCCAATGACAACTCAACGTTACTAAATTTTGTGGTGGGAGAATGTAGGGGAAAACTACATTCTTTCGTTGTACCAACTATAATGTTTATCCGAGATATTAAAGCGTTGAACACGAATCTGACGTTGGTTTTTTAATTTTTGCCATTTTTTCTCTTTAAATTTGCCATTTTAAAGTTTGAATCGAGCAATAGGGGTAATAGGGTAATAGAATCTTTATTATAATCAGATAATTATATCAAAAATTGAATTTTTATTGAAAGGAACTTTAATATTGTTACTGTAATTTTATAATAAGGCCCTTATTCTTGAGATTCAGGGATCTGTAGGAGGAAACGAAGAGAAGGTAGTCAAATCCAAAAATCAATTTTATATTCGAACTCATCGTCTTAAAAAGATGGCAAATGAAATTTATGAGATTACATATAATTTTCAGTTTAAATCTAAAATTTCGAGGTATCCAGACATCCTCCCACCCTGAGTTTGGAGATCACAGAATGAAAGTCATCGGTCAGACCACAAAAGTGAAAATAAACCTCCCCGTGATAAAGGCTAGGGATAAAATCGTGGCAAAAGCTTGTGAAAAATTGAGAGCAGAATTGAAAAACCAAGTAAAAAATTATCTCAAAATGTGGCAAAATAAAAAGACTGAAAAGTAAATTTGAATTTCATAAGAGTAGGTAATCTACTCAGTACTCAATCTACTTAACCATACATTACTGTAAGTAAGGGAAGGTGGGGAGGATGCACCAACCTAGACCAAATGTTCCCAAAAATCTATTCAAATTGGCCAAATTGTCTGATTCTTGCAAGAAATTGAAGTTCAAATATTTGCCTTTCAATTCGCTGAAAAATTCCATTTTCATGCATACCTCAACCCTACAGAATTTTTTGAATTGTTTTCACCTTTTTTTGCATCCTGCCCCACCTATTGGGCAGAATGCAAAATGCCACGGGGCAAGATGCAAACAATAAAGATACCTATAATAAGAAATCACAAATTTTTTGGTCAAATTTACTCAAGTAAGTAAATTCGAGGGAGATACCACAGATTTAAATAAAAGTTTAACTGTTTAGTACAGTCGCATTATGTAAAAAAAGGAGTTCCGCTCGATCGGAATGTTAAAAGCAATTTGATGATTGATCCTTAATCTAGACTGTATAATGAACAAATTTAGCTTGGGTGCCATTTTTTTAACCCCCTCCCCTCCCCAGGATCCAGCCCCCTATTCTTAAAATCGTTCTAACTCCGAATGATTTCATCCGATTTCGATTTTTTTCGACTCTAATGATAGTTAAAAGGGTTCTGCACATTTCTTGTTATTACAAAAATTTTGAAAAACCCATAACCGGATCGTCAAATTTCCAAAAACAGTCATAAATTATGTTCAAATTTTCATTTTTTGCCATTTTCATCAAAAATAAACGAAATACAATGAAACTTGTTATAATAAAAGTTGTTTAGAATGGTAAAATGAGTGCGTATATGTAAGGTGTTTTTTCAAAAACTGCTCCCCTCCCCTCAGGGTCCACCCCCCTTTTCAAAAATCCTTGTAACTCTGGCACATCTTATCTGATTTCAATTCTTTAAATTCCAAATTGTGGCCGAAAGGGGTTCACGCATTTTTTGTTATTATTAAAATTTCGAAAACTGATCTTCCGAGTTGTCAACTTTCAAATAACGGTCAAAAACGTTTTTCGCAATTTTCATTATAGGTGGGGGGGAGGAGGTTTTGGGAGATGATGAAATTTATTTTTTTAGAGAGTGTACAGAGAATCCGTCTTGTATAGCTGAATATGAAATCTCAATTTCAGTCAGCCTTTATATCGCCCAAAAAAATTGGAGATTCTAGAAAATAAATTATTTCAAATGATTTCTCGACAAAAGTACTTCCTAAAAAAGTTCTGACTGACGATTTTTTTTTTTTTCGTTTCAAGAGCTGACAAATACAGGCAACAAATGTGCACAACCCCCTGTAAGGGGACGCGACCCCGACGAGGACGACGATTTACTTTTAGGTCAAATTCTACTCAAATCTGAGCATTTATTTTTTGATTTCTGGGAACAATAGAAGAAGTTTGAATTTCAACTTCACTGAGTACGTAGCTAGCTAGCTACCTGTACCTACTACCTACAGTATATTAGATACTGCCCAAAAACGAAGTTTTCTCGGAACCTAAACACTTATCATTGTGATGCAGTAAAACAAAGTATGGGAAAAGTGATAAAAATGTATTTTTTCCAAATTGAAATTTCGTCATTTAAAAGTTTGTATCCTGAAAAGTTTTTTTTTTCATTTTTTGTCTCATTTTTTGTCCTATTTTTTTAATACTAACTTGTCGATTTTCTATTTATTCATTTTATTATGTTCAGAAAAGCTTTCTTTGTAATTTAACCGATGGATTTTTGGACGTTTCAATTTCTCATGCTTTTGCGTTGAATTGATTTACTGTACTGATTTTGAATGGATCGACGAAATTTTTTGGATAAAGTTGGAATTTCCCTAAAGCTCTGCATTCAATTACAAAGAAAACTATCTCAAAAGTTCAACTTTTCAAGGCCAAATAACACATTTTCATCACTTTTCTCATATTTTACCATTCTTTTTGTTTCTTTACTCAAAAAAGAAGTGTACTGTATAGATTCCAAGAACGTGGAAACTTCATTTTTGGGAAGTGCCTGATTTTACTGTAGTAGGTAGTAGGGTTAAAATTTGAACTTTTTTTATCGTTACCAAAAATCAGAAAATAAATGCTCAGAGTTGGGTAGAATTATGATCCGTAGGTAAATAAATATTACAAAAAAAATCTCGTCGGTCGTAATTTTTTTAGGAAGTACTTTTGTCGAGAAATCATTTGAAATAATTTATTTTCTAGAATTTCCAATTTTTTTGGGCGATAAAGGCTGACTGAAATTGAGATTTCATATTCAGCTATACAAGACGGATTCTCTGTACACTCTCTAAAAAATCAATTTCATCATCTCCCAAAACCTCCTCCCCCCCCCACCTATAATGAAAATTGCGAAAAACGTTTTTGACCGTTATTTGAAAGTTGACAACTCGGAAGATCAGTTTTCGAAATTTTAATAATAACAAAAAATGCGTGAACCCCTTTCGGCCACAATTTGGAATTTAAAGAATTGGAATCAGATAAGATGTGCCAGAGTTACAAGGATTTTTGAAAAGGGGGGTGGACCCTGAGGGGAGGGGAGCAGTTTTTGAAAAAACACCTGGGCTATTCCATACTAAAACGGACCAAAAATGAAGTCGGGTCTTCCGATTTCGCTCAAATTTTTTTTACGAGTTCCCCTTGGTGGTCTATTCACAAAACCACGATCATTTTTTTTTAACCCTCAAGGGGGCGGGGGGCAGGCCTCGAAAATTTTATGCAATTGCGATTTTTAGCAAAACGGCTCAAAGGGTACCCCCGGTTAAGATAGGTGAATCGGCCTAAGATCTACTTTTTGAAACTAACCATCAGACATTATTAGGGACCCCAAAAAATAATTTTAGGCCGTATTTTCAACCCCCACCTCACTCCCCTTCACCCCCACCCCCAAAATGTCGAATTTTCGTCAAAAAATCCTATCTCGGAACCTAATGAACCAAAAATTCTGAAATTTATGTGGTGTATACGGGGAGTGGTGACCAACTTTTGAGAATTTTTTCAGATTTTTTTTGCACCGCCTTCTAGCCAAAATCCCACTTTGAAAACTTAAAATCGCTCTAATTTCGAAACTAAAAGACATACATTTTTTCTTTTTGGCACAAATATAGTCCTACCTTGGTTCAATATAATGATATTTTTTTCAGATTTTTAGCGTTGGGAGAACAGACGAAAAAATGCGGTTTTCTATTCAAAAATGCTCATTTCGTCATTCACGCAACCAAAAAAATTTTGAAAATATTTTTATGGTATGAATAGGGAAAGGTAACAAATTTTTGAGAACTTTTTATGAAATTTTTTGCAATGCATTCCAGCCAAAACCCCACCCTCAAACTTTTAAAATTGCTCCAATTCCAAAACTATAAGGCAAACATTCGTTCTACTTTTTGAAACTAACCACCACACATAATTAAGGACTCCAAAAAATTTTTAGGATGCATATTCCACCTCCTATCTCACTCCGTTTCACCCCCATCCTCCCAATATTTAGTTTTGTCAAAAAATCCCATTTCGGTACCTCAATGAACCAAAATTTTGAAATTCATTTTTTTTGTACATGCAGAATGATAATCAACATTGAATACTTTTTTAGATTTTTTGCACCGCGTTTTAGCCAAACACCCACTTAGAAACTTTAAAATTGCTCTACTTTTAAAAGTAAAAGATACCCTCTCATTTATAGATCAGTGAAAATTATCGAAAATCACTGAGAAATCGTCAGAATTGCAGCACAGGAGAAAATCAGTGAAAATTCACTGACAAATCAGTGAAATTCATAAAATTTGCTGAAAAATCAGTGAAAATTAACTGAAAAACCAGTGAATTTCGCTGATTTTTCCTGTGCTGTAATTCTGACTATTTATCAGTGACTTTTCACTGATTCAGAATGAGAGAGAATACATTTTTTCTTTTTGGTGCAAATATGGTCCTCCTTTGGTACAATATGTGACCGTGGCAGGCAGAACCGACCTTAGTAAAATTTCAATTTTCACTTGTTTCCAGAATTTTATACTCTGATGCCTCGAAATTGAGTAGAAATCCACCCGAAGTCCCAAAGTTTGAAATAAATTTATAATAAGCAAGAATGTGAAGTTGACTATGAAAAAAATCAAACAAAAAAAATACAAGTAATATTTAAAAATCATCGTAAATCAACTAAATCCGTACTATAACTGAGAGCTCGTAGGTAGGTAGCTAGGTACCTAGGAATGGTGTTCAACTGTTTAGGGTAATTTGTAGCTTATTTCAGCAGAAAAATATAGGTAGTTGATAGGCTATACAACTTCCTGGCCGTATCGCATCGCTAATTTTAAAGTTCGTATTTTGAAAACTTGTTTTCGCATTTAAGGTCGATTTTTCCCGACACGGTCAAATATACCTACTGTTAATTTTTTCAGAATTGTAGCTTGGGAAGAAAAGGCGAAAAAAATACTTTTTTCTATTCAAAAATAGCCTTTTCGTCATTCATACAAACTACAATTTAAAAAAAAATTCGATTTTTTTTGCAGTGCATTCTAGCCAAAACCCACCCTCAAACATTGGATTATTCCAGTTTCAAAACTAAAAGATACCTAATTCTTTCTGTTTAGTAATTGAAGGGTGGGGTTTGGACTAGAATACATTGCAAAAAAAATTCTCAAAAATTCTCAAAAGTTTGTTCCTTACACTGTTCATACCTTACCATATAAATTTCAACGACTTTAAATTTATTGAGTGGGGGTTTGACAACAACGAGGTGCAGGAGAATCTGAAAAATTTTCAAAGTTGGTAACCAATTACCATTCTCCATATACAATACCAATGAATTTCAAAATTTTGGTTCATTGAGGTACCGAAATGGGATTTTTTGACAAAACTAAATATTGGGAGGATGGGGGTGAAACGGAGTGAGATAGGAGGTGGAATATGCATCCTAAAAATTTTTTGGAGTCCTTAATTATGTGTGGTGGTTAGTTTCAAAAAGTAGAACGAATGTTTGCCTTATAGTTTTGGAATTGGAGCAATTTTAAAAGTTTGAGGGTGGGGTTTTGGCTGGAATGCATTGCAAAAAATTTCATAAAAAATTCTCAAAAATTTGTTACCTTTCCCTATTCATACCATAAAAATATTTTCAAAATTTTTTTGGTTGCGTGAATGACGAAATGAGCATTTTTGAATAGAAAACCGCATTTTTTCGTCTGTTCTCCCAACGCTAAAAATCTGAAAAAAATATCATTATATTGAACCAAGGTAGGACTATATTTGTGCCAAAAAGAAAAAATGTATGTCTTTTAGTTTCGAAATTAGAGCGATTTTAAGTTTTCAAAGTGGGATTTTGGCTAGAAGGCGGTGCAAAAAAAATCTGAAAAAATTCTCAAAAGTTGGTCACCACTCCCCGTATACACCACATAAATTTCAGAATTTTTGGTTCATTAGGTTCCGAGATAGGATTTTTTGACGAAAATTCGACATTTTGGGGGTGGGGGTGAAGGGGAGTGAGGTGGGGGGTTGAAAATACGGCCTAAAATTATTTTTTGGGGTCCCTAATAATGTCTGATGGTTAGTTTCAAAAAGTAGCTCTTAGGCCGATTCACCTATCTTAACCGGGGGTACCCTTTGAAGGCTCATATCTCGAGATAGGTGGTACTTGGGAGAACACTGTTTGCAGGGTCGGAAAGAGAATTGATAGGAGATTCAAACGCGATAATAACATTTTGAAAAGCTCAAAGTTGAACTTTGGCAGTGAAAGCTCAACTTTCATGATGAAAACAAAGTATGAAAGCTACCATTTAAAAATCTGAAAAAATTACTGTAAGTAGTGCTTTTCACCCTCTCTTCAACCAACAAATTTTCAAGATGGAGTCTCTGAACCCCTGGGGGGTAGAGGGGTCCACAATTTTGACCAAAACTCAAAAAAATCAAAAAAGTGGAGTAACCCATCGATTACCACTAATTCGAGGGCGCTGATTTTGAATATGTACTTAGTTTTTTGATTCGACCCCTCTGAACCCCCTTCAGCCCCCTTGATGGGGTCAAAATTCAAAAAAATGAAAAATAACGTGTGGCATATCGTTTGATAGGTTTTTGAGGGCCCTGAGTTCGAATATTTACTTATTTTTTTGGATTTGACCCTCCAGTGTCCCCCTAGCCCCCCAATTTTGGGAAAAAGTATGTTAAGGAATGAAAATATCGTGTGACGTATCGATTACAACTAATGTGAGGGCGTAGAATTCGAATATCGACTTACTTTTGTGATCTGAGGACTTCCTCCCCCGTGCGCTGACCCACCCCCCTCCACCGTATTTTTTTACTGATTTGCTTTTTAAATATGGACTCGTATATGTATGCAATATAGAAATAAAACCTGAAATTCTAGTAACGAACTATTATTTAATAAAATTTCAAAAGTGAAGTGGTATAAACAATATATTCGATGAAGTGAACTTAAATGCTACACTATTAGGGAATACAAAATCGAGTTTTTAGGAGTGTTGTTGCTATTACTGGAGGGGGGTGGGTCAGCGCACGGGGGAGGAAGTCCTCAGATCACAAAAGTAAGTCGATATTCGAATTCTACGCCCTCACATTAGTTGTAATCGATACGTCACACGATATTTTCATTCCTTAACATACTTTTTCCCAAAATTGGGGGGCTAGGGGGACACTGGAGGGTCAAATCCAAAAAATAAGTAAATATTCGAACTCAGGGCCCTCAAAAACCTATCAAACGATATGCCACACGTTATTTTTCATTTTTTTGAATTTTGACCCCATCAAGGGGGCTGAAGGGGGGTTTAGAGGAGTCGAATCAAAAAACTAAGTACATATTCGAAATCAGCGCCCTCGAATTAGTGGTAATCGATGGATTACTCCACTTTTTTGATTTTTTTGAGTTTTGGTCAAAATTGTGGACCCCTCTACCCCCCAGGGGTTCAGAGACTCCATCTTGAAAATTTGTTGGTTGAAGAGAGGGTGAAAAGCACTACTTACAGTAATTTTTTCAGATTTTTAAATGGTAGCTTTCATACTTTGTTTTTGTCATGAAAGTTGAGCTTTCACTGCCAAAGTTCAACTTTGAGCTTTTCAAAATGTTATTATCGCGTTTGAATCTCCTATCAATTCTCTTTCCGACCCTGCAAACAGTGTTCTCCCAAGTACCACCTATCTCGAGATATGAGCCTTCAAATTTGAGCCGTTTTGCTAAAAATCGCAATTGCATAAAATTTTCGAGGCCTGCCCCCCCCCCGCCCTCTCGAGGGTTAGAAAAAAAATGATCGTGGTTTTGTGAATAGACCACCAAGGGGAACTCGTAAAAAAATTTTGAGCGAAATCGGAAGACCCGACTTCATTTTTGGTCCGTTTTAGTATGGAATAGCCCACCTTACATATACGCACTCATTTTACCATTCTAAACAACTTTTATTATAACAAGTTTCATTGTATTTCGTTTATTTTTGATGAAAATGGCAAAAAATGAAAATTTGAACATAATTTATGACTGTTTTTGGAAATTTGACGATCCGGTTATGGGTTTTTCAAAATTTTTGTAATAACAAGAAATGTGCAGAACCCTTTTAACTATCATTAGAGTCGAAAAAAATCGAAATCGGATGAAATCATTCGGAGTTAGAACGATTTTAAGAATAGGGGACTGGATCCTGGGGAGGGGAGGGGGTTAAAAAATGGCACCCAAGCTAAATTTGTTCATTATACAGTCTAGATTAAGGATCAATCATCAAATTGCTTTTAACATTCCGATCGAGCGGAATTCACTATGCGACTGTACTAGTTGGAAAGAGGAGTTCTAAAATCTCCTTATTTATAATTTCTTATGCCTCAATTGATTTTCCGATTTTTTAGGCAACTTTTGATACTTTTGATACTTATTACCTACCTGAAAATTAAAGCAAAAATGCGATATTTTGGAAAAAAAATATCATAAGAATATGGATTGAAGCATGTTTGGTACCAAATGTGACTTTTTCGAAAAATTCGTATTTAAAAACAATGTTTCCATCCTGCCTCATTTTCAATTTGCATCTTGCCCCACCTGCACTGTTTCTTTAGCGCACTGTACTGGGAAGAAAATATTAGGGGAAAGTGTCAACCAAAGAAATTGAATGTAGATTACAAAAAAATTACCTTAATCTTTTTTTCAAAACTTGAAAACATGATATTTCAAGAAAATCAAATTTCAAGAATTTTACGAAAATCACGTAAAATCGCTTTACTGATAAAAACTCCTAGACAAGTAATCCTTCAGATCTGTATTTTTTCTCTGCTTTGTGTCGAAGCGATCAGGGGCGGCGATCTGAAATTTTCCAAGGTGATGCTCAATGATTTAAAAATCCAGAAAGATAACATGGAAATAGGGGAAGTGAAGGGAGTTCCCAAAAAAGTCACTGGTATACTTTGGTTAATCGGAATGGTGAGCGGAGCCTCAGTTTTTTTACTCACGAATTTTTTTTAATTCGAAAATTTTTTCAGAGTATTTTTCATTTTTTAACTTCAATAAAATTGAATCAACTCTGAAATTTCTTCCTAAAAATGTTTTTTCAGGCCTAGGCCTACCATTTTTCTCAAAATTTTCTCAACACCATTGAAATTTCATATCGCCTCTAAAATTTTTCCCAAATCTTTTTCCTCAATCATTCGCTGATCAAAAGTCGAACCAATAGTTAACATCGATACAACAATTTCTAACGTGTTGAGACTGAGTAGTGCTCAGTAAATTTCAACTTGAATTCCAATAAAAAATGTTTTGAATTCTAAAATTTCTTCTCATTTTTTTTTCAACTTTGATTATTATTTTTTCCGATTCTGAAACTTTTTTTCTAAATATGGATAGATAGGTATATTTTCTAACTCTAAATTTTTTTTGAGTAATTTTTCTTTTTTAATTTAGGCTGGAAAAAATTTAGAAAACCACGAAAAATTCTAAGGCCAAAGAAAGAAATTTTAGGGTTAGAAGTTGAAAAAATATTTAATAAATTCCAAATTTTTGGAGCTGAAAAATTCTAATAAATGGAAAAATTTTGAAAAGAATCTTGGAGTAAAAACAATTTAAAAATAATTAAGAAAAAATCTCACAAACGAGGTAGGGACTTTGAAAAATGATTTGATGAGTACTTTTTTCAAATTTTTAGAATTAATAAAATTGCACTGATATTTGCGAGTTATGAGAGTTCAAAAATTTTATACGAATATTTCTACAAACCTACCTATTTCTCCTGTTATGTGGGGGGGGGGCGCAGAAATTGCCAAGTTATCAGAGGTATGAAAAAGAATTAATTCGCTTATTAAAAAAGTAAAATTTTCAAACGAATCCTCCAGTTTCATTTACAAGCATTTTTAAATTTTAAAAAGCTGATGAACAATTGAAAAATTCATTTCATACCTACCTACCATGAAAGATTTTTCCCATTCTATAAATGTATCTACGTAAGATAGGCCTATACAGGTATACGAATATTTCAAGAGATAATTTATAAATTGAAGGAAAATCTCGATACCAAATCTTATTTCTACGTTATTCTTTTATTATCCACTCTTCATCTTACCCCCACCGCTTCTTTCACCAAGATTGATTTTCGAAGCATTGTATAAGGCTCATTTTTAATGACACTGAATTTTTCACTGAAAAAAGGTGAATCTCTGTTATCTGTTTTCATATGGAACTGTTTGTAACAGGCACTGAAAGATTTCAATGTACTTACCTATGTCCAAGGCGAATAATATCCTGCTCTAAACGAGAATTTTTGGTTAGGTGGGGGAACATAATCACTTCATTTTCAACGCCAACATTACTCAAAGGTTAAAGATTATTTTTAGTTCATCTTGTGTTCAGTTCGGTGTATTTGGTCAATTCGTTCGTCGCTTATACTTTTCGTGAATTTTAGAAACCTAATCAAAATATCAGTTCGTTGAAATATCGGCCATTTTGGTACTCGTTTCTCGCTCAGCTTTCACGAGTAATTCGTAATATTTTTTCGCAATTTTCGAAAAATACTTGTACATTTCGTTCTACGTGAAAAATCAAAATGATTAAATCGTCGGTCATCTTGGTCGTTTTATTCTCGATGGCAATTTTATTCAACGGGGCTTCTGCCGGTCCATTCACGTATGCTGCTTGCCAAACAGGATGCAACGTCGTCGCAGTGGCCTGCTATTCAGCTGCTGGAGTCACCATGGGCACAAGTGAGTAAAAAAATTGAAACCAGTTCGGATTCGCTGATTTCAATGCGTTTTTCTAATAAATTGTGGATATTTTCAGTTACTTTTGGGTTAGGAACGCCATTGGCGGTTTTCGCATGTGCTGGAGCGCAGGGTGCCTGTATGGCAGGATGTGCAGCTCTTCTCGTAGCTCCTACGCCGTGAATTTGGATCGAAATTCAAGTTTTCTGGATTTCAACGTATATTATAATTATTGATTTATTTTTTTCATCGTATGATTTTATTCTTCCACATTGTAGTGATTTTTTGTGAATTTTTTCCATGTCTTTTACACCGTATATTTTCTTCGAAATTAAAGCTGTCTAAATTTCAGTGCAGATACCTATATCGATTTATTTTATCATCGCGAGTTCTCTTTGTTCCTCGTTGTAGAATGTCTTTACAATAATTAGTTAGATTTTAATGATTTCCCAATACCTAATTTTTCGATATATTTTTTTGAACGTCGATATTTTTCTCGTAATGATTTTTCTGTAATTTTAAAGTACCTGTCTAGTGAATAAATGTCATTTAATTTTAATTCTTACGAGTTTATTTTCTTTTCCTGTTATATTTCTGCTAGTTCTAGTGATGTTCGAACTGATATTTTGGGAAATTTGAAGTATAATTCTACGATTTTCGAATATGTATTGGATTCGAAGCTGTATTCAGAATTGGCCAATTGGCATTCGATTTTATAATTGAAAGATAATGATAAATCTAAAGAGACTTCATGATAAGCTTATTTTTATGGGATATCAATCAAAAGACGAAACAAGGTGGCGAATTTTGTTTCAAACTGGTACGAAAAAGCACGAAATAAAAAAAAACTCAAATTTTTACTACGTAGCATGAAAAACACGAAATTTCGTTTGAAAAACTTCGAAAGCACGAAATTTTTACTCATAAGAAATGGGGTTTTTTCAAAAAACAAACTAGGTATTGAAAAACAAGTTATTTTCTGTCTGAAAACCATAATTTTTTCAAATCTTGACCTACAATTCATTCGGGCATGAAGTGGAGTTGAGGATTTCGCTTATTTTTCAATACTTGAATATTGATTGAAAAAATGATGAAATTCTAGCCAATGGATGTCTTTTTTTTTTTCAAAAAATTTCGTCCTCATTTTCCTCGCACTGAATAAATTTACACAATTCATTCTCAAAATGATGGTAGAACCCTCTTTTCTTCCAGCCAAGACAATTTAATATTTTGAAGCTTGTACCTATTCATTTATCAGAGGGCTCATTCCATGTCAACTCGACCAGGTTTTGACCTTGGGCCTTCCGATTTCGCTCAAAATTTTTTTACGAGTTCTCCTCGATGATCTAATGGAGGAATCACCGTCATTCCGATCCTAATCCTTCAGGGGGCGGGGGGGTGGGCGTTATAATTTTCGTATAATTAGAATTTTTTGCGAAATGGCTCAACTTTGAGGGCGTATATCTCGAGATTGGTTAGGTCCAAGATGAATCTGTTCATGAGGATTTGTAAAGAATGGAAAGGAAATTCAAAATTGATAATCACATTTTGAAAAGTTCAAAGTTGAACTTTTGTGATGAAAGCTCAACTTTCATACATCAGGGCCCCCATTTAAAAATCTGAAAAATTACCATGAAGAGAACTTTTTATATATTTTTCAAATAATCACTTTTCAAGATGGGATCTCAATACCCCTGGGGGGCACAGGGGTCCTAAATTTTGGTCAAAATTCAAAAAAATGGAAAAAGTGAAGTAATACATTGATTTCTACTAATAGTACAGACATTTTAGCTAAAATAAGGCCCTAACCCAAAAAAAATTAGCAGGAAGGGGAAGTTTCGTATATAAGCTCAGTAAAGTATGTATTTTAATATTCCCGAACTTCCCTAAAATCGGTTAATATTTTGACCCCCTTTTGGGGGGTGAGGGGGTTCAAATTTTCGTTTTTCGGCTATAACTTTCAAAATTACGTATTTACGAAAAAATTGTTGAAACAAAAATTGTAGAGAATAAAAAAACCAAAAATTTTGTTATATACAATTTTTTCCTAGGACGTCATGGAGGGAGCTAGGGTCTTTAGAAAAAACTCAATTTTGAAAATTTCCCATTCCCAGAAAAAATCATCAAAAATCGGGTTAATCGACTTTTAGAAGCGGCTCTTTTGCATAGTACATCCTATTACAATGTAGAATAAGAAAAATGTATAACCGACCCCTTATCTCAAAGTGGGGGGATGGACCCTCCGAAGAAAAAGTCGTATTTTCCCCCAAGCGTAGCTCAGCTGCAGTGCAAAATTTGAAAAATTGGTTCAAACAAACGTTGTAGAGCATCAAAAGACGAACATTTTACTTTTTTTACTTTTTTTCTACGTGGTCTTGGAGGCGAGCTATGGCGAAAATGAAAAAATCGGCATTCGGAAATTTTTCATTAACTCAATGTAATAACCATGGGTAAATCTGGTAAATTTAAAAACTAGCGAACTAATGGTCGAACAAGTGGAGTTCTGAGGTTTTCATGAGCGCTGAACTTGATTTTTATAATAATTTTGATTCTGGGACCCAAATTGGGTCCCAAAAGGAGAGTTTATTTAGTTGATGAAAAATTTTCCAACGCCGCGTTGCTTTTTTCTTTTCGCAATAGCTCGCCTCCAAGACCACGTAGAAAAAAAGTAAAAAAAGTAAAATGTTCGTCTTTTGATGCTCTACAACGTTTGTTTGAACCAATTTTTCAAATTTTGCACTGCAGCTGAGCTACGCTTGGGGGAAAATACGACTTTTTCTTCGGAGGGTCCACCCCCCCACTTTGAGATAAGGGGTCGGTTATACATTTTTCTTATTCTACATTGTAATAGGATGTACTATGCAAAAGAGCCGCTTCTAAAAGTCGATTAACCCGATTTTTGATGATTTTTTCTGGGAATGGGAAATTTTCAAAATTGAGTTTTTTCTAAAGACCCTAGCTCCCTCCCATGACGTCCTAAGAAAAAATTGTATATAACAAAATTTTTGTTTTTTTTATTCTCTACAATTTTTGTTTCAACAATTTTTTCGTAAATACGTAATTTTGAAAGTTATAGCCGAAAAACGAAAATTTGAACCCCCTCACCCCCCAAAAGGGAGTCAAAATATTAACCGATTTTAGGGAAGTTCGGGAATATTAAAATACATACTTTACTGAGCTCATATACGAAACTTCCCCTTCCTGCTAATTTTTTTTGGGTCAAAACCTAAAATGTCTGTACTATAATTGGAAGGCGCTGAGTTCGAATATGTGCTTAGTTTTTTCACTTAACCCCTCTGAAGCCCCCTATCAGCCCCCTAATGAGGCCAAAATTCAAAAAAATGAAAAATAACGTATGACGTGTCGTTTGTTGGGGTTTTTAAAGCGCTGAGTTCGAATATTTGCTTATTTTTGGGATTCGACCCTATGGGGCCCCGTAGCCTCCAATTTTGAAAAAACACATTGATTTTTTAAATATTTTTAGTAATTTGAGAGTCAGTGTGGGAAGCGAAGGAGGCGGATCGAGAAAGTAAGTTGATAATCGAGCTCAGCACCCTCGAATTAGTAGAAATCGATATGACACATGCTATTTCTATTCTTTTGCATGTGTTTTTTTCAAAATTGGGGGCTAGGGGGTACCAAAGGGTTGAATCCAAAAAATAAGCAAATATTCGAACTCAGCGCTCTAAAAACTCCAACAAACGACACGTCATACGTTATTTTTCATTTTTTTGAATTTTGACCTCATTAGGGGGCTAATAGGGAGGTTCAGAGGGGTCAAGTGAAAAAACTAAGCACATATTCGCACTCAGCGCCTTCGAATTAATAGAAATCGATGTATCACTTCACTTTTTCCATTTCTTTGAATTTTGACAAAAATTTAGGACCCCTGTGCCCCCAGTGGTATTGAGAATCCATCTTGAAAAGTAATTAGTTGAAAAATATATAAAAAGTTCTTTTCATGGTAATTTTTTCAGATTTTTAAATGGTGGCCCTGATGTTTTGTACTTATTATGAAAGTTGAGCTTTCATCACAAAAGTTCAACTTTGAACTTTTCAAAATGTGATTATCAATTTTGAATTTCCTTTCCATTCTTTACAAATCCTCATGAACAGATTCATCTTGGACCTAACCGATCTCGAGATATGCGCCCTCAAAGTTGAGCCATTTCGCAAAAAATCCTAATTATACGAAAATTACAAAGCCCACCCCCCGCCTCCCTGAAGGATTAGGATCGGAATGACGGTGATTCCTCCATTAGACCATCGAGGAGAACTCGTAAAAAAAATTTGAGCGAAATAGGAAGACCCAAGGTCAAAACCTGGTCGAGTTGACATGGAATGAGCCAGAGAACTTAAAAGGGTGATCTCGAATGTAATTTTCAAAAAAAATTTCAATTTTTTCAAAGAGAGGAGGTCATTAAGAAATATTGTTTTTTTTTGGAAGTTAAAAAAGTATCACGAAAAAACACGAATTTTTGTCTTGATTTCAGTACGACTGGTGGGCAAATTTTTTATTTTCACCCTTAAGATGTTTGCCTAAAAGTTTCGTCTCTGTTCTCAGTAAAATTGATCCTAATTCAACACCGAAATGTTACTAATAAAAATTCTCGCACGAATCAAATTAGTAACTGGTAAGGAGGTAAGTATATTTCAACACGTGTTACGTGTTCGATGCATTGAAGCTTTGAAGCTTTATCGTCACAGTTTCCTGCTCTACTTACAATTAAAAGACCATACGAAAGGGGAAAGGTAAATGAAAGGCGATTAGCGAAACTATAACGCAACAAATTAAAATACTATTGAACCTAAATATCAATAAGTAATTTTGTAAACAGTTGACGTGGAAATTACCAGCTTTGCATAATGCACATGGTACCATATTATAGGCAACAATGTAACATTCGTCATTTTTGTGCGTAACAGCAGAAAAAAACGGTTAAAAATAACAAACACGAGAATTATTGTAGGTGCTGAGCAGGCTGTGCTATGAAAATGTATTTCAACCGAATCGAGTATTTGTTTGTAATCTCGACGTTGACTTCTGATAACGATTTAGACTTTCTTTCAGTTCTTTTACCAATGCGTACCTAATTTCGATTAAATTTTATCTCTTTCGCTTTACAAATTGAAAATTCAGCAAGTAAGAAAACGAATCAAATCAGCTAAAATTTTCTGATTCGTATGAATCGAATTATTGTTCGCTCTTTTTAAAGTGGTTTTTAAATTTTGAGATGAATTATCGCTCCCTCTCCGCGTTTCCAATCCGAAATTGAATCTTAATGAAATAAAAATAAATGAATTAATGGGAACGAATAATGGCTTTAAAATTTCTAATTGCATAAAAAATAAATTGAGTTGCTTTTTTTTTCAAATTTGATTCATTCGCAGATCTGATGGAATTGTTCATCAGCGACTTATCCATCAAATTAGACCGTTCGTGAATTATTATCTCTTATCTAGAGAAAAATCGCAGTTGGGATTAGAGAAAAGGGGTATAAAAATTGAGTATTTTTCAACCCATGAAATTTTTCAGATTTTTCCAATCATAATGCAATTTTCAAACTTTTTTTTTGATCCAAAATGAGAAAATTTTACATTTGTACGTATAGTTTTAAGAGAGACGTTTATTGGGCAAAGTCAATTTTTAAGTAAATACGTAGGTATTGATTTCATACAAAAAATTCTCGTTTTTTTTTTTTTACATCACTGCGTTCTTTTTATGATTAGGGACAAAGTGATTTTCAGGCCCCAAAACATTTTATTCTTATCTTTCAATATTAAAAATAATACATAATTATTTCACTGGGCAAAAATTGTGGGATTACCTATCTGAAATTTAAAAAAAAACGACAATTTTTGCATTTTTAATAATTTTTCTAAACCAAATACTTAGTTCAGTAAAATTTCATTGCCATAAAGTTTGATAGTTTTGCCAAATATAAAAATCTATACTAAATTATTAGGTATACTTTGCCATAATTTCAGACATATTATAATCCCATCATTAAAAACATTTAAAAATATTCATCAATCTGTCGATCATTTTCGAAATTTTTTCAATAATTCTAGAAATTTGCCAATTTTATAAAAAAAAAATCAATTGTTTTGTAAAGTTTTTACTCGGAAAATTTGGCGGATTTTCAGTGATGGGAAACTGAAATGATATCAGTTTTAGTTTTCAGTTTTAGTTTTTAGTTTTTTCATAGGTATTTTTCCTCTTTTGCATTTTCTGAAAGTTTATCATTTATTTGAGGCATTTTTTTTTTTAGAACAAGTGACCACTTGGTCACAAAAGTATTTACCTGCTGAATTCTGAATCTATATGAAATTATGTTTCAAATGAGCTATTGATGAGCTTTTTTTGGCTTTTTTCATGCAAAATTGATGATTTTAGTGTAAGAATTTAAAATTTGTTGTTGAAAACACGTTCTAAGTTGAACTTTTAAGAGTGAAAATTTTCAATAAAAAATTTAGGTACTTGAAAATATTTCGAAAACTATACCTTCCAGAAAAATCTAACCACTTTTACTAGATGGAAAATTCCATTCTCTACAACTTTGGTTCTCATCATTTTTGTCGTAGGACGCTTAGTATGCTCAGAAATGTCACTTTTTGGTGGGCAAGGAACAAAAAAATGCGATTTTTTCACAGAATTTAGAAAAGTTTAAGCTGCTGTAACTTATGATTCGGGATTCGAGATTCCTTCGAATGATTCCTGTGATTCGTGATTCAAATTTTTTGTACTTTTCTAATCATTTTACGAATCATTTTTTTTAAATATTTTTTCTTTCTGATAATTTATTCTTAATTTTTTTTGGATTTTTATATTTTCTTTCAAAATTTTTACCAAATCTTGATTTTTTGTTGACATTTTTCAACTCTTAAAATTTTTTCCAACTTCGAATTATTTTCTCAAACCTTTTCTTATTTCACATTTTTTTCTGAAAATTTTCATTTTTTTTCACTTGAATTCAAAATTATTTTTCCAAACTAAGATTTTTCTCAATTTTTCTCAGTTTTTTTCAACTTTGAATTAATTTTTCTCATAAATTCTGAATTTCGTTTCCCACTTTCTCACCCAAAAGAAATCTTCAGTATAGATGAATGAATGAAAAAGAAATCGATTTCTTTTGAGTGGGGAAGTGGGAAACAAAATTCAGAATTTATGAGAAAAATTAATTCAAAGTTGAAAAAAATTGAGAAAAGTCTTAGGTTGGAAAAATAGTTTTGAATTCAAGCGAAAACAATGAAAATTAATGCGATGTAGGAGAAGGTTTGAGAAAATAATTCGAAGTTGGAAAAAATTATGAGAAGAAATTTTAAGAGTTGAAAAATGTCAACAAAAAATCAATATTTGGTAAAAATTTCGAAAAAAATATCGAGATACCTACGAAAAAAATTAATAATAAATTTCACGATTAAAAATTGTCAATGAAAAAAATTTATATTTTGGAAAATTTTAAAGAAAACCTCCAAGTACCTAATGTGAAGTAAAATTTTTCGGTGAAGTCGTGTCGATCTGTGTAATAAAATAGAAAATTAAAAATAACTGAAACTTGACTGAAATTTATTTCAGTTTCAGCTTTCAGTTTTAGTTTCCCATCACTGCGAATTTTTCAAGAATCTAGCAGTTTTTGATGTGCTGGGAAAGGGGGAGGGGAGGGAAGGGAAATTTTTGATGAGCTGGGGAAGGGGAGGGGTCACCAGAAGTGATCGTTTTGCGCCTTTACCCCTCTGCATTAAAGTTTTTAATTTCAGTATGTTCAAAAATTAGTTTACTTGTAAAAAAAAAAGAAAATATTTTATCGAAAATGATCTTAGTATGGATGTTCCACCCAAAAGTACAATTTTACCTTTGCAAATTTTTCAAGGATTCCTAAAAAAAGTTGCATTTTTCGAGTGTTTTTTTTCTTGATAGGTGTTTGATAAAAAATTAAAGCTATTTTTCTATAATAATGTTTAAAAGTAAATACTTATACTCAAAAAATCATCGGCCATGATTTTGTAGTTTTCTCAATTTTTGAAAAAACATGCACCGGGAGGGGGAGGGGATCATGGTAGAAATTCGAGGCTGATGATTTTTAAGGGTTACAGTATCCACATTAATACCATTTCAAGACACATTTTTTCGATTTTTTTGATACCGAGGGAGACCTTTGAAAAATGGACGCCAATAGCATCTTTGGACAAAATTTTTGGCAAAATTTGGTCAAAAATCCCTTTCTTAATAAAAACAATTTTTTCGAGCAGAGCTAGATTTGAAGACCGGGTGAAAATGAGTAAGGATTGAGTCATGGGGTAAAATTGCCAACCAGTTGTTATGAGCTTTTGCTAAAATTGTTTCTACTGATTTGTCCCCGGGTTCGTAAGCTCTTCTTCACTTACGAATGATTCATTTTTTTACCTCAAATAAAATAACTTTACTTTCAAGTTGTTGAATTTTACCCCTTCGAATCTGGTAATAGGCAACCACACTCACACTGCAGTACTTTTGGTCGCCACATCAACAGCCAGGAAACCCAAAACCCCAATCAAGCAATTCTAATCATAATCAAAATTTAAGAAAATACTCACATCGTATCCGAAGTACAGGGCTTATTAACACATCGTTCGATTTCAACCGGTTTATCGCCACCACACGTGTCATCGGCGAATTTGGTCATCACGTTCATATAATCCAGATGCGCCTTACAATACACCTTTCTTTTCCTAAACCCCTCGCCACAAGTTACACTGCACGGCCCCCATTCTTCGGTAACGAACCTGTAAAAACGATAGGGTACTCGAATCACGACCTTTGTCGAACGTGAACCGATAAATTTACTCCGATCGAACCCCCTTTCTTCAAAACGCTCGCCTTCGCCACAACGTATTTGTACGAGAAAACCGTAAAATAAAAATAGGCGTTTGGTGTGCCATAAAAAAAAGAACGAAAACCGCAGTCGATTCGTCCCTTCTTTCCTCACACACCAATACATACGCCAGCCAGAAACGTGATAGTCGGTAAATTTGTAAAAAAAAAATAATTACACCGCGTGCGGAGATCCGTTTTGTTTTGCAATTAACTTTTCCGCTCGGTACTCGGTATCTTTATACGAAACCGCCGATGATTTAGGTCCGTCGTCGTACAATGAATAATATTTTTCTTCTGTAATATCAACATATCCGTTATAAATTTTTCCATTGAAAAAAACCTGGGGGTTTTGCTAGCAACGTTCTAAACGTTTGTTTAACCTTGGCACGATGTATCTGCGAAACATTTCTGTTCGGTGGATGGTTTTTTCAAAGGGTCGCATTGCATCATGTCTGCCGGATTTTTATTACACGTTACCGAACGAGTTTGGATACCTTGACCGCAAGTTGCCGAGCACTGCGAAAACAGTCGTGAATAAGGATCATAAAATTATTTCAATGGTTATTGAAGTGGATTGAAAAAAAATCCTGGATTTGGACAAAAATTGGTGAGGTAGTTTGAGTGGAGGACGTCCTCAAAAAAATTGAGCTCCCCAGTTCAAAGGGAGGAATGGAGCAAGGGGGTCAAAGTGGTGGAGTCCTTTTTGAAAAAAAAGCATTTTTGCCACTTTTTGATAGTGGCACCCGTTGGGAACCTCAGTCACTCCTGAAAATATGTAATTTGAGTTTCTACACTTTCTTGGACGATTGACTTCGAAATTGGATGCCACTTTTTACCCTCTACAAAAGGTTCAAAAATTGTAGATTGGAAATTTGACGAATTTTTAATTTTTACCGAATCCACATCGCTCACTCAAACGCCTCAAAATCACTAATCAGCCTATTTTGACATTACCCTAAGAATGTGACACTCGACCAATCAGAAAGGCCGTTCACAAGAACGATTCAATCAGACTTAACTTATTTATCTATCAAATAATTATTTTCATTTATGCATTTGAAAAATTGAAAAACAAAGTGCCTAATTAGGTAGTAATAATTGAGCGTAAATCACCAATTCTGAAAGAATTCATTTTTTATTAGGTAATAATAAAATAAAAATATATTGCTTTTGTGACGTTACTCTGTCAAAATTTTCTCTTTAATTTTTTTCTTCAGAGTAAAATTTGCACACGAAATATAATTTTTCGAACTTGAAATTTTTCTTCATCAAAATTTTCCCTTTTTACTCCTATTTTTTCTCAAAATTGACATGTTTTTCTTTTTATGCCTATTGCAATTTTTATTTGAATGAAAAACATTACTGACGTTGACTACATACACAAATACAATTTCCTACAATATTGCTGCATCTGCATTACTTTTTTAAATTTGAAAGAAACACGAAAGTTTAAACATACTCTCTTAATTTGAATCAGTCAAATTGACCGATTAAAAAAGGCAGAATTGAGTCACTGAAGAAATCAGTGAAAAATTTACTGATTCAATTAGTGAATTTCAATTTTTGAATCAGTAGCTGAGGAAAAAATTACTGATCCAAAAATAAAAATTCATTAATTGAATAAGTAATGTTTCACTGATTGGCAGTAAAATTTCACAAATTGACAGTGGAATCAGGGGAATTTCACTGCTCATCAATGAATCAATTTTGTCGATTTCAATCAGTCAATCTTCAATTTTTGACTGATTCAAATTAAGACAGGCATAATAACGAAATTTTTGAAGAAAAAAGTAACTTTCAGTAACTTTTTTTGAGCAAAAAGTGACCAAAAATTCAATTTTTTGAGAGCAATTTTTTTACAGGTTTCTGGGGGGGGGGGGACAATTTTTTTGTAGTTTTCTACAAACATTTCAAAGATGAATCAACTGAAAAGACGTGAATCATTTCATTTATTAAATTCCTTCGTCAAAACCACAAACAAACTAGCAAAAATCAATTTTTTTTTCAAAAAAGTAGCCAAAGTGACCTTTTAGACGTGAAAAATAACCAAAAGTGACTGAAGCCGAAAAAAGTGGAAAACACCCTAAAAAAGTGACCCACTATGATGCCTGTTGAGAGAGTTGAAAGAGAACGAACTTTTCAAATAATAAATTTAAAAATATTTTTACAGTAACAGAGAAAGAAAGAATTTTTAAGTTAGATAAAATACTAGGTTAAGTGAAAAAATTTAAACATGAAAAAAATGAATGAAAATTTTGATAAAAATGAAAAAAAAAAAATCGTACTAAATTAACGTGTAGAAATTTTGACAGTGAAGAAATAAAATTTCAAGGTTGTAAAAAAATTATAAGTAAAAATTTCAAGAGTACCTAGTAGAGACCTACTTAAGTACAAAAAAACACAATCGTAAAATAAAGTAAAAATTTTGACAGAAAAAATTTTTCCAAGAGCAAAATTTATAAAAAAATTTTGAACGCAAAAGGGATTTTGATGATCCAAGTTCAAAATGCCAAGTTCAAATTTCAATTTATCGCAAACTCACAATTTTTTTCAATTTCTATTCCAATTTTTCCAAAGATGTACACAACTTTAAAATTTCCCCATTATTTAGTAAATTCTTTTAATTTAAATTTTCTCAACATTTATCCAACTTTGATTGAGTACATGAAGTAGAAAATTCCTTTAAAAATTTAAAAGTGGAAAAATTTTTAGAACTATTCAAAATGATTTTAGAATTGGAAATTCAAAAAATACACATATGAAGAAATTGAAGTTGGAAAAATTTTCAAATCAAAAATTTCTCCCTATTGTAAAATTTTTTTAAACTGAATTTTCCTAACGTTTTTCCAATTTCGATTTTTAAAGTTCTTCTCAACTTCGTGTTTTTAAAAATCGCTTCCAACTTGAAAATGTTTTCCAATAATTTCAAAATTTTTTCCTAAGAAATTGAAAATAAAATGTATAAAATCTAAATTGGACTTTGAAAAAATTTAAATTTAAATTGATGGAAAAATTTGAACTTAGCATAAATTTGAAATTGAATCGTTGAAATCCCATTTGCGTCAAAATAATTTGAAATATGGTAAAATTTTTCAAGTTATGAGTGATGATAAGTGAAGAAGAGACTGAAAAAAGAATCGAAATTCCCATTTATAACGAACGACGTACTATCACATTCTTAAAGCGATGTCAAAATACGCTCAAAATCGAGTAAAAAAAGTTCATTCTGGTCACCTAGAATAATTTGTGATGCTGGCAGTACTGCCAATTGCATTTTGATCAACGCAAATTTTTATAAAATTCAAGTTGGCTACTCTGCTACAAAAAATTCTTAGAAAAATTGATTGAAATTTCTGTCAATGACCAACTGAAAGAACAACTTGAATTTTCCGAAAATTGGGCAAATAAAAATGCAGTTGGGTGCAATGCCATGGAAATTTTTAAAACTTCCATAAAAAGTTTTTTGAAAAATTTTACTGAAAATTTTCTATGAAATTTTATGAAAAAAATCGTCAAAAGTTTGTGAAAAATTCGTCAAAATTTCGAGAAAAATTCGTGAAAAATTCATGAAAAATTCGTCAAAATTTCGTGAAAAAATTCGTCTAAATTTTGTGAAAAATTTCGTCAAAATTTCGTGAAAATTTTCGTCAAATTTTTTGTGAACATTTTTTAAAAACATTTTACCTCTTTTGAAGTGTTTAAATAATCGATTTGAATTTGGCAAACATCAAAAATTCGTCAAATTCATTATCTGAAAATTTTCAACTCCCTTGAAGAGGGCAAAAAGCGGTATCCAATTTTGAGGTCAATCGTTCAGGGAGATGTAAGTACAACCTCGAATCGCAACTTTTTAATTTTTCTTCAAAACTTACCCCACTTTGAAGTCCCATTGCTCCGTCCTCCATTGAGCTGGGGGGCTCAAATTATTTCCAGAGATCTCCCACTCAAAGTAAACTATTTCACCAATTTTCATCAAAATTCATTACGAGTTTTTTTTTCAATTCACCCTAAAATTCTCTCATTACCTTTGACCATTGTCCGGTGATCCATTCAGGAGGGCAGGGCTGCATATTACACGATTCTTGCATTCGCGGTTTGTGCCCTTTGCATAAATGATTGAATACCTGAAAACGAAACGAAAATTTCACTCTCGCGTAAAATCTGCGCACAAAGCACGTATTGTTCATTACCAAAATGAAAATTATTTATTTAAAATTTTTAAAAGCTCTGCTATCCGCAGACATGAAAAAGAAATAAAACATGGCGGGACAGTTGGCGTTAAAAACACCCAGATCCGAAAAGTGATACCCGTCCACGTTTTCAGAAAATCGTATCTTCTCCGAAGCGATTAAAAATTAACTATAATTTAATTTGAAATCACAGTAAAGAGACAAATTAACCATACGCCAAGTTATAAAGTATCCTTAGCTATAGCATTTCTATCGTCAAAACTTGGTTAATAATTAACGCAGATGAGAAAATTCGTTAAACGAAGGACGACGAATTATAAAAACCGCGCGGTCTTGCCGCCGATACACCTAAACAGCTCTTGTTTTATCGTACCGAATAAAATATTCATTTCGGGTAAAGACGTCTGAACCAGAAGTACCCTTTTACACGTAACGCGAACGACGAGTGTCAGTAGATTATTTACAAATTCATAACGAATCGCAGTATTTTTTTTTTGCAGACGGAATGCTCCAGTACGTTTGCTAAGCTTTATGTATAAATATCGATTTTTCATCCGTGATGCAATTATTTGCTCAAGTACACGGAGTACTTTCACCTCGAGCCCTCGACTTGGTCGTCGACGTAGACTAGCAATGCGTTATGCGTTTAGATTAAAATCCGCTGCGGCGTAACAGATTATCAGCATTTTTTTCCCTCATGGTCGATCTTTTCAAAGGGTAGGATATCTTGTTAAAGTATCCGAACGTAGTGACGCGGTTAAACCTTTACCCAGCTTTTAGCACGTGTGTTAAGAGGATTATTTTTAAAATGTGTAATCAAAGTTTTCAATAAGGATAGGATGATTTTCCGTTATTATTATTTTTTTTTAGAAAGAAAACTGATGATACGAAGTATCTGGTTGATGAAGATTCAGCAGCGAGAGTGAGGTTTGTAGAAAAAATGTCAGGGCAGAAAATTAACTACCAACATCAAACCGAAAAAAAATTGAGAAAAAATTTTACGATGCACTTGCACATTTCAGAAAATTTGAACATTTTTCAACTCATTGCCTCGATGAAGATATGAAAATTATGATTCTCTCGAATTTGTAGCAATTATTTTCCAAAAAAAAATGAAAAAAAGCAGTAATCAGTACCCAGTACTCCTGAGACTACGTATCAGTCACCCGCTTTGATATGAAAAATTAAAAATTCTTCTGTATCTATTTTCCCATAGGGCCATTCCACGTCAGTTCGTACGCAAAGTGGTAGGGTGGGTCGGCGATTTTTTTCATTTCTTTTATGTGGGTAGACCTCGATGAGAGATGACGAATGCCGCAAACCGCAGCTCACCAAGTTTTTTTTGGAGGGCTGCCACGAGCATTTAAAGTTCTGAGGTAAAGTTGGATATGGCAAATTTGGGGCGTGGATAACTCGAAAACCGCGATGGGTTGAAAGTTGAAACTTTTTCTTATAAGTAGGGCCTGTAAAGAGCTTTTTGATGATTCAAAAGTTCACATTTTTTGAAAAAATCTTTAAAATTTTTCCTTTAATTGTTTTTTGTTTCATTTTGAAGAGAATTTCTTCAGCTTTTTCGTGATATATCATAAGTTGAATTTTGCTGAAAATCGCTGAAATTATACGTGTTGAATCGAGTTAAAATGCTTTTACCGACTTTTTCTTTGAATATGGTGTAAAATTAACAAAAAAAAATCAATTTACACTATTTTGACCTTTGAAAAAAAATTGTATTTTCTTTCAATATTTGGAATTTTTTTTCTCGAAAATACGAAATAACGTCACCTAAATTTTTTAATATATTAATCAGTATATGTATAGTTGTACTTTACAGATTACTTTCAGAATTTTTGGCGATTGACATCATAGGGAAATGCCATTTTTCAACGTTTACAGCTAATTTTTCGTGTTAAAAAAAGTGGCAACACTGATTTTCAAAAAATCATCAAAAAGCTCTTTACAGGCCCTACACATTAGAAAAAGTTTCAACTTTCAACCCATCGTGGTTTTCGGGTTATCCACGTCCCAAATTTACCATTAGAGCTGTTCCATGCTAAAACAGACCAAAAGTGAAGTCGGGTCTTCCGATTTCGCTCAGATTTTTTTTATGAGTTCCCCTTGGTGGTCTATTCACGAAACCACGATTTTTTTCCCCAACTCTCAAGGGGGCTGGGAGGTGGGCCTCGTAATTTTCATGCAATTGTGATTTTTCGCCAAACTACCCAACTTTGAAGGCTTATATCTTGAAATAGGCTGTACTTTGGGGAAAACCGTTTGTGGGGCCTGAAAGAGAATTGAAAGTAGATTCAAAAGTGATAATCACATTTTGGAAAGCTCAAAGTTGAACTTTGGTGGCGAAAGCTCAACATGATATGCACAATATACATATGAAAGCTACCATTTAAAAATCTGAAAAAATTACAGTGAGTAGCCCTTTTTACCCTTTTTTCAACCGACAAATTTTCAAGATGGGACCTCCAGACCCGGGGGGGTACAGGGGTCCACAATTTTTACCGAAATTCAAAAAATTCGATAAAGTCGAGTAACACACATCGATGACTACTAATTCGAAGGCGCTGAGTTCGAATATGTACTCGGTTTTTTCATCCGACCCCTCTGAACCCCCCTATTAGCCCCCTCGATAGGGCCAAAATTAGAAAAAATTAAAAATAACGTGCGACCAGTCGTTTGTTAGGTTTTTGAGGGCGCTGAGTTCGAATATTTGATTATTTTTTGGATTTGGCCCCTGAGTGCCCCCTAGCCCCCCTCCCAATTTTGAGGAAAAGTGGGTCAAGATATTAAAATGTCGTGTGGCATATCGATTCTCACTAATTTGAGTGTGTAGAATTCGAATATCGACTTACTTTTTGATTTGACCCCATTCCTCGTAATCTAACCGACTACTTCCTCTCAAATTCGTATTTTTCCAATAGGTTAAAGCGCGAGGAATGGGGTCAAATCAAAAAGTAAGTCGATATTCGAATTCTACGCACTCAAATTAGTGAGAATCGATATGCCACACGCCATTTTAATATCTTAACCCACTTTCCCTCAAAATTTCTGGGGGGGGGGCTAGGGGGCACTCAGGGGCCAAATCCAAAAAATAATCAAATATTCGAACTCAGCACCCTCAAAAACCTAACAAAGTTATTTTTAATTTTTTTCAAATTTTGGCCCTATCGAGGGGGCTAATAGGGGGTTCAGAGGGGTCGGATGAAAAAACCGAGTACATATTCGAACTCAGCGCCTTCGAATTAGTAGTCATCGATGCGTTACTCGACTTTATCGACTTTTTTGAATTTCGGTAAAAATTGTGGACCTCTGTACCCCCCCCCCCCGGGGGGTCTGGAGGTTTCATCTTGAAAATTTGTCGGTTGAAAAAAGGGTAAAAAGGGCTACTCACTGTAATTTTTTCAGATTTTTAAATGGTAGCTTTCATATATTGTGCATAACATGTAAGTTGAGCTTTCGCCACCAAAGTTCAACTTTGAGCTTTCCAAAATGTGATTATCACTTTTGAATCTACTTTCAATTCTCTTTCAGGCCCCCCAAACGGTTTTCCCCAAAGTACAGCCTATTTCAAGATATAAGCCTTCAAAGTTGGGTGGTTTGGCGAAAAATCACAATTGCATGAAAATTACGAGGCCCACCCCCCAGCCCCCTTGAGGGTTAGAAAAAAAATCGTGGTTTCGCAAATAGACTACCAAGGGGAACTCATAAAAAAAATCTGAGCGAAATCGGAAGACCCGATTTCACTTTTGGTCTGTTTTAGCATGGAATAGCCCATATCCAACTTTACTTCAAAACTTTAAATGCTCGTGGCAGCCCTCCAAAAAGACTTTGAAAGCTGCGGTTTGCGTCATTCGTCATCTCTCATCGAGGTCTACCCACATTAAAAAAATGAAAAAAATCGCCGACCCCCCCCCCCACTTTGCGTACGAACTGACGTGGAATGGCCCCATCTTATTCAAGTGATCTTATTACGATTAATTTTTCTGCCGGATTTAAAAAATAAGTTATATCAGAAATGAGATATTTCCAATTAAGATTAGGTACATTTATAATTTTCATCACGATTACAATATTTACTATGATTGGATTTTTTGAAGCGCGTTTTTTAATCATTACCCTGAAGAAGTCACCCGAGTGTGTACGAAACGTCGATTCGAGATGTGTGTATTTTTATTTCAGCACGAATAAAAGTTTATCTTAACAAACAACGTTCATTGTTGTAAACAATGTCATGTTTAAAGGGCATTTATTGGGCTAGGCTAATGGACCGTGTAGTCCGAGCCCATTAAAATAAAAATAATAAAAAAGAAGGCATTTCTGAGATGGTACGATGCCTTTCAATAATAATTTTAATGGCAGTTCAAATGGCAAATTATTAAACCGATAATGGCCCGTATACGTAAATAGGTAAAAGCGTATAAAATCTCAAATCAGCCCAGCATTATTCATTGTGCGATTTTGTGTTTTAACTCGATAACAAGTGTGTTAAATCTCGTAAAACAAAAAAATTAAAATGAAAGCTGCCTTGTTCGGTCTGTTCGCTTTGGTGTTGGTGGCATCCGCTTACGCCACCGACGGTTCCTTGTCCGTGTACAACAGCGGTGGATACGTTGCTAAATTTAGCGTCTCATATAATCTAAACGGCGAGAATAAATCCGAAGACTCTGGAAGTTTCAGTTTGGGTGTCACCAAAGAAATCAAAATTCCCGATGGAGCTTCCAACGTTTACTTGAAAGTTGAGGAATATTGGTTCCCAGGTCAATTGAGCACAATCTTTACCCAAAGTTTCCCAGGACCAGACCATAAATGCTACAAGATTTGGGGTACCACTCTTAACCCTAGTCACGATGAAATTGCTTGCTAAACGTAAATATTTTATATTTTATTTCGAATTTTTATCATTATTCATTGTAAAATTCTCGAATTTTATGAAATTATTAATATATAGAATGTAAGCGTAAATTGAATCGAGTTTTTATTTCACGTATTCTTCCTATCTCGTAGTTTAGGAAATTATACTCAATGTGTAAACTACCTGGTTAGCGAAAATCTTAGGTTCAAATTTTTTTTTTCAATTTTTCTAAAATTTTTGAAAAGCATACTTCGTATTGGTAAATTTGGGGAAATGTAAAAAAGTATTAAAAAAATTATTTCTTCTTGGCACAGTGACTGCGAGTAATTAAGCTGTGCATTGTGCAATTTAAAAAACTGTTACCTATATTTTTTTAGAAGCGAGATTTTTTTTTTTAAATTTTGGAATAATACCCATGGTACATACTACATAGGTAATCTATTTTTTTTAGACAAACAACGATTAGGTATTCGAATAATACGAAGTTAGCATTCATGCTAGTTCGTAAATTGTCAAATTAGAAAAGTGTTAAATATCAGTAAAAATTTCTAATGACTAATATTGTATAAGAAGAGGAATTTTGGAATCGGGGACAAACAGTATACTACATTTTCGTTCATTTTCTTTTTTCAACAGGAAAAAATTTGGTAGCAAAAATTAAATAGTTAGGTACTCAAGTGATGTTTTTTCTCCCTTTGAAACTCGAAACAAGTCAGAATCGGAGATATATCGTTTACGAATAGTTGAGAATTGATTGAACAATTTTCGAAATATGCACTACATTTGCTAAAATGTATTGTTCTGGAAATTGAAAAATTTGAATCGAGTTATTACATAAAGAAGGGATCAGATGTGCAATAAGAATCGATTAACTGATTGGCTCTCATGAGATGGCCACTGGATGAATTCAAATGCGTATTTTCGAGTAACTACCTAATTAAAATGAAGATATTTTCACATTCGAACCCCAAAAATAAAATTCGACTTTAAATAAATTCATGTCAGCAGTTGGTAAGTAAATTTTAAAACTGATCTTACATGGTTGGATTCCCGAAATGAAAGAAATTTTTGCGAAGGGGAAAACATTCCAACAACAAGCAAAAAACACGATATCACATCATAACAATAAAAAATATCACCCTAAAATATTATAATTGACTTTCTTGAAGAAAAATCAAAAAAATCCATTAAAATGTGTTCCTAGAAATGATAACATTTATCTAAGTAAGCCAATTCAAGTTCATTTCTGATTGAAAATTATCAATTTTTTGTTACATTCAGTGTCTTTAGAGTGAAAGAAAAGCAAAAATGTGTTGTAATCCAGTCGATCGTTTTTTGTTTCAATTTCGAATTCAAATCTGGAAAGAAATGAGCAAAAAGCTGAATTTCAAACAGCATTTTAAAACTTCATTCCTAGAATTGTCTGATACTTCTGCTCTCTCCCTTTCAAGAGCAGAATTTCGCCCCCAACCAGTTTTTCGTTTTTTTTTTATTAAAATAAAAATTTGAGAACATATTCGTGGGATAATCTCCTCTAAATTTCATAAAAGAACATCTTTTTAATTTATTTCACAAAAGTAGCAAAAAAAATTACGATGGCGGTGTAAAATATATATATATTTTTTAAAGGTAAGTACCCTTAAAATTTTTATTTCAGTTTAAGTGAATATTTGATATTTTCACTTTTTAGAGGTAAATTTCGGAAGTATTTAATATTCCCTACAAGTCTGAAAAAAATCCAGTTGAAATTAATGCCAAAATAATAAAAAAATATATGCCTAGTAAATCTGGTTTATGGCGAGTAAATACTTTAAAGTTTACAAATCTGAGTAAATTTATAATTCTAAATCTAAATACCAAAGCCATCCAAAGCCAAATCAATCATTCAGTGATCCACGCCTCAAAATTATTTTTGAAAAATTTTATTTTAGTCTGATCGTCGTTTTATTAGATACGAATTTTCAAAGAAAATAAATGAGGGCGTTTCTTGTCTTTAAAACAGTACGCTTTGACAAATTCCCCCCCCCCCCATTCTCCACCCAGAATTGTTATTTTTTTTTAAATATTTGAATATGGCGTAAAATTAACAAAAAAAAAAATCAATTTACACAATTTCGACCTTTGAAAAAAAAAATTGTGTTTTCTTCCAATCTTTGGATTTTTTTCTCGAAAATACGAAATAACGTCGCCTCAATTTTTTAATATATTAATCAGCATATAAAGTTGTACTTTACAGATTTTTTTTAGATTTTTTGGCGATTGACTTCATAGAGAAATGTCATTTTTCAACTTTTACAGCTAATTTTTCGTGTTAAAAAAAGTGGCAACACTGATTTTCAAAAAATCGTCAAAAAGCTCTTCAAAGATCCTACACATTAGAAAAAGTTTCAACTTTCAACCCATCATGGTTTTCGAGTTATCCGCACCCCAAACTTACCATATCCAACTTTACCTCAAAACTTCCACCTACCACTTTGCGTACGAACTGACGTGGAATGACCCCATAACTTATGGCGACCTGAGACTGAATTTTGGAGTTTCAAAATTTCTTCTGAATCTCCTTCAGAGCTGAATTCTGAAGATAGAACATTCTTCTGTATTGATTTTTAGATTTTTTCCTGCGACCACCAGCCCTCCACCGAGCTGGATTTTGGTAATCACAAATTTTTCTGAACTTTTCCCCATACCTGAAATTTAAATATTGAAAATTCACATGTACCCTTCCAAAACTGAGTTTTGGATGTTTCAATTTTTTTTACCCCTTCTACAGAATTGAATTTCGGAATTTAAAAATTCTCCTATACCCCAACAAAAGATGAATTCTGAAAATTTTATAATAGGTGCTACTTTTGGAAATTGGATTTCTAATTTTTAAATTTCTTCTGTCCCCCTCCCCCCTTCCCAGAGCTGAATCCCAAAAGAATTCCGTATTTTCTCTGGAACTGACATTTTTTATTTTTAAAATTTCTCCTGCATGTATTCCATAGCAGAATTTTGAAAATTGAAAGTTCTCCCGCACCTACCTACTTTTCTACCGCACTGAATTTTTTATTTTTATTTTTTTCTTGTACACTTCTGACTTCACCCTAAAACTTGATTTTTTTTTTTTTTTCAACTATAAAAATCTAAAAATTTACTTGCACCCTCCATACCGAATTTTTGCATTATGAATGCCTCCTGCACCTCTCTAAATAGCTGAATTCTAAGATTAAAAATGTTTCCCTGTAGGTATACTCCCTTGAAACCGAATTTAGGAATTAAAAATTTTCTACAAATACATTTTTTCAAAGTCTAAATTCTCATCATTTCGCCAAGTTCGAATTTTTGCAAAAACTTTTCTCATGAATTTTTCTATCTGGAAAAATACTTGGGAAAATTAGAAAAATTAGAACTTTGAAAATTTTTAGGAAAATTTTACCTTGATTTTTTTTAAGGAGGGAAATTTCAAACTGGAAAAATGTAGGAATAATTAGGCTTAGAAATTTGGACTTCGAAAAAAACTCAGTGGCATATTTTGTATTTAGTCAGATTCAAACTGCAAGAAGATAATTTTGATTTAGGTAGGTAGGTCATGCAATTTGAACAAAGTCAGGACAAAAATAATGGGAAATTACAATTATTTTTAAAAAATTGGCTGAATTGTCGAACTTTTCTCCAGAAATAAGAAATTGACTATTTTATGAAATAATCGTATTCTCATCTTTTCCATATTTCGGGGGGGGCGGGTGTCATTCAGCACAATAACTATCGCACTGATCTCTGAGAATTTTCAAAAAATAGTTCTTAAATGTCAAAAAAATTCAATTTTCAAACGATTTTTCTATTTTTTAAGAATTTAGACAGATTTGAAGCTCTCATCAGGGAAAATTAACTTTTTCTTTTCAGAACAATTTCCTGTCAAAAAATATTGAAAATATTTTGAAAATTTTGAGTTCGCTTATTAAGAAAATTATGAAACTGAAATACAAAACTTTTACAAGACTTTTTTTTTGGAATTTTTGCAGAATCTTCTGCGAGATCCTCATTGATCTGGATGTTTTGCACACCTTCTCAATCTCTAAAAAGTTTTAATTAATACCTGCATGTAAAAAAAGAATGAATAATGAACGAGAATAAAAAAATATGAAATTCAATTGATGAATCCAAGAATCGTGAATTATTAATGAAAAATTTAAAACTTTTGAACCAAAAGCAAAATTTTTTCAGATCTTTTTTCATTTCTAGCACCACTTTACCAAAATCAAGATCTTTTTTCAACGTTAAAAATAATTTTTGCACTTAAAAAAAAGGAGCAAATTTAGGGAAAGCTGAAAGGAAGAGGGAAAATATTGAGAAAAAAATTCTGGTAGATGAAATATTTTTCGAAACGTATTAAAAATAAAATTTATATCCTATCAAAAATGTACAATGTAAATATAAAAAACATGGGTTCATTTGCACAATTTTTTCCAGAATTTTTTTTCTGGAGAGGCTGAAGAAGAGAGTTTAAAATCATTATATTTCATGTACCTTCGAAACCAAAAATTTGGACAAACAATATTTTTCTTAAAGATGTTATTGGACAAATACTTCTTCAGAGTTTTTGTTTTGAATAGTAAATTACCGATCTTAAATAATTCTAAAAATTTTAAAAATGTAGTTCATCCCGAAGAAATGCCAATTTACAAAAAATGAGCAGAAATCATTGCTCAGGGTGAAATTCTATGCTAGAAAGAGGATTATACACCTGACACGTAGTCAGCTTCAAGGTTGGAACGAATCCACCTGAAATTGGATTCGAATCCGAATCCATGAATATATTTCGGGGTTTCTTTCCGATCGAAAAAAAAATCAATGATTGGATTTGTGGATTCGAATTCACGAATCCATTATTTGGGGAAAAATTGAAGACCAGGAAAAAAGTTCTTACAGACTCAACCCACAAAACAACACAAACCAAACCTACGAATGTAAATAATCCTCCGCGACAAAACATGCTTTTTCCTTTTTTGCCCTTGTGGGTCCCCATGAACTCCCAAAAAAAACGCAGAGAAACAAATCCGGACGAATCCTTTAAAATAATTCGAATCAATTTTTTCGAATCCAAAAATGAATTCGAATTCTTTCCAACCTTAGTCAGGCTGAAGCTCTTGAAGGGAAGGGGGTGTAGATTCGTATTTCGCTTGTCTGAATTCGTCGAAAAGCATCTTTACATATCCAATTTTTTTTACCTTTTTTCAAAATTTGATTAAAAAATTTAACGTTTAAAAAAAAAATGTTGATATGCTTTGGAAAACATTTTAACCACATTTTCCTTTCAGAATGTCACGCCGAACAACTTCACTGCCAGATTATGTTTTTTTTTCACAAAAATTAAGACCAAGTCACCCGTTAATTTTAACCCCATTCGTCAAAAATAACCTTCCAAAGGCAATCTCCAACACAAGACGTACCTACATAAATTATTGCAAGTATGTTTAGCAAACTCACTAACACACAAAAATTAATTCCTTGCTACCAAACCGTTCACGAATGTAAATCAAAAAACCAAGCTACGAACAATGTACATAAATCAGCAGTATATAAAACACCCATTACGTCTGGTAATAACGTTAACTTCGATTAATACTTTTTACCTTGTTAAACGATATTGTTCTCTGTTGTCAACTCATTTTTCCATTAAATGATTAAAAATAGCTTCGGTATAAATTTATTCAAATTTTATTCCTACTGCGGTAATGGAGAATGATGCCATTTGGAAAATTTAATCGCTACGTAGAAAAGCCCCGTTAAAAAATCTTATTTCGAATTATTTAGGTACGTTCGTTTCTTCGAACAAAAAGAACTGAACCTTTCACCTCGACCTTTCCGGGGCGAATCATTTCATAATTATAGAAGCGCCGAGGCGAAAAAATGTTTAACATTCTAAAATAAAGTCAACTCCGAAAGGAACGACTTCATTACAATTTCCTCCCTTTTCAATATTTACTCGCTCTGTCCGACGAAACGAATTAAAGCTTTTTTCCCCCAACGATTTGTGAAAAAAAACTCTTAACAATAAGCCACAAACTATGTCCAGACATTTTCTTTTCAACATTTTTTCACCTCAACACGTTGTTTGAGTCTTAATTATTTTTGCCAAAAATGGTATTTCAACATCAAAGGCCAAATTTTTTCCAAGTTGAAATTTTTTCAACTCTAAATTTTTTTTATTTCTTTTCAAAATTGAATTCGATTTTAAAATTTTTGCAACTGTATTTTTTTCTAATTTTTAAATTTTATCAAAATTTTTCCAGCTTTTATTTTTTTGATTATTTTTCAATTTCATATTTTCATTGTCTTTAAAAATTTCTTCTAATGATTTATTAAGTGGAAAGAAAATTTGAAGAATATGAAGTTAATTTTTTAAAAAAAATTCAAAATTATAAAAAATTTTAAGAAAAATTCAAGTGGAAAAATTTTCAAGTTGAAAAAAATTTTCGAGTGAAAAGAAATTTTAAAAAATAGGAAGTTGAGAAAAAAAAATTCCAAGTGTAAATTTTTTTAATTTGAATTTTCTTACAAATTTTTCCAACTTTTATTTTTTATTGAAACTTTCTTCCAACCCGAAATTTTTTCAACTTCTAATTTTAAAAATTTTTATAATTATGGCCTCGTGTTTTTCAAAAATTTTCTTTAACCCATTATTTGGAAGAAATTTTTTGGAAAAATTTTGGGAAAATTTCACAGTTGAAAAAAATCTTAAATTAGATACAATTTTGAAAAAAAAATGAATAAAAAAATTGAAAAAATCAAAATCAGCAGAAATTTAGACTTAGATCGTTGAAACCCCATTTCTGGCAAAAATGCTAAGTACACTTTGTACAGCATAAACATCGATAATTCGTCAGATGTATGAATCGGAAAAAATATCTTCGATTTATTATTTTCGAAACTCATCCTTACTCATGGCGAAAAAGTAAGAAAAAAGTATGCTTAAAAAACTTGTTTTAACGTTAACGAGAATCGAAACTTTTTATTGATAAAGTTCCCCGGGTGAAAAAATTTTACGATGTAATCTAAGACGTTGGAAAGTACTCGACTGTATTTTTAAAAAATTTTATTTAACAATTGAACATGAGAAATGACGGCGAACCGTTCGTACGAAATCTGGAATTTTTACAAACTATACGAACAGGCGAAAATGTTAAGTAAGTTTTCTTCGTCGTTTTCGCAGCATCCCCCCTTTACACTTCGTTCCCCTTCAATACAATACTGCGTTATTTCCTACTATGAAAATGGTTTTTAACTTACTTTTGTTTTCGTTTTATTATGTTCTTCTACACAATAAAGTCTTCTTGTTTTTATTCCACTTCCACAGCTTTGACTACAAACTGACCATTCGCCAGCTTCCCATCTGCAAGATAAATAAAATCTAGCCTGAGTCTCCGGACGGCCAATCTTTTGTTTCATTTTCTCGATTGCCAAATTAGTACAATGGAGATGGGGAAATTAAATGAATAAGCTATTTCAATCAGAAAAGCAGGGGAGTTCAAATGATTATTTCCGAATCTCGCTCGATGTGGACGCGCTTTAGATAATAGTTTCCGGTAGATTTGACTGTTTATGTACTTACTTGGGTGGGCATGGTTCGACGTTACATTCTAGCAATCTTCCTTCGGGCATTTGAGAAATATCACAAAGATGCTGATCGACGATATCTCCGGTTGCTGTGTTTTGGCAAACTGGTTGGGTGATTTTGTAACCTAATGGAAAATATTTCTTGATTAGAATTTAATACCTAATTAAAGATTGTGCTGGTAAATAGACAAATACATGTGCCTATTTTTTTGAAAAAATGTGTCAAATTACCAAAGAAAAATTAATTAATGTAGAGAGTGAAATTTTGGGGATTTTATTTTTAGAGAAAAATGAACCACCTTAGGAGGTGAGACTTCCAAAATTTCAAAAGAAAATTCACAGAGTTATTAGAAACGCCTTACTCTCCTTGCATTTTGCCGAATAAAGTGTTCCGAAATTTTAGACATTTTTTTGAGTGACTGTGACGGACCTTCTTGAAAAACTAAAAAAAAAAACTCAGAAATGGGAGATGTTCTAAAAGAACGATCATTACGTTAAATTTGTTCAACGTAAATGAGAAAATTTGATCGAAAAATTTATTGCCATACTTTTTTTGAAAAATTTCCATGCATTCTGAAGGCTTCATATTGGCTTGAAATTGCCTTCATTCAGTTTGGGAGGTCTAAAAATGGTATAATTGAAATCAGCATCCCTGAAAACTAAAATTTCGATATGCACCTACATCGATTTTTCTTCAAAATTTCACTTTCTCCTCTCCTTAGTCCCACCCTATCGACTCCGATCAAAAAATGAAAACCAAGTTTGGATTCAGGAGCATTAAAAACTATTGTACAGAAACTACGAGTACTATACACTTATATTCAAAAACAAACTAGTACCTAAGTAAATTTAATTTATATATTTTAATTTTTTGAAGGAACACAAATTTAGATCAAATGTAAGTGATTTTTTTAGTATGTATTTCCAAAGTAGTTATCTCCAAAAATAGTGTTTTTGACTGGACACAAAAAATCATGCAAACACTTCCAGAAAATATTGAAAAAATCGAGAAAATTTACTGTTCAATGGCAATAATCTAATGCCATGTTTTTAAAAATTCGATATATCTTTTGATTTAAAATTTTGAAACTTTTCCCGGGGAGGAGAGGGGGGTACCATGTCTTTTTGATGTCATTAAACAACAGTTCTTGGCATAGGTCCACAGAAATTCAAAAAAGTTTAAGATTTTTGTACCCTGATGGTCAATATGGGATGTGTTTTTGTATATGAAAATAACAAGAATCAAGCTTAAATTTTCGTTCTTTGAATGGAAATTTTAACAAAGGTAAAAAAAATATTAAATCAGAACTAAGATGAAATTTTTTCTCAGTATTTTTGAGATCTGGACACATATTTTTGACCATCTCCCCATTCAAGTTTCAAAATTAAAGGTAAGTCGTTTTACCCTAAACTTGAATACGATTGATGGATCGTTTTGGATTTTTTTTCGAAACAGGACATTGTGTCTGACCTCAAAAAGACCTGGTAGTATTTCCTCTCTCCTTCGAATCAGCCCTTACTCTTATTAAAATCGCATTTAAAAAATATGAATACCCATCAGGGAAAAATTTTCAGGCATGAGGAGATCAGGGTCATTATGATCGATCTGTTCATACATGAAATTTGGCCACTCATGACCATGAGCAGGCCTAGCTTTTAACAATGGAAATATATTATTCAAAAATCTTATTTTTATTGTGTTCATGCCTGATCAGGTTTGACCACACCTGTTCAAAAGTGATCATTTTTCAGACTTGCTCATACCTGAAAATTAATCCCCAAATATATTCAAAAAAATTGAAAAAAATAGAAAAATCATGAAAAATTTAAAAAATTTTGCCGAAAAATAGTTTCAATTTAATACTCTCTCATTTCGAATCAATGAAAAATCACTGATAAACAGTCAGAATTGTAGCACAGGAAAAATCAGTGAAATTCACTGATTTTCAGGGATTTTTCACTGATTATTTAAAGAATTTCACAGATTTTTCAGTGAATTTTCACTGATTTCCAGTGATTTTCTTTCACTGACTTGCTTTCAGTGAAAAAATGTTCACTGATTTATTACCGTGCTGCAATTCTGACTGTTTTTCAGTGATTTTTGATGAATTTCACTGATTTAGAAATGAGAGAGTACCATTGAACTTTACTTTCCACTTCACCCGATTTTCAGAGGCGAGAACGTGAAAAAAATTAAAATTTTCGCGTTTTATAAATTTTCTATCAGAAACTGAGAAAATTTTTCTTCAAATGATCTCAACATGGATATTTTTACCCAGAAAAAGTTATGGGCTCTGATTTTTCACCATTTTCCTAATTGAAAAAAAAACACAATTTAATGCAATTTTCATAATTGTTGAAAAATGATTCGGATGGGAGGGGGACAGGAGAAATCACTACTGATGATTTTTTTTTCGGTAAAGTATCCATATTTCATAATATTAAAAAACAATTTCAAATTTTCTTTTGCCTTTTTCTAGAGAATGTTTTTATAAATACGAAAAAACCGTATTTGTCTAATTATTCCTGAAAATGGAGTAAATTGAATGGGGAGTAATGGTCTTTTTGTGTAAAACCATCTATGGGTAGTGATACAGTTTTTTTTTTTTTTTTTTTACATGGATATGTTTTGGGCCTAGGGATTAAAATTTTAAAAGTGTAACGTTTTTCGTTTTTTTGTAACGTAAAACATTTTTTTAGTGCGTTTCAAAATATGATTTTAAAAAATTTATGAATTAGACGTTTAAATTTGTATCGTTGACAACACTGCTTGCTGAAATTAGAACACAATAAGGTCGATTAACATATATAAAATTTTTTTAAATCATGATTTTTTCAAGTACATTGAAATTTTAATTTTAAAAAAATAAATAAAAAGTTTGATTTAAAAAGTGATTTAAATTTGCAATATTGGCAACACTGTCTCTCTAAATTGTAACCTAATGTAAAAATGACTATGACTAAGATACATTTTATTCAAAAAAAAAGAAAGAAATAGAGCATGGTGTTTGAAATTTGAATTATTAACATTGGCAACACTGTTTTTCTAAATTTTAGTATAATGTAAAAATTTCCAAGATACATTTTATTCAAAAAAAAATTAGAGTATGTTTTTAAAAAACATGAAAATATTTTAAAAAATGAGAAAAAAAATGGGAAAAGAATTGAAAAGTAAAAAAAAAATTATGAAATATTTTAAAAAATGAGAAAAAAATTGAAAAAATTAGGTGCATTGATATTTTTTAATAAAAAGTTATGAAGTTTTGTCTCCTTACATGCAAATAAGAAACATTGCCTCATCTCCAAAGTATATTTGAACATATCCATGATCTAAGGGTTTTACCTTTAAAAAAAACTGCATCAATCCCCCCCCCCCCATTTCCCAAATATAGTCGAATGATGAAAGAAACTGTGCAAAAATAAGAGTCAAGTTGATGGATTTTTCATGGCATATTTCAAGGTCCAGACAGTAAACACCAACACCCTGACTACTTCTTCAACTTTCGAAAAAAAAAAATTGTAAAATTAGGGCAGTGGGGAATGGGGATGTCGTTTAAATTCTAAAATTATTTTTTGCCATTAAAAAATTGATTTTTGGACAAAAAAGAATTGAAAAAACTTCTTCGATTCATTCATCTGCCTTACCTCGCTAGAGCCTTCGCGAATTTTATCAAACAAAAAACCCCTTCGATTCGAATCTTCGTTAATTTTTCCATTTCTGGCAAATTTTTGGCATTTTAATTTTCGCGCAATCCACAGCGAAATTCACCAGCCATCCCATTCGGTAAAATACAGTTTCACGACGACAAAAATACCAACACGAATGGAAAACTCGTTCCAAATCTTTTCTCCTGCATTTTAAATTCTAGGCAACCATATTCACACAACTGAGTAAAAATTTGCCTATTCTCTCAGCATCATAACACCCTCCGCAGGACACCCGGTATAAAATCGCAGCGTGATTCTCGCAACGACGTTGCGTAGAATCCAAGCCAAAATAAATGTAAAACATAAGACTAGTCATAAGTTACATCATTGATATATAGACGTCGCGAATTCACCCCGACCTCATCCCTTATTCATCCACAGACCCATAAACACGGTGCACTTCCGACCCATTCATATTTTCGAGGCGCAATCTTCGGCCATTATGGTACATTCGAGAAAATTAAATGTCTGCTTTTTAAGTGCTCCGAAAAAATAAAATAACATGGGAAAAGATTCTAATAGCTCGGCAAATTTCAATATTTTAACATTTAATGTTTCCCGAATGACGTTATAAAAATCAGATCGCACAACTGATAATGTGAAAAATTATACACGTCGGTCCGGTTCCTCTATATTCCAAAAGTCTGAAACATTGTCATAACAATAAATTACCGTTTAAAGGACCTCTTCGCTATAAAGAAAGCGTAATCGCTTCGATCTTATTATTATTTCAAGAAGATGGCCTTCCTACACAATCGCGCAAAAGACTTACGACCCTATAATTTTGTTCATAATGCGAAAATAACTCTTTCAAGCAGACCGTAAATAATTCAATAAACGATTTTAACGTTGTCCAATGAAAATAACTACACGACAATGAGAAAAAAATGGCAGAATACGAAAAAATCCTAAAGAATCGCAAAAATCCGACACATTTTGTCCTTAGGTTTTTTTTTTTTAAAAAAGCGTTCCGATAGTTTTTTATCATCCTTTATCGCCTTGATTAAGTTCGGCGAGTGAAAAAAAGTAGAAAAATTTTCTCGCGCGGTTTAATAGACGTTATAATTGAAGAAACTTTCTGACAGCCGTTTTACCTCCGTCCCTCTCTAATCCGATTCGAGCTTTTTAACCCGCCAAGTATAAAAGATGGAAAAAAGTAATTTTCATCCAATCTCACTACTTTTTCAGTTATCTGTGATAAGTTACTCGTTAAATCTGGCTTGGTTTTCGGGTTACAGTTTCGCAATAGGTACCTATCTAGTTTCTATTTTAGACTTTCTTGTCATTCCACAAAGCGTGGAGATTTTTTTTTCGGATTTATTTTTAAAGCGTATTTTTTCGAATTTTTTTTCATCGAGGATTAGAAAATAAGTGGAAGGAATTTTTCAATACACGTGGTTAGCTAACGAGACGATTTTATTTTTTTATGAAATACTTATACTCGACAGGAGCGCGGGCGTTGAACGAGATGACTTTATACCTACGTGTGATTCATGTCAAAGAGAAGGGCAAACGTGTATAGGAAAGGTTACAAACGCTTAAAAGACCTAAAGAAAAGCTTTGAGGTTGTTTGCTTTGCTGTAGTAAGTTGATACTGTGGTGTGCTGTATCGCGTATATTACGTGCAAAGTGATTCAACAAGTATATTAATGATTTTCCGATGTATGTGGAATTCATTAATCGGATGTAGGTGTAATTGAACTAATAGTTTTATGGAGCATCCGGGCGTAGGAAATGTTTAATGAAAATATCGTTTGGATGTTTGATATTGGAGACGTGAAGAGATTTTAATGTACGATTTTGAGAAGCTTTTCTAAAAAGATACTTGCTCATTTGAAAATGTGATATTTAAAAATAAAATTATGTTTTTTTACCTAATTTTGATCTCAAAATAGAGAGATCTTTAGATGCTTTTTAGTGTTTAATCTACTTTCAAAAAAAAAAAATCATACGAAAAAGAACGAAAAAATGTCGTAAAATATACTGGAAACTGGATAAACATTTTTTTGAATTTTTTTGAGCAAAACTTGATAAAAAAAAAGGTGGGTGTTATGAGACAAAAAATCATGTATTGGGTTAAACATGAGATCAAAACTGATGAAAACATTTTTTAATTGAAAACTATCAAAAAATGATAATTTTTCAGTTTTTTTAGGTAAAAAGGTGTAAACAAGAATTCAAATATTGAGAAAATTGAATTTCACGAATCTTCAAATTCTCAATTTCATTACAGATTTCTAAATTTTTCATAGCTTACTTCTAATTTTCAAAAAATTTCAGTCATTTAAAATTGTAGGAAAAAGTTACCTTGAAGCTTTTTTGGCTCAATTTTCGAAAATACTTTTCCTAGATTGTTTTTCCATTTCCCAAAAATAACAATTTTTTAAAACAGGAAAGTATTCCCACTGAAATCCGGAAAATCATCGTTTTGTAGTGAAAATTACAATTTTTTGAAAATAACCTTGGCCTTTCATACCTACAAAAAAAAAAGTGATTTACCAATTAATTTTCTAGCACTGGGCCCAAGTTTGGTATGGGCATTATAATTTCTAGGAGATGTTCGTAGTACATAAATGTTCTACCTTTCATTTTCCATGTTGGACAAATTGCCTATACTTTCCTATTTGAAGAAACACAATTTTTAGGAAAAAACAATATTTTTTGTTTTTATTGATATTTTTTGTACTGAATCAAAAGTGGAAGGGACCAAATTGCCACATGACAGATAGGGTTTGTGTATTTATGCTCTACTGGTTCGTTCGTGCACAACAATTTGCCTACTTTTTTGATTTAAGGGGCAAAAAATTGAAATCCGTAACGGTTAAGATTTTTTCAAAAATATTTCTTCCTTCACATGAAAAAATAGGCAATTTGTTCAACAGCGGAAATGAACGGCAGCAGCAGGGTATGCCCGCAAAGGAAGTAAGAGGCGCTAATAGTCGTTTCTGCCAACGCAACGCACGAAAAAAAAACAGGTCTGTGACAATTGTCACAGGGTATGGTATAGCAGGGATAATAATTTTTCCAATAATATATAATTATCATTGATAAAATTTTTCATTTTCAGAAAAAATCATAATTTTCAGTAAAAATTATCCACTATTTTTGGTTCAAGTAAATAACTACCCATTTTATAAAAAAATCATTTTCTGAAAAACAAAAAATTATTTCGGGCAAAAAGTATCGTTTTTAGTAAAAATGTGCATTTTATGGATTTTTCGACCACTGCCTTCAAAAATAACCATTTTTTAAAGGTACGAAAATGCGAGAAAAACTCCCAACATATTTACAACCGTTTCGGTCTACATTAGTTCATGGAAGCTTTTATGGCCCAATTTTCGAAAACGTGTGTTCTCAAATTTTGAACGACTGTGGCAAATTTTCTAGATATTTTTTTTTACCATTATTGTTCAAAAATGATCATTTTTCAAAATTATATCTAATTACCATTGAATTCTAGGAAATTAATATTTTGTAGTAAAAATTATCATTTTCTGAAAATATCATTTGTAAAAAAAATAAAAATCATCTATCATTATAATACGTCCTTTTTTAAATTTTTCGCATGATTTGGATTTTTTACACAGGGTGTTCTATGAATCGTCTGCCAAACGTACTTTTTTTGGATATAATCGGGTACCACTTAAAAAAAACTTAAGATGAACATGTTGCCTATTTTAAAAATTGAACGGACAAATTCTGCTTCCAAAAGAAATCATGTCAAAAAATTTTTTCAGCCATGGGAATGGATAGTACTCTGAAAACTGAACAAATTTTCACTTTATGACTTTTTGCCAATCTTTAAAATTGAAGGGGCTGCAAAAAAATTGTTCAAGAGAAATTCTCAAAAAATTACCTGATCAGGGGAATGGATAGTACGTTGAAAACTGAAGTAATTGTGTTCTGTAGACTTTTTGCCTAACATCGAAAATGAAGGGGCTAAAGGCCATTAACAATTGAGAAAATTTGAAAATTTTTTGAAACCCATTTATTCTGAGTGATCCGTAGGCCCTTCATTTTCGATGTTGAGCAAAAAGTCTAAAGAACGAAATTTCTTCAGTTTTCAACGCACTATCCATTCCCTTGATCGGATAATTCTTTGAGAATTTTTTTGAACAATTCTTTTTGTAGCCCCTTCAAATTTAAAGATATGCAAGAAGTCATAAAGTGAAAATTTGCTCAGTTTTCAAAGTACTATCTATTCCCATGGTTGAAAAAATTTTTTGATGAGATTTTTTAGAAGCAGCATTTGCCCCTTCAATTTTCAAAATAGGCAATACGTTCATCTCAGTGGTACCCGGTTATATCAAAAAAAAAAAGTTTAACAGACGATTCATGGAACACCTTGTATGTAAGTTAGGGTGGATCAAAAAAAAAACAATACCTTGGATTTTGATCAAATTTGGTGAGATGGTTTACTTTGAGTGGAAGACTTCACAAAAAATTTTTGAGCCCCCGAGGGGCAATGGGAGGGGAGCAGGAGGTGCTCAAAGTGCACCTTCTTTTGAAAAAAAAAAACGTTTTTTTGCGTTTTTTAGCCAATCAAAATTGTGTAAGAAGCCTTTGTAGGACTTAAAAGATGTGATTTGAGTTTCTACATCTCCCTAAAGCATCGCCATCCTTCTCCAATCAAAACTCAGACTGCTACCAGGGGGTTGAAAAGTTGCAGATTGCAATATTTCAATAATATGAAATTTTCACCAAGCTGGAATGATTTTTTTTTTCATCGAGTAAGTGAACAAACAATTTTTTCAACCACCGAAAGTGAATTTTGAAAAAAAAATTGAAAATTATAGAAAATTATATACACCAGTGCAGCCAACAGCAAAATCATAAAATTCCAAAATACGGAATTTATATCAACTTTAAATTGATTATTTTTTCGTCTGAAAATATTATGTATTAAATCGCATCTTTTAAGTCCTACAAAGGCTTCTCACACAATTTTGATTGCCTAAAAAACGCAAAAACAGCGTTTTTTTCAAAAGAAGGTGTACTTTGAGCACCTTCTGCTCTTCTCCCATTGCCCCTCGGGGGCTCAAATTTTTTTTGTGAAGTCTCCCACTCAAAGTAAACCACACCACCAAATTTGGTCAAAATCCAAGATATGTTTTTTTCCCCCCTTTTGTTTAATTTTTTCAAGTGACTTGTTTAAAAATTTCTAATTTTTCAAAGATTTCATACCTTCCACCTCTCCTCTCTTTCATGGTTTCCACTCCATTTTCATTTGTTCTGATATTCTGAGATAAATAACAACAGATGACTTGATTATAATAATATGGACAGCGAAGCACTTTGAGAATTTTCGAGACACCCTGTACCACGATAACCTCTACCTATCATGTTCTCAAAGCGGAAAAATAATTATGTAAAAATTTGCCCAACAAATTCAATCCTCTGTAACGAAAAACTAAACGAGAACTCAGTTTGTTTCGATGCAACACAGAAATAATAAACAAAACAATTCGAATCTTCTTTCAATAAGTTAACCAGATAAAATACAAGTATTTCTCTCTTGAAAAAAAAGCAGGAAAACTTGAATATTTCCAATCGGTAGGTATATAGCCGAATAAGAAATAGAATTAATTTCATTATAATCTCGAGTACTATAGCCCACGAGAAGAAAATCTACGCATTATCCTTTCAATAAAGATAACCTCGTTTAAAACGAAATTCGACGAGAGGGAAAAAAATCCACCAATCAATTCCATAACTCTGGTTCGCTCGTACATAAATTAACCGCAGCAATATTTTACCTCTAAAAGGTACAGATTTGGAGCGGTAAATTGATGGTCAACTCGTTGCTGCCGAGAGTGTACCAAGTAGTTGAACATCAAAGTGTATTCGAACCCGAACGCCGATAATAGACTTTAAAATGTATTTGTATTTTGTGTAGGTATAATATCTCTGAGTAGAGAATCTACGTCGGCAGCTTTGGGAATAGGATTTTGAAATGTTTGAAATTCGCGGCAAATTATACCCATGTACCTTTTACCTAATAAGAATGATTTTGAAAGGCGAAATAAAACGTTCGAATATGGATGCAACCTTTACCTATAAGGGATTCGTTATTAACATTGAAATTCGCCGCGCGTATTTCCCTAATTGACGATGGTATTTTGATTCGAGGCCGGAAATTTGTAAGAATTAAAGAAACGGACGCGGTGCGGCGGTTGATTTAATTCTCGAGACCAGCAGCGTTGTCGAGATTTTCGAATATTTGGCGCATAGATTTTTTGAAACGTTTCCAGCGAAATTCCGTTTCGGGGCGAAATTTCTTGCTAGAAGGGGCTAATTATCATAGCGATATGGCGAAATATGCATACAGGCGTAACGAAATCGCGAATGTTTACATGTTTACATTTTATTTACATAGTTCGCATAGTTACACTGTAGAATGGTGTAGCTGTGTACATACCTCCGCCGCATTTCAACGAGCATGTCGTGTTGGTATTTTCGTTCCATTGGTAGAGAGGCAAAGAGCAAGTTTTTCCATTACCTCCGCAAACTCCGCAATTGTCCACTGTCTTCGTGGATCCAATTTCGAGGTCGCATCCGACCGGCTAAGAAGAAAAAATTTGGTTAAAATTGAAATTGTTTGGGCAATGAGATGACTTTTGAGCTAAGGGTCGAAAAATTCACGCGAGAGATGTAACACACCTGAAGCTGAAATTCGACATTGAAATGTGCAGCTATGGTTTTTTTTTCAAGTTTTAATTATCGTACCTAATTTTTTCTCAACATTTTTTTCAAGTTTAAGGCTCATTCAATGTCAACTCGAGCAGGTTTTGACCTTGAGTTTTCTGATTTTGCACTAAATTTTTTACAGGTTCCCTTCGATGGTCTAATGAAGGATTTACCACCATTTCGATCCTAATCCTTCGGGAGGCGGCTCATATCTCGAGATTGGTTGGGTCCAAGATGGATCTGTTGGGATGATGTTGTAGAGAACACTGAGAAAAATTTATGGTAAAATTGACTACAAATTGTGGAAAAACTTATCCAGTCCGAGTTTATGATGCTTTTTACCACAGTTGTGGTACTTTTTCTGCCACAGCTGTGGTAAAAAGTACCACAGTTGTGATTAAAACTTGAAAAAGTACTACAGTTGTGGCAAAAAAGTACCACAGTTGTGGTGAAAAGCATCATAAACTCGGACAGGATAAGTTTTTCCATAATTTGTGGTCAATATCGCCCCAATTTTTTTCTCAGTGTTAAAAGGAGATTCAAAATTGATAATCACAGTTTGAAAAGTTCAAAGTTGAGCATTTTTGATGAAAGCCCAACTTTTATAAGTGCAAAAGTTGAAGGCTACCATTTAGAAATCTGAAAAAATTATTTCCAGGAGAACTTTTTATGTGTTTTTCAACTACTTACTTTTCAAGATGGGATCTCAACACCCCTAGGGGGCACAGGGCAGGGCTGCCAACAGTAGTGATTTATCACTGGAAGTAGTGTTTTTTTACCATTGAAAAAAAAGGTAGTGATTTTGGTAGTGATTTTTCCAAAAAAGTAGGTTTTTTTCAAAAAAGTAGTAATTTCATACCTTTTTCATCAAAATTACAATTTTTTCCTCACTTTTTGGGTGATTATGTGATTTTTTGGCCAAAAATTGAAAAATTCAGTAAATTTAGACTGTTTTTGATTTTTTGATGGTTATAGTTGCGTGAGTTTTTTTTTTTTTTGCTTATCAGCTTGACAATTTCTTCTCAAGACCCTGATTTCGCTTCATTTCTCTAAAAATCGCCAAAAGTGATTTTTAAGAACACAAATTTAGTGCTTTTTCAATATCGGTGTTGGGAGCCTTGGCACAGGGGTCCTCAATTTTGATCAAAATTCAAAAAAATTCAAAAAATGAAGTAACACATCGATTTCTACTAATTTAAAGATGCTGAGTTCGAATTTATGTTTTTAGTTTTCTCATCCGACCTTTATGAACCCCCTTATCAGGTCCCTTGATGAGGTCAAAATTCAAAAAAATAAAAATTAACGTGCGACGTATCGTTTGTTAAATTTTTGAGAACACTTGAGTTCGAATATTTGCTTATTTTTTGGATTCAACCCTTCAGTGGTCCCCCTATTCCTCAAATTTTGAGAAAACGCATGCAAAAAAATTAAAATATAGTGTGGCATATCGATTTCTACTAATTCGAGGATGCCGAGCTCGATTATCAACTTAATTTTTCGATCCAGCTCCCCCGGTGCCCCCATACTGATCCACAAATTATCAAAAAATTTGAAAAATCTATGTTTTTTTAAAATTGTGGGCTAGGGGGTCACTAAAGGGGCGAATCCACAAAATAGGCAAATATTTAAACTCAGTGTCCTCAAAAATCTAACAAACTACACGTCACACGTTATTTTTCATTTTTTTTGAATTTTGACCTCATCAAGGAGGCTGATAGAGGGGTTCAGAGGGGTCGGATGAAAAAATTGAGCACATTATTCGAACTCAGAGTTTTTGGATTAGTGAAAATCGAAGTGTTACTTCATTTTTTCCCTTTTTTTTGACCAGAATTGAGGACCCTTGTGTCCCCTAGGGGTGTTGAGATCCCATTTTGAAAAAAACCTAAAAAGTTACCCTCGCCTTCATTTTTTTAGGATTTCAAGTGATAGCCTTCCTCTATTGTCTTTATCATGAAAGTTGAGCTTTCATTACAGATGTTCAACTTCGAACTTTTCAAAATCTGATTATCAATTTTGAATCTCCTTTCAATTCTATACAAATAATGCCAACAGATTCATCTTGCACCCAACCAATCTCAAGATATGAGCCTTCAAAGTTGAGCTATTTTGAAAAAAATTCCAATTGCACGAAAATTACAAGGGTTTCTCCCGCTCCCTGAAGAATTAGGTTCGAAATAATGGTGATTTTTTTCATTAGACCATCGAAGGGAACCCGTAAAAAAATTCGAGCAAAATCAGAAGACCTAAGGTTAAAATCTGCTTGGGTTGACCTAAAATGAACCTTAAATTTTCTCAATTTTTGCCAAGATTAAATTTCTAAAAAATATCGTCAACTTTTAAATTTTTTTCAAATTGAAATTTTCTTCAACATTTTTTTGATTTTCAAAATTGGTTTAAATTAAATTTTTTTCAATTTCAAGTTTTTTTAGTTCAAAGTTTTTTAGCTCCTAAATGTTTTCTACTCTAGAATTAAATTTTCAAGGTCAACTTTTTGTCATGCAAGGGATTTTTTTAGAAATTTTCCAACTTGAATTTTCTCATTTTTTTCAAAATCACTTTTTTAGAAATAGGTAGGTGCAGAGGCGGAGAAGTAAAAGGCCCTCAAAAACCTATCAAACGATATGCCACACGTTATTTTTCATTTTTTTGAATTTTGACCCCATCAAGGGGGCTGAAGGGGGGTTCAGAGGGGTCGAATCAAAAAACTAAGTACATATTCGAAATCAGCGCCCTCGAATTAGTGGTAATCGATGAGTTACTTCACTTTTTCGATTTTTTTGAATTTTGGTCAAAATTGTGGACCCCTCTACCCCCCAGGGGTTCAGAGACTCCATCTTGAAAATTTGTTGGTTGAAGAGAGGGTGAAAAGCACTACTTACAGTAATTTTTTCAGATTTTTAAATGGTATCTTTCATACTTTGTTTTCGTCATGAAAGTTGAGCTTTTACTGCCAAAGTTCAACTTTGAGCTTTTCAAAATGTTATTATCGCGTTTGAATCTCCTATCAATTCTCTTTCCGACCCTGCAAACAGTGTTCTCCCAAGTACCACCTACCTCGAGATATGAGCCTTCAAAGTTGAGCCGTTTTGCTAAAAATCGCAATTGCATAAAATTTTCGAGGCCTGCCCCCCGCCCCCTTGAGGGCTAGAAAAAAAATGATCGTGGTTTTGTGAATAGACCACCAAGGGGAACTCGTAAAAAAAAATTGAGCGAAATCGGAAGACCCGACTTCATTTTTGGTCCGTTTTAGTATGGAATAGCCCGATTGCAAATATTAAAATTTGAAAAAAAGGTAAAAAACAATTTTTTCTGATTTGATAAATTTTTGGCATGTTGCGAAAATTTTTACATGTCACAATGCGACATGCGAAATGCAATGAGTGTCACATCGGTGACATGCGTGACACGACACTCTCCGCCAATGGGTAGGTATTAGGTACATGACCCTCAAATGACCAAACAAAATTTTCAACGTGAAAAAAGTTGAACGTGATATTTTTAAATTGAGCTTGACAATTTTTTCAGAAATTAAATTTGATTTTTTTCAAAATTAAATTTGAATTTTTTTTAAAATTAAATTAATTTTTTTAAAAAATTGAACTAGAAATTTTTTTAATAAACTGAAACTTTAGTTCGGAAAAATTTAAATGGAAAATTTTTTAAAGATTGAAATAGAACATTAAAAAAAAATAAAAACTTGAAAAAATTACAACTTTCTTCTCTCTGTCTGGCGAATTTAATCAAAATCCTTACCATGCATTTCCCATCGATACACATATCCAAAGATCCAGGTCTGCAGCGAGTTCCATCATGAACTTTAGGAGCCAATAACTCAACGTCGTTGTACTGATTCACACAATGTAGCGAACACGGTTCTTGTGGATGGTAATACACCTTCCAAGTCATCTGATCACCTTTGTACGGTATTTCGTTAAAATCAGTACACTGTTTTTCGCGAAAATCAGAGCTATCTGGGCAAGGCTACAAAACAACACAGAAAAGATCGAGTTAAACCTAATTCCTAATTTTTTTCATGTACCTAAATCATTCGACGTTTTCCTCTTCCCTTTTTTTGAACCTCCTATCAAGTGAAAAAAAAATTATAAAAATTTCGATGAAAAGTAAACGTTATCACGTACGGGAAACATGTAAAAACTGTAAAACTTTCAGACGATAGTAAAAACTTTTTATAAGTTGATATATTATGAAATAATGGAAACCTTTCATTTTTATTTATTTATCGTTGGCGAATTTATAGCTTTAGAAAGGAAAGTTGCTAGAGAGTCTCGAATTTCACAAAGTTTGCCAAAATATTACAGGGTGTTCACTAACTATCTATAGATATACCCTTATCCTCCATACGCCAGCGATTAGCCAAAGAGGAAAAAATTCCGTAAACTTTATTTACCTGGGTAAAATTTCTTAAATAAAGCGACGCAGGGCCTTTTTTTCTTTCTCGAGCGAAGAAAAAAAAATTCTAGGGTAAATATCAGTTTAAAATGTATGCTTGTTTGGGTTTACATAATGGATGTCGAATTTTGAATTTTTCCTTTTTTTCAAACGATTAGCTTTAACGAGTTGAGAAATAAGACCCCTAATTCTTTTTTTATTGTAACCTTAGTTTTCAAGAATGTAACGAAGCGAAGAAAATATATAGACGTGTTTTTACTCGAACGTTTACCACTTTTTTGTTCAACAACTGATAAGTAATTTTTCTTTATTTGATGATTTAAATGCTTCGGTGCCCCCTTTTTTTGGTAGAAATTAGAATGGAGGGTTTTGACGTGTGGAAAAAATGAGCGGAAATGTATTGACGAATTGTAACGTGTTACTGGGGAACTGCTAGAAACAGATATTGAAAAAATACGGATGAATGGATAATAAATATTCGAGATGGAATGAGAAGATGATATTTGGATACAATTTGGTAAATCTTGTATTGATCACGTTGAAAATAATGTGATATTTTTTCAACATGCATTGAAAGAAATAAAAGTAAAAGTATTTTTTATTACGTCAAATCTTCAAACCACAAATTGAAAATTCAAAAACAAAATTTTTTGAAAAAAATTGATACTTTGGTAAATTTTTTAATCAAATGAAGTACTACAAAAACAGAAATTAAAAATAGATTAGTATAAGTAGATACTACAAAAATAAAAAAATTACCAAAAAACTAAAAGTTTTAAAATACTTACAAAAAGATTTTTATGTGAAAGTTTCCAAAATTACAAATGTTACAATCCTTTAAAATTTTTTAAATACTAAAAGATTGAAAAAGGTTGAAAGTTTTTCAGAGTTAGAAATTTTTGTAGACATAAAAAATTTCATGGGGTTTAAAATTTCAGATGAGAAAATCGAAAATTTTTTACAAAAATTGAAAATCAAGCCAACATTTTAGTTTTTTAAAATGAAAATTTTCGTGAAAATTGAAAACTTTACAATTAAATAAAAGTGTTCATAAAATTGAAACTTTGAAAAAAACTAAAATTTGTTGGATAGCTGGAAAGTTTGCAAGTGATTAAAGATTTTCCAACAATTATTGAGTTTTGCGAACACTAAAAATTTTGCGACAGTTGAAAATTTTACAAATAACTATTTCAATTTTTTTAGAATTAGATAAAAATTTCACGTAAAAAATAATTGAAAAATTTATCAAAATTCCATGTTTTTTGAGGTTGAAAATGCTTTGAAAGTTGAAAATTTCACAAAAGCACAGAAGTTCTTAAAGCATTGAAAGATGAGAAAAATTGAAACTTTCACAAACAGTTAATGTTCTACTTACAAAAATTGAGAATTATAAAACAGTTGAAAATTTACAAATGATAATTTTTTTTCTTTTTGATGGGGTTAAAAGGCAGTTTGAAAAAAAAGATACTTCTGCAAAAACCAAAAAAAAAACAACCGTTGAAAATTTTATAAATGATCAAAAATTTATTGAGTAGGGCAAAAAAAAATTTAAAATCGAGTTTTTACAATAATAGAAGATTTAGAATCTATTTCAGTATTTTCAGTTATTGAGCATCCAAAACGGAAAACTCTATAAAAATGAAGAATTTGGTCTCTGAGGAATAATTTCAGAAAATTTCTGTTCTAGTACTGGTCGTGCAATATTATAACTTACTCTTTGGCACGATTTTATATCAAAGAAGTTGAGGATACGCGGATAAAAAAATTTCACCATCACTTCTCTTGGACGCGTTCTGTAGCAGCTCAAAGAGGAATACATACTTAAGTACTTATGCATGAAATTTGCATATCTACGAAATGTGGCTCAAAAGATAAAATCGGAAAAAATGTCCATTTTTGACTAATTTTGGGAAGTAGAACACGAATATGGCATTAATTATTGTTTAGTGTAATTTTCTTGCTCGAGACTTTATCCAAACTTGAAAATGGCGAATTTTCCGGGAAAAAATCACCAGACGAAAAAACTAATCCCATATTCGTGTTCAGCAGGTCAAAATACCCCGATAAATACCCTTTTCGCGATAGCTGTGCTTAAAGTTTCAAAATTCACTTTTTTCGCCATGACAAATCAGTGAAAATAGTGAATTTTGAAACTTTAGGCAAAACTTTCGCGAAAAGGGTGTTCATCGGGGTATTTTGACCTGCTGAACACGAATATGGGATTGGTTTTTTAATTTAGTCATTTCTTTCTTCATAAAACGCTCAAAATTTGAAAAATCTCCTAAAATGACAACACTTCTGTACGGTTTTTCGCAATTTTCGGCCTTTGGTTCAAAGAAATGGCCAAAACCAAGTACACAGAAAAATTTTACATGAAAAAACGCATATTTCAGTAATTTTTCCAGGGTGGTCGCTCTTTACTTATGTGGTGTTTTTCACGATTGAAAACTTCAAATGGCCGAAAAAACGTGAAGGAGTGCACCAAAATTATTGAAAAAATTATCATAAATACGCCTTCACGAGATGTAACTTTGTGCCAAACAACAAAAAATTTCCCTCGCTTCCGTTGAAATTAAAAATTCTTGAAAATAATGCAATAAAATGGCCATAACTCCGATAGGGAGGAGGGTAGGGGTCCAAAATTTTGTGAAAAATTTTTTTCTAGCCAATATACTCCACTTGAGGTGTTTAGGAGCCCAAACGCGCCTGGGGCCAAATTCATCCCTTATCCGGTCATAACCTTTTACAAAAACTAAAAATTTTACAAAAATCGTTTCAAGCACAAAAAAAGGTAATTTTTGAAAAACTGTAAGTTTTTTACAACTTGAATGGTCCGGTCAATTTAATGTTCAAAACGGTTGAATATTTTCCATAAAATTGAAAATTTTAAAAAAATTAAACATTTTCCAATATTCAAAAAATTTTTACGAATCAAAAGTTTTTGCCAAAATTGACAGTTTTGCAACAGAAAAAGTAGATGTAACAAATAAAAAATTGAAAAAATTGAATATTACCAATAAAAATCGCTGAAAAATTGTTGAATTTTTGAAATCTCCAAGTGAATTTTGATCAAGATAAATAATTGATCAACAAACAATGTATCAAAGGTAAATATTTGACAAGGTGGAAATTTTACCTTCAGAAATTTCTCACAGAAACTTTAAATTTTAAAATAAGGGTTTCACACAACACGACATTCAAAAAGGATGATGAGAAAGGGTGATGAAAAAATAAATCCAAGGTTTTTTATACAATGATTAAGGTATTTTCAATACTTCATTTCTTGGCGAAACAAAATTAAATTTCTACAGAAAAAAATTATATTCATCAGATCAGTTCAACTCGAATCAACCATCCAATATAAAACAAACTCTTGAAAAGGCAAGGAGAGAGAGTGGATTAATTCTTGAATTTTCCAAATAACAAAATGAACCACGATTTCTCATCGCAAAACACAATTTTCAGAAAATTGTTGGTAGCTGGCTTCTGTGCCAATGGCCTACAGCAAAATTTCTCGAAATTTTATAATTAAAGTTTCCTATCAAAAAATTAATTTCGAAGTCGAATTTTTTATATTTTTTTACATTTTTATTTATCGAGTATTGATTTTTTTTTGTTAATTTCCAAGATTATATAATTCGCGCTTCGAGAAAATATTTCCAGTTTCGAACTTTTTTTTTCGGCATAATATAAAAATGAAAATTTTTCCTGATCACAACTTTTTGGCACGGTATTTTTTTTTTCGTCGAAGTAATTTTCAGAACCAACTTTCTCAAAAAAAAAAAGAAAACAAAATAAGAAAAGAATACAGACTGGTGAACAAATTTCGATATTAAGACCAGCAAGTTTTCGGCCTTGAAAAACCCTTTCCTAATGTCGTTCGCCATAACGCCTGGTTCATTTCCATACTTGACCGATGCCAATACAAAACGCAAAGTTCAAACGAGGAAAAACTTCTCCGACGTAAATTTTACAGTCGCCCTGTAGCCATACGACGTGTTATCAACGATTGGGTTACAATAGTTGGATGGTAGCACATGTAGCTATCACTATTGCAAAAGTATTCGGTTAACTGTAGTGGATAAAATATGAGATACTGATTAATGGGTTTGTTATACTCGTCCAAATGTCGCCAATGCATAGCTCTTAGGTCTAGAAAAACGAGAAAGTTTTTCTCAACGAGCTTTTTTCCTTCGAATAGAAGGAAATTTTCATCGACCGTTTAATCGTCGTCGACGCGGTCTCGAAGCGAAGATATTTAAGAAAAAAATTTTTCCGTAGATTTATTTTTCGGCCTTTATGAAGTGATGAGGATGAAATTGAGTACACGTGTGGTGCAAATATCAAGTTTTATGGCGTATTTACAATTTTATTTTTTGAAAATAAAATAATTTTTCAAATTTTATTTTCGATGGGTTCGAATATTCCAGGATTAGAAAAATTTCACGTCGAAAATCTCGAATACGATTAAAATATGTTCGAGCATTTATCACATGTCCGAAAAATATCACGACGTGGTAATTCGCAATTAAAATACGAGCCGAGGGAAAAGTTGTTTGAAAATCTGCTCATTACGGAGCCACCAGAACTGTTCAAAGAAATTAATAACGATTTTTTTTTCTTCCTTCGCCGTTGTAAAAATAGGGTAACTTTAAAAGTTCGTCAGATGCTCGTAAGGCCACCTATATGTAAGTACCTCATAAATCTTCCACTTAATCACGTTCCAGCTAATGACTTTTTTTTCTAAACATTTTCCTTCTACCTATGTACAAACTGAACTCGCTATGTAAAAAGTAAAAATAACAAAAAAGATTCTATTTCACTTTTTTTTACCACGGTTACCTGCAGATACGACACATTTTCGCATTTTTTTTACCTATTTTCCAGAAATAAATAAAGCTTTTCTAATAATTATTTCTAGACTATATAAAAAAATACCTTATTTAAAATTTTTTTTTGATAATTCTACCGAAAGAGAACTTATTCAGCAGAATTTTCTTTCCTTTACCAGCTACCCAATAAATACATGTCGATTACACGGTAAAGTATAAGCAATTCAAAGTCATGTATTATTCATTAACACGTAAAAAAAAAAAGGAAAGAAGAGTACCGCTAATAATGACGAAAGAGAACTTCACCGAGAGAGAAAATAATTTCGCATCTTTTTTTCTGCGGCCATTTTGTCTTAGTATGTAAATTTATTCCGCTTGGTTTGCTTGAAGAAAAATGAATTAACAGAAAAATGTATGAAATTTAAAAAAATGTTTATTCTCTTAATGTACCATTCTTTTTATTTATTTTACGTTTCATTTGATTTGTATAACGACTTTTGTTCGTGTAAAAAAAAGCACCAACGGACCAAGTACGTAACTAAGCAAAAAATCTACGTGGTTATTAACGTAGCGGTTAAAATTTAACAAAATTATTTCAACACTGTCAGTTACAGAACATTTTTTCTCCTTTTTGTTGGCGAGTAAATAAAAAAAATAAATAAATCCGCATAGGCCAATCACGAAATCCTTGGGAGTTTTATTTATTTATTTTTTTGGTAATAAATTTTACAGTCTGGAGCAGAGAAGGATTTTTTCCTGGGTATAAGTAAATAAAAAGTTGGGGAAAGTTTACCTGCATGTTGCAGATTTTGTATTTGAAGGCGCTGCCTTCGCAGTGGGATATTCGACAGGCTCGTCTCTGGTGGGATATGCCTCCGTCGCAACTTCGTGAACATTCTGACCAGTCTGACCAATCGGTCCAGATATTGGGGATCTGGAAATGAAATAGAATATTTAGACGGATTTGTATTATTTCTAACTGAGGCGTAAAATAAATGAAATAATATTTTGAAAATAAAACTAACGAAGACTTTGGGGTATAGATTGGAATTGATCAGGGTTGGGTTCAGAAAATGTTTAACAGAACAACAGATCAACAGAGAGAAATTTAATTTTCAAAAATTGAAACAGTAATGCGTCTTTAATTGAAAAATTTGCTTCAATTCAAATGAAAACTCATTTTTTGATTGAAAAAATTCCTTTTTTTTTTTTTAAATTCAAGATTCATATTCAATTCAATTTTTTTTAAAATAAAATTTGTCTCTGTTGATCTGTTGTTCTGTTCACCATTTCTGAACAGAGCCCTAAGAATAAAACTTACAAGGAAGGAATCCCAACAGGCAATAAAATTTAGGGCCGAAATAAACATAAATCGAAAGTACATCATAAAAGAACCCCTTATCCAAAATTGCAGGGGCTAAAGTTCATTTCTCAAATTATGACGAATTTTTGAAATTTCAAAATTACTTCATTGCCCTGTGAAGCATGAAAATTTTATCTAATCGATGAAAAAAGCTAAAATTTGGTATATACCCTATTTTCGACCCCCGAATCGATTGCAAGTGATTTCGAGACGTTTTGAAGTCTACAGAAAATTCTGGAATTTCCCAGCACTGCAGAAAAGCCCATAAAAATGCTCCATTATAATTTCAACACCCATAATTACTCACTTTCAATCGATTCGAAAGGTCGAAAATGAGGTATCTACCAATTTTTAGTTTTTTTACTTCGATAGCTGTCGGTGTATTTAAATTTTTTCCAAAGAAATTTTCTGTGAAAAAATGTAGATTTGAACTGGCAATTACGAAATTTGGAAAATTGTGCTTTAATCGATCGAATAGGTCACCAATAGGGGTAACCCGTAATTATAGGAACTATATGGTATCGTTATGGACCATTTTTATGGGATTTTCTTCAGTGCTGGAAAATTCTAAAATTTTTAGAGGCTCCAAAACGTCTTAAAACTGCTTCCAATTGATTCAGGAGGTCGAAAATAAGGTATGTACCGAATTTCAGCTTTTTTCATTGATTATACCAAATTTTCATACCTTACAGGGCGATGAGGTAATTTTGAAATTTCAAAAATTCGCCAAAATTCGAAAAATGAACTTGAGCATCTAAAATTTTGGATATGGGGTTTTTTGTGATGCACCTACTTTCGGTTTATTTTTATTTCTGCCTGAAATTTCACAATCGATTGTGGGGGGGGCACCTTCCTGGTTAGAGAAATTGGTTTGAAAAAAACTGAAGGTTATTTGTTTTTATTAAATTTAAATTTTGATCAAAATTTTTGAATAAAATATTGCTGGTTTTCAAAATATCATCAGAAAAATTACAATTTTGTGCGGGATAACGAAATAAAACTCGGATTTTGACAAAAATTAGCAAGGTTGATCATTCTGTGAGGACGTAGAACCTCTCAGAAAATTTCAAGCCCCAAACGTAAAAGAACAGGAGCCAAAAGGGTCCTCAAAATGGGGTAATTTGGAAGAACATTTTTTACCGTTTCTGGAAGTTTTGGTCCCCCCTCCCCCCTCGAAACAGATGCTGGGTTTCTACACCTCCGTGATACTTTTTTCCCTTCACAAAGTACAAGTTGAAAAGTTATAGATTGCGAACGAATTGAAAAGATTTCTTGATTTTCACGAAATAATTAAAATTTCTCATTCAAACGCGTCAAAATCGAATCAAAATTTTTTTGTACAGAACAATTTTTGCTTATGGGTTTAAAAAAAGTTTTCATGGCAGTGCTGGAACTGGATTTTGATTTACGAAAATTTCATAAAATTCTAGTTGGCAGTACGACTACGAAAAAATTCCCAAAAAGTTGAGTACCTATTTAAAATTCTTCTGTACAGGAGAGATCGAAAGAAACAGCAACGATACGGAAAAAATTATTTTCAAAAGTTTCAACTTAAAAAAGTAATTTGTAATCGCAAAAAGTAATGATGGCTTTTTTGTTCCTTTATTTTTTAAAAATTTTGTGTATGTAATTTTAAAACGTTGAAAAATTATAACAATTTTTTAGAAAATATTTACATTTAATTGTCAGTATGTTTCCAGGTGGATTTTTTTTTGGGGGGGAGGATCAAATTCAAGTTGTCCCTCCTCCCATCCCTCACCACCTACAATCAAATGCAAATCTTAAAACTACATACTTTTTCAAAATTCACATAAAAAATTCAAATTTTTAAAGTTTTATTGAAAAAATAATGCCCAATTCAAGTTTTACCTTTTTCTCCCTAACTATTTTCCCAAAAACTTTCTGATTTCAGTAAGTAAAATGAAGATGTGTTAAGGCATAGATAGGTTTAGGTACATACTAAATTTTTTTGTAAAAAGTTCATATACAAAATTTTGAAATTTAAAATTTCCATGGTATTTTCAAGTTTTTAGGAAGGATTTTTCAAAAAAATAATTTCAAAATCAAAATTTTACCTTTCCTTTCCCGGTTCACCGCATCTAACCAACTTTTTACTCGAGAATTCTGATTCCAGCAAGCAAAATAGAAATCTCTAAGCTAATTATTTTTTATAAACTTCAAAATTAAGTACCCATATTCCTGAAATTTGTATAAAAATTTAATTTTTAAATCTCATTATTTTGATTTAAATTGCCAGTATATTTTCAAGTAGGATTTTATGAATGAAACGTAAAATTCCCCTCTCTTATCACCTTGAATCAATTCTTCCCTAAAAGTTTTAATTTTAGTTGCCAAAATAGAGATATGCAAATGTTGATATTCATTAAATTTTTTCGAGAATTTGAAATTACATTCCTAAACTTTACATGAAAAATTTTAATTTAAAATTTTCAAAATTTTCAGTCAGTATTTTTTTGGTGAGATTTTTTTAAAAATGCCCAAGTCAAAGTTCCCTTCTCTCACTAATTTTTTCCCAGACTTCTGATTTCAGCTAGAAGAAATAAACAGAAATTTGTTTATCTAGGTACCTAGGTATTATATTTTTTTCGCAAATTTCAAACGAATTTTGAATTTTCAAGATTTTTATCATGATTGTAAGCATTTTCTAAGTAAGATTTTTTCAAAAATAATGTCAAATTAAAATTTTTCCCATCACTTCCTCAAGTTCATTCTGCAACCCAATTTTTTTCGAAACAGTTCTGGTTTTAGTAAATAAAGATCTATTTTCTTAAAATTTTTGTCAATATTGAAATTAGACCTGAAATTTACGACAAAAATTCAGTTTTATCGTACTCCCCTCCTCTGTGTAACCTTAAAAAATAGATGACAAATTTAAGCCTAATTGGTACCTAATAGATCTAAAAAAATGACATGATATTTTTACTTACCGCATCGTTAATGAAATTGACATCTGGAATCGGGTCTGCGGTCCAAGTCTGAAAAAAAAATTCAAATCAAATTAGAAATATAAAATCCAATCAATCCGACACTAAGCTTAAAATCCAAGAAAAAATCCCATCGCTTTTCTAAACACCCTGTTCAATTTCAAAACAAAACACCAAAAAAAAACTCTCGGCAGTAAAAAGGGAAAGCGAAAAATGAAGAGGAAATATACAGCAACGTAACGGGTAAAAAAGGAGAGGATGACACTGATAAAGGTCAGAGATAAGGCTTTAGAAAATTAACACCATACTTGGGAGTAAATTTGTTAGTTACACATTACACTAATGATCGTGTTTTTCACAGAGCAGCTCGGCACAGCGAAAAACCCAGCGCCGAGGTAAAGAGAGGGCATTTACATTCTCTTATCATTTAATAAAATCTTCTTAATTAAAAATGCCCGCTGTTGTGGAGCGGTTTTTATGGTCTTTTAATGACGCTTTTTACTTTCTTCGACGCTTTCTTCGGTGCACATTCTTATGAGACAGATTCGCCGCGAGGCGAGGTTTTGTATAAAAATAAACACAAGTAGCCGGAAGATGGCTCCGGCTGCCTCCCTCGTACTTTCCAACAAAATATAGAAATTTCTTCCGACATCGGACCTCGTTCGCGGTCTCGTTGTATTTGATGAAGGGATTATTCTTATTTGAAAAGATTTTATTAAACCGTCAAGAAACGAGCTTCTGTAGGATTAAAATTTTACTTTTTGAAAGTATAATTTTCCTTAACTCGGTTCAAAATTTTTCAATCGGTATAATTACAACGGGTATAATTAACGTTGATACTTTATCTATATCGAGAACATTTTACTATGAGATCGTGATACTTGTCGTATAAATTCGTAGAAAAAGTATTCGAAAAAAAAAATAGGATAGCTCGCCATTCAGCACGTTTATTTTACACTCGTGAAAACTGTGAAAAGAGATGTTTTACGCGATACAAAGAGCTCGGCAAAACATTTTCATAGAATTTTTTCATTGTGTAGTTTTGCGTAGGTACTCCTCGTAGTCGTCGAGACCGACCCGACGTCAAGGTTAAAATGCTCGCGGTCTTTCATCGCCTTAAGAATAATAAGAGCACTTGCTAAATACCGATGTTTGCTTATACTCGTGTCGCGAGTACATTTTTCACATTCGCACCCCCGCCTTGTGGGTTTTTTTGTCGTCGACGTCGTGGTCGTTGTGTAGTTTCGCATGCACGAAAACAATTTCAAGTTTACGATGAAAATTACCGTATCTGTGTATACGATAAAGCGTAAAATTAGTACTCCGCATCGATTACGCTTTTATCCTTGGCAAAGAGAGCGAGCTTTTGTACAGAAAGGCGCATATTGCCGATATTAATTTCGTCGCGACCTGAACTAACTGTTTTCGTATCATTAAGTAAAGGACATGCTGGGGTGGAATCGTGTTCGTGAATTTTCAACGTTAGTTTAAGCGAAGGTCGTCGAGGGCGTGAAATTGGCTCGAAATGGCGAGAATTTTTTAAATGTAAGAGATTTCATGTAAAACGAAAGGAGAGGAATGATTTTTTAATAAAGTTATTCGTAATGTGTTATTAGTCATGTCACGAGATACTTGTCGTATGTTACATGTCTTTTGTCATGGCGCATGTGAGTCACACGTCACTTTTTTATGCCACATGTCGCTTGTAACGTTACATGTCACTTGTGACTCACATGTCACCTGACATGTCACGTGAGACTCAACACGTCACCTGACATGTCACGTGAGACTCAACACGTCACCTGACATGTCACGTGTGACTCACATGTCACCTCCCATGTCAATTGTGACTCACACGTCACCTGCCATGTCACTTGTAACTTACACGTCACCTGACATGTCACATACCACGTTACGTGTCACTTGAGATGTCGTGTACCACTTCATATGTCACTTGTCATGTCCCATACTACATCACATATCACTTGTCATGTCCCATGCCACGTCATATGTCACTTGCCATGTCACATACTACGTCACATGACACTTGTCATGCTGCATACAACGACAAATATAACGTGACAAGTCGCATGTCACTTCATAAGTCACTTGGCATGGCACATACTACGTCATATGTCACTTATCATGTCACATACTACATCACATGTCTCTTGTCATGTTTCATATCTCGACAAATGTAACGTGACAAGTCACATGTCACGGCATACGTCACATATCACTTGGCATGGGTCCCATGCCACTTGTAATGTCCCACACCACGTCATATGTAACTTGCCATGTCACATACTACGTCACATGTCACTTGTCATGTTGCATACAACGACAAATGTAACGTGGCAAGTCGCATGTCACTTTATTAGTCACTTGACATGGCACATACTACGTCAGATGTCACTCGTCAGGTTACATGCCACATTACATGTTACGCCACTTGGTATATGGCATACCATGTGTTACTTGAGAAGTGTAACGTGTCATTTTTCATGCATTATGTACGTAGAAATAGTAATATGTCATATAATACTTGTCACATGTCACATGTTACTTACACGTCACATGTTACTTACGCGTTACATGTTACTTACACGTCACACAATACTCATATGTCATGCGTTACTCATATGTCACGCGGCACTCATATGTTGTGTTCAACTTTTCACGTATTACGTGTCACATATCTTGTCATTGTGACATGTCAGTTGCTCTTAATTATTTTTACCAAAAATTTGATTTTAACAATTCAGTCCAAATCCAAATTTATTCTAATTATTCAAGTTCAAATTTTTCAAGTCTAAACACTTTCAATTCTGAACTTTTTTCAAAGCTGTATTCAATTTTAAAACTTTTTTCATCAATGAGATTTTTATTGTGAAAAAAATGTTGCCCCTGGAAAAACCATAACGATTTCTATGAAATATTCAAACAAATTGAGAAAAAATTATCATTGGTAAAATTTTCCCCAGCGCAAATTTCTTTTCACAATAACCCTCTGAAGTCAAAATTTTAAAATGAACTATGGTTGTTTTTCAAACAGGTGTTTCAATTATTGAGTTGAAAGAAATTTTCAAAAGCAAAGAATTGAATTTTTTTGAAAAATTAAAAGCTGGAAAAAATGTTGAGAAATGTCCAATTAAAAAAAATTTATAGTTGAAAAAAATTTAAGAACTATTGAAAATAATTTTCGAGTAGAAAAAAATGCTTAAAAATATAAAGTTGAAAAAGATTCGAAGAAATCGAAGTTGAAAAATTTTCAATACTAACGTTTTTTCTGATAATTTTAAAATTGTTTCCAACTATAAGTATATTTTTCTTTTAATTTAAATTTTCTCAATTCTTTTTCAACTTCAAATTTTTTTAAATTTCTTCCAACTCGAAAATGTTTTCCAATTATTTTAAAATTTATCCTCGATGTTTTCCAACTTTGAATTTTTTTAAAAATCTGTTCAACTTCAAATTTTTCAAAAATTTCTTCCAACTCAATAATTGGAACAAATTTTTAAAAATGAGAAATTGAAAAAAAAATTAAATCATAAGTAATTAGAAGAATTTTTTTAAATTTACGTTGTTGGAAAAATTTTGAAATTGGATATAATTTTGAAAAAAAATTGAATTAAAGAAATTGAAAAAATTTAGATTTGAAGAAAATTAGAATTGGCAAACAGAATATTTTGACTCAAGAGCTAGTGACATGGCACTTGACATATGTCACTTCTTCTTGACATTTGTCACATGCTACTTGTTACGAGTCAGAAGTCAAACGTAATTTGAAATTTTTAATGATTCACTTGTCATTAACTTCAACAATGAAAAATTTATTCCTAAAATTCTTCTTCGATTTTCATTATAACAATCAGTTAATGAGCATGAAGAATTACCTATTTTGCCAAATCCTCCCCACATTTTCGAAAATTCTTCACAAATACTCATTTACCAACAGTTATTGACCGTTTGGTGCCTATCTCGGAAAATGATGGACACCAAAACAAAAGACATATTTCAGGTTCTCTATCTTTTTTTTTTACCCCAGTACCACAACAAAATTAAAATATAAACTCTATAGCAGCAACATCCGGAGATCAGAATTACGAAAAAATAAATATATATTTATTCATAAAATTCGATTTTAAAAAAAAAAAGAAAAAAAAACATGGTAATTTTTATAGGTCAATCTTTTACGACACACATATTAAGAGCCACATACGAGTTGTACTTTTGAAAAGTATACAAGGGAAGGCGCGCAGAGGGCACACACACATCACATAAGCGGAAAACCACTCAAGGACAAACGTAATGATTTTTTTTACATTCTTTCTCCATTTCTGCGCGCATCTGAGAACCATTATCAATAAATTTTTAGAATTGTAAAATATGTACAGTTTACTTCCTATAATAAACAATACATAAAAATGCATCGGCGACATGGCTTCTGTATTTTATAGACGCTAACTCGGCCATACCGAAGATATAGCGCCTTATAATGGAACGGAATAGTCCTCGTTTCATCAAATACAATAACCATTTGCATCGGTTCTTATTAACGTATTACGTACGTACATGTTTTTAAGCCGCTGTGTCGTAAATGAAGTAATGATATGATTGTTTTTATAGAATTACGTAGATATTTTCAAATTTAAGTATATAATTTGTTTTACGACGAGATGAAGTCGTAAAGTAGGCTAGAATTGAAATTTAACGAAATTTACTATTTCATGTGTATTTTTTAAAGTACATATTTCATATCGTATTAATGACTGGAAAAGAAATGCATTGAAAAGAAACGATTTGTGGAGATGTGTAATTTTTTGGGTCAATTTTTCAAAAAAATACGATATTTTTATGGCCAAGTAATAATACGTCAATTGGGTAAAACTTACGATCTACATTTTATGGGTTTAGTTATGAGAAATTTATTAACCAAAAAACCTTAGGATATCCTGCAAAGGCAAGAAAAATATACAGGGTGTTCTTTAACTTGAGTATCGCCTTCAAAATAGTACATAGGCAACCTATTCTAAGGCTTATTGCATATGCCTGTCCATTCTTAAGATTGCAGGAGAAAAACTCATTATTTCATCAATTTTGAAACGATTCTTTCGCCAAAGTTGGCAACACTGACATTTTTTCCTGGGAAAGAAACACATGGATAGTCATGAATTTTCCAGTACCTATTCCAATAAAAATTATCTACTTTTAAGAATTTGGAATTTTCTCTCTTTTTTTGGAATATTCTACAAGAAGAAAAATGAGTCTATTTATCCACATATTTCACCACTTGATGAAAATCATTTCTGAGAAGGGTGAAAACGTGGATAAAATTTAACCACATATTTCACCACAAGGAAAAAGTGTTTCCAGTGGTGGTAAAAACGTGGATAAAATTTATCCACATATTTCACCACAACGAAAAAGTGATTCCAGTGGTGGTAAAAACGTGGATAATATTTATCTAACCATTTCACCACAACGAAAGAGTGTTTCCAGTGGTGGTAAAAACGTGGATAAAATTTATCCACATATTTCACCACAAGGAAAAAGTGTTTCCAGTGGTGGTAAAAACGTGGATAAAATTTATCCAACCATTTCACCACAAGGAAAAAGTGTTTCCAGTGGTGGTAAAAACGTGGATAAAATTTATCCACATATTTCACCACAACGAAAAAGTGTTTCCAGTGGTGGTAAAAACGTGGATAATATTTATCCACATATTTCACCACAACGAAAAAGTGTTTCCAGTGGTGGTAAAAACGTGGATAAAATTTAACCACATATTTCACCACAAGGAAAAAGTGTTTCCAGTGGTGGTAAAAACGTGGATAAAATTTATCCACATATTTCACCACAAGGAAAAAGTGTTTCCAGTGGTGGTAAAATCGTGGGAAAAATTTATCCACATATTTCACCACAAGGGAAAAGTGTTTCCAGTGGTGGTAAAAACGTGGATAAAATTTATCCACATATTTCACCACAAGGAAAAAGTGTTTCCAGTGGTGGTAAAAACGTGGATAAAATTTATCCACATATTTCACCACAACGAAAAAGTGATTCCAGTGGTGGTAAAAACGTGGATAATATTTATCTAACCATTTCACCACAACGAAAGAGTGTTTCTAGTGGTGGTAAAAACGTGGATAAAATTTATCCACATATTTCACCACAAGGAAAAAGTGTTTCCAGTGGTGGTAAAAACGTGGATAAAATTTAACCACATATTTCACCACAAGGAAAAAGTGTTTCCAGTGGTGGTAAAAACGTGGATAAAATTTATCCACATATTTCACCACAACGAAAAAGTGTTTCCAGTGGTGGTAAAAACGTGGATAATATTTATCTAACCATTTCACCACAACGAAAGAGTGTTTCTAGTGGTGGTAAAAACGTGGTTAAAATTTATCCAACCATTTCACCACAAGGAAAAAGTGTTTCCAGTGGTGGTAAAAACGTGGATAAAATTTATCCAGATATTTCACCACAAGGAAAAAGTGTTTCCAGTGGTGGTAAAAACGTGGATAAAATTTATCCACATATTTCACCACAAGGAAAAAGTGTTTCCAGTGGTGGTAAAAACGTGGATAAAATTTATCCACATATTTCACCACAAGGAAAAAGTGTTTCCAGTGGTGGTAAAAACGTGGATAAAATTTATCCACATATTTCACCACAACGAAAAAGTGTTTCCAGTGGTGGTAAAAACGTGGATAAAATTTATCCACATATTTCACCACAAGGAAAAAGTGTTTCCAGTGGTGGTAAAAACGTGGATACAATTTATCCAAATATTTCACCACAAGGAAAAAGTGTTTCCAGTGGTGGTAAAAACGTGGATAAAATTTATCTAACCATTTCACCACAACGAAAGAGTGTTTCCAGTGGTGGTAAAAACGTGGATAATATTTAACCACATATTTCACCACAATGAAAAAGTGTTTCCA